>CM053036.1:26279929-26469929 GCA_028564925.1 Lithobates sylvaticus | reverse complement strand
CAATTCTTAAATGTGATGCCTGCATTTGTTTTCTTTAGTATGCTTCCGTTCCCTTACTTTCACCTGGTGATCTGGCAAGTAAATCTGTTTATTTTTTTCAAAATAACAAGCTGTCCTGCAGATGTAGCAGTTGCAGTGTTTAGACAAACCATTTAGTAGAACTATACGCAAAACTTTTTCCTGGTGCCTCTATGGCATGTTATAGTAGCCTCGCCTACGTCTGCCCACAGGACCAGTGCATAGCTATAAAAAGCTAACACTCACACGACAGCCCATTCCCCCTTTTTTTTTTTTTTGTCCTCATGGAACTCACAGCCAGTGTGAAGAGAAGAAACCCTTATGTGCCACCTTTGGTGGTTTTCCACGAAGGTTCAGCCTCTCCTGTAGTGCAGTCCTTGACCATGGGATGCTCTGATAAGGCAGGGAGCCTCTTCTGTGGATCTTTTGGGGTGAAAATTGGGTGCTAACTTTCCCCACATACACATCACCACTGTTATGCCACACTGTTATGTGCCATCTGTTCCTCACTGGGGAGATTTCCCTTCATTTTCTATCACATAGCCTAAACAGGAAGCAAGAAGAAATCCCTGCAAATTAAGGGAATTCCTTGGGGACCCCCAGGCCACCACATTAGTGTACCAATTCGAAGATTTATCCTCTATTACTTTTCTAGGGACAACCCTAAATTTGGGATTTTCTTTTACTTTCACTTTTGTTTTGTTTTTCATTTTGAATAGGGAGAGTTATAACCCCCCCCCCCTTTTTTGTCCCTTTTGGGGAGACTTCACTTAAAGTGGTGTTCCGGGAAAAAAAAAATGAAAAGCCCGCAGCTACACATACTGTAGCTGCTGGCTTTTAATAAATGGACACTTACCTGTCCTGGAGACCAACGATGTCGGCACCGCAGCTGATGTTTCCATCAGCTGTCGGGTGCTGCCACCGCCATTGCGGGTAAGGGAACCCGGCAGTGTAGCCTTTCGGCTTCACGCCGGGAACCCTACCGCGCATGTGCGAGGCCCCGCTCCTCTCTCCTATTAGCCTGGTGGCTGGGGGAGGAGGGAGCCCCTCGGTGACATCACGGCAGCGTCCGGACTCTGGGAAGTGGGAAAGGATCTTTAGGTATCCTGTCCCCCCCCCCCCCCAAAGGTGCCAAATGTGACACCGGAGAGGGGGAGGAATCTGATGAGGGAAGTTCCACTTTAGGGTGGAGCTCCGCTTTAACTTGCTGTCTCCTAGCTAAAACAGGAAGTGAGAGGAAAATCCCTCCAAACTGGGGGAATCCCTGGTTGTCACCAGAACAAATGTCCCCATTGGACGATTTCCCCTTTATTCCTGTTTTGATCACGACCCAGAAATGTGATATTTTTTTTTAATTCCACTTTTTGTGTTAAAGGTAAACAGGACAAATCGAGAGGATGGATCTCTCTAATGCTAATGGGGGCACAGAGAGCAATAAAAACTGGTAGGTATTCTAATCCCTCTGCTCGTTATCCAAAACTAAAAAAAAAAAGTTTTGCCTTTTGCCTCAAACTGGTGGCCCTCCAGCTGTTACGGAACTACAAGTCCCATCATGCCTCTGCCTGAGGGAGTCATGCTTGTGCCTTGCAATGCCTCATGGGACTTGTAGTTTCGCAACAGCTGGAGGACCGCCAGTTTTGAGACCCCTGCTCTAAGGTCTCTTGCACACGATACTCCTGTTTAAAGAGGTGTGCCCACAAAAAAAAAACCCTTGTTCCCCGCTCCGCTCGCAGCGCCGGCATTCTTAATGTGGGCACCCGGCTGTGGCTTCACAGCCGGGCACCCACTGCGCATGCGCGAGCGCCGCCGTGCGCCGTGATTCGACGCTCACTCATCTGGGACACATGACAGGTCCCAGATGACTGTGCCTAGGGGAAGTGATGTCATTGCCCGGGCAATAAAGGAGGCAGACTACGAGGGACCCCCTAGCAACAGGCATTTAGAGGTGAGTAAAACATTTTTTTTTTCCAATTATTTTTTTTTTCTTAATGATTTTTAAGCCAATTTTTTTTTTTTTTTGGTGGCAATGTGTTAGCTGGAGTTTGGCTACAATTTGTTAAAGGAATTGTAAAGGTAAATAAAAAAATAAATAAAAAAATAACAAACATATCATACTTACCTCCATACTTACTTCCTTGTTTTGCACAGAGTGGCCCCGAACCTGCTCTTCTGGGGTGCCCCAGCAGCTCTCACGGCCCACATCTGACAACCCCCTAGGAGAAGCGCTTCCCCGAGGGGGTTACCTTGCGGGCTCGCTCCCGAGGCCAGCATTCGTGTCTATAGAGGCCAAATGCAGGACCCGCCCCCTGCCCCCGGCACTCACGTCATTGGATTCGATTGACAGCAGCGGGAACCAATGGCTACACTGCTACCAATCTATCCAATCAAGAGCCGAGAGCCCCAGGCAGAGAGACAGCGCGTCCCTGTCGGGTCAAGTTCGAGGGTTCAGGTAAGTAAAATGGGGGGCCGGTCACTGGCAGGTGTTTTTTCACCTTAATGCATAGGATGCATTAAGGTGAAAAAGCACGTACATTTACAACCCCTTTAACAGCTTCCTGACCGCCTCACGCAGATATATTGCGGCAGAAGGGCACATATAGGCAGAATCACGTACCTGTACGTTGCCCTTTAAGAGGCGGGTTAAGGGCGCAGTGATCAGTGTTGTGTCACACACAGTCCCCCCCCACAGTTAGAATCTCTTCCTAGCACACACTTAACCCCTGCAGCGCCCCCTCCTGGTTAACCCCTTCACTGCCACTCCCATTTACACAGTAATCAGTGCATTTTTAATCGCACTGATCGCTGTATAAATGTCAATGGTCCCAAAATGTCACCAAAAGTGTGTGATGTGTCCGTCATAATGTCACAGTTATGATAAAAATCGCTGATCGCCGCCATTACTAATAAAAAAAAAATATTAATAAAAATGCCATAAAACTATCCCCTATTTTGTAGATGCTATAACTTTTGTGCAAACCAATCAATATACGCTTATTGTGATTTTTTTTTTTTTTACCAAAAATATGTAGAAGAATACCGGCCTACACTGAGGGAAAAAACATTTTTATATATTTTTTGGGGATATTTATTATAGCAAAAAGTAAAAAATAATGCGTTTTCTTTTTCAAAATTTACGCAATTTTTTTGTTTATAGCGTAAAAAAAAAAAAAACCGCAAAGGTGATCAAATACCACCAAAAGAAAGCTCTATTTGTGGGGAAAAAAAGGCGTCAATTTTGTTTGGGAGCCACGTCGCACGACCGCGCAATTGTCAGTTAAAGCGACGCAGTGCCGAATCGCAAAAAAAACGCTCAGGTCTTTGGCCAGCCAAATGGTCCGGGGGCTTACGTGGTTAATGTATCTAAATCTGCTAGTACATCTAACAATAACCCTCCCCCCAGACTGACAATGCTGCTGTCCAAAAGGTGTCCCTGTGCTCATTCATACAGAGTGGGGGAGCTCTACAGGAGCTGTATTACTGGCCAGATCACCAGAGGAGGAAAAAAAAAAGCCTAACAAAAAGAAAAACGAATGCAGCCACCATCTGTAATTGGAAAAGCTGCATATATTAAATTTTTGGCTTGGGGTTTAACACCTCTTATATTATGGCTTCTGTATTACAATACCATAGAAAACGTAAACTTGTTCTTGCCACCAGCTGAGGCCTTGGGGTAGCTGGATGTGAATGTGGCACTTAGACTGGCATCCATTCTGTGCCCTCTCAGTGCTGCTGGTCACTGTGCCACTTTCCTGATTGCCAGATTATGCCCAGTGCAGAATCCTTCCTTTTACCCTTTTCAAATGTACAATAGAAGACTAGAAATAACCTACAACACATAAATAAAACTCTAGTCCTAGAAGTGGTTGTCATTTGTAGCTGTCACCCTGGATTTGCACTTTCCTCCTCTGTATATCCTTATTGTGAAGACTGCACTGGGTGATACTTGTACAGCCTGCAGGCTTCTATTTTATACTTTGGCACTGAGATCTGGTGGTGTCTGCTCTAGTTTTCCTTTGTATGAGAAGACAGGGAGCATCGAACTTCAGGGTAACAGGTTTCATTTTTTTATTTTTATTTTTATTCTCCTCTAGAATTCACTAGATAACCACAGGACTAGATCAAAACTCAGAACTATTATTTGGTAAAGGGAATCAGCAGTCCTTGGAAGTTTGTTCTCTAGTTCCAATCAGGAAGGCAAAGAAAAAAAAAATCCACTTCGATCGGGTCTGTGAATTAAACAAGCATGGGGTAAATATATATATATAGTGAAATAAAATTACTAAAGCGCTGATATGTATTATAAAATCCGAAATAACCCAAAAAAAATAAAAAAAAAAAATATATATATAAATATAAATATATATATATATATATATTTTTTTTTTTTTATTTATTTATATATATATATATATATATTTATATATATATATATAATAATATATATATATTTTATATATATATATATATATAAATAAATTATATATATATATATATATATATATATATATATATATATATATATATATATATATATATATATATATATATAGATATATATATATATCTAAGCATGATAATTTCACCAAACATTCACTGGAGGTGAATCCATCACTCTTATATCAAACACACAAAAATTTGTCGTAATTGTTGAACGTCAGATCCACTACTTAATAAATAAATTTTAAAAAAAACCTACGCCTTTTACCAAATCAATACTGTAATGTCATTCCTATTTACTAAGGATATTTAGTAAATAATAATAACAGTGACAATAATAATGGTGCATTTAATTCTGGAACTATTGCAATTTTATGGCATGCTTGCTGATAATATAACATAAAGCATATAATAACCAATACAACAAAACAATTCCAATAATTCATCACTGCATATACCTGCTACTGGGGTTTGTTATCTCACAGACCTTTGTTTCTATAGGGGAGCTGATTTTAAAGGGAGGTTAACTTACTAAAAAAAAATGTTCAATTTTGCAAAGTTTAGTAAATATTTGTGTTCACTATGAATATCCTGTCAAATACAGAAGTTAAAAAAAAAAAAAAAAGGATTTTTTTTTTTTTTTTGTAAAGAGATTGGATGATGGAAAATAAGCACATATTTACCTTTTAGCTAAGTGAACATTCTCTTTTTTTTTTTTTATTAAGATTTTTTTTTTCACATAGTAAAATCATTACAGAAGAATTCACAGTAAAGCCAACCAATGTGACTAGTTAACATATCAATGAGACATTGAGAATTTAACAAAGTAAGAAATAAGTATGTAACTTTAGCTGTGACAACTCATTAGTATGCTATATCCCAGAACACTCCAAGAAGGGAAGGAACAAGTGAACATTCTCTTAGTACATCTCTTATCTATGCAGTACCACTATAGACCACTCAGACTCACAGGGGCTGATTTACTAAAGGAATAGGAGGTGCTGATTGTGCAAAGGGGGCGCTAGTCATTAAGGTGAAGTTGTAGGCACTTTTGTGCAAGCAAAAACTGGCATGTGATTGGATATAAGGTGAGCACAGCTTTACTTTATTTACTAACAGTCTTTTGCACATTGAAAAGTCTCTACTTTTTTTAGTGACTGAATCAAACAGGTTTAAAAATATAATAAAAAAAATATATATAATAAAAAAAATAGAATTTTTTTTCCTTCATTCTTTCCCTGAACTTGATTCAGTATTTGAAGTGACCTAAAAGTGTAAATACGATTTATATAGTGCCAACAGTTTACACAGCGCTTTACAATGTAGAGGAGGGACAGCACAATTACAGTTCAATACAAAAGGTACAGGAGGGCCCTGCTCTGTAGAGCTTACATTCTAAAAGGAGGGGGTGGTGGTACAAAAGGTAATAGATGCAGCTGATTGGTTTCTATGCAGAATTGTGACTAATTTTGCACTCGCCGGCTTTAGTAAATAAACCCCAAAATGACAGTCAACGAAGAAGTGAAAGGAAAGAGAAGTAACTTTTTTAAGCAATTAAATCAACAGTTTTCTTTTTCCTTTAAATAAAGCAATACAAGTAAACACCCCTGTTGGTGTTGAATGGTTTGTCTCAACCTTCTTACTACTACTTCTGGAGATCTTGAACTGTTGAAAAATAAGAGACTGGGTGAACTACCATAAAAAAAAAACCAAAAAAAACAAATTGTAATATAATAACTTTTTGTTTTTGGCACCAACAGGGGTGTTTACTTGTATTGCTTTATTTAAAGGAAAAAGAAAACTGTTGATTTAATTGCTTAAAAAAGTTAACAAAGAAGTGAAAGGAAAGAGAAGTAACTTTTTAAAGTAATTAAATCAACAGTTTTCTTTTTCCTTTAAATAAAGCAATACAAGTAAACACCCCATGTTGGTGCCAAAAACAAAAAGTTATTATATTACAATTTTTTTAAATTTTTTTTATGGTAGTTCACCCAGTCTCTTATTTTTCAACAGTTCAAGATCTCCAGAAGTAGTAAGAAGGTTGAGACAAACCACTCAACACCAACAGGGGTGTTTACTTGTATTGCTTTATTTAAAGGAAAAAGAAAACTGTTGATTTAATTACTTTAAAAAGTTACTTCTCTTTCCTTTCACTTCTTCGTTAACTTTTTTAAGCAATTAAATTCGTTGACTGTCATTTTGGGGTTTATTTACTAAAGCTGGAGAGTGCAAAATTAGTCACAATTCTGCATAGAAACCAATCAGCTGCATCTATTACCTTTTGTTACCACCACCCCCTCCCTTTAGAATGTAAGCTCTAGAGAGCAGGGCCCTCCTGTACCTTTTGTATTGAACTGTAATTGTGCCGTCCCTCCTCTACATTGTAAAGCGCTGTGTAAACTGTTGGCACTATATAAATCGTATTTACACCGTTAGGTCACTTCAAATACTGAATCAAGTTCAGGGAAAAAATGAAGGAAAAAAAAATTCTATTATTATTATATATATTTTTTATATATAATATAAATTGTGAATAATAATAATAATAAATAATAACAATCAGCTTTTAGGTTTTATTGCAAGCTGAGGTTAGATGATTGGTTTCTAATGCAGAAATGTGACTCATTTTGCACTCTTTAGCTTTAGTAAATAATCCCCTTTTGTGTCTATTGCTTTGCAAAACCTTAAACAAATTAAACAAGAAAGAAAAAAGTGGTAACTGGAGTTTAGCTTTTATATATCAGTCAAGTCTTCTAGTCCATCTAACATTACCCTCCCTCTAGATTGACAGTGCTGCTGTTCAAGGGTGTCCCCACTGCCCCTCCCATCAAGAGTGGAGTCACACTAAACAAATATGCAATATGTTGCAGCTTATAATTCTTAAATGTAGTGGCTGCATTTATATACTATTTTAGGCTTAAAAAAATATATATATATATATATATATTTTCAACTGGCTAGTAATACAGGGCAAAAAAAAAAAAACATTACCCTTCCAGCCCCTCCCATCAAGAGTGGAGTCACACTAAAAAATCAAACAGATGTTCATTGTGCATTGTTCATTGGGGTTGATTTACTAAAGGCAAATCCACTCTGAGCTACAAGTGCACTTGGAAGTGCAGTCGCTGTAGATCTGATGGGGACATGCAAGGAAAATAAAAAAACAGCATTTTTTGCTTGTACATGATAGGGTGATAAAAATTGTATTTTTTATTTTCTTTGCATGTCCCCATCAGATCTCCAGTTACCACTTTTTTTCTTGTTTAATTTGTTTAAGGTTTTGCAAAGCAATAGACACATTCACACCTATGCAGTTGTAGTGCTTTTTGCATTTTGCAGATTTGCACTACAATCCATTTGACATGGTTTCCTATTGAACACGTTCTGTAGTTCAAATCTGCAAAATGCAAAAAGCACTAAAAACTGCATAGGTGTGAATCAGGCCTAAAGGCAAATCCACTTTGCACTACAAGTGCAGTCGCTGTAGATCTGATGGGGACATGCAAGGATAAAAAACAGCATTTTTATCATCCTATCATGTACAAGCAAAAAGTGCTGTTTTTTTTATTTTTTTCTTGCATGTCCCCATCAGATCTACAGCAACTGCACTTCCAAGTGCACTTGTAGTGCAAAGTGGATTTGCCTTTAGTAAATTGACCCCAATGCACAATGAACACCTGTCTTATTTTTATTATTTTTTAGTGTGACTCCACTCTTGATGGGAGGGGCAGTGGGGACACTCTTGAACAGCAGCACTGTCAATCTAATGCCGCGTACACACGGTCGGAATTCTCGTTGGAAAAAGCTCTGATGGTTTTCCCATCGGAATTTCAACGTAATTTTGCTCAAACTGTCTTGCCTACACACGGTCACACCAAATTCCGACGGTCTGTAACACAGCGGCATAAAACAAGTTCGACTGCACTATAAAAGGGAAGTGTAATGCTTCTGAGCATGCGTCGAATTGTTTCCGAGCATGCGTCGGAATTTTGCGTGTCGGAATTGCATACACACGATCCGAAAATCCGATAAAAAGGTTTTCCGTCGGAAAAATTGAGAACAGGTTCTCAATCCAAAGTCTGTGATAAATTACGACAGAAAAATTCCGATGTGCATACACACGGTCGGAAAATCCGTTGAACAGCTCCCATTGGACTCTTTCCATTGGAAATTCCGACCGTGTGTACGCGGCATTAGACTGGATTCACACCTATGGCATTTTTAGTGCTTTTTGCATTTTGCAGATTTGCACTACAGTCCATTTAACATGGTCTCCTATGGGTCACATTCTGTAGTGTAAATCTGCAAAATGCAAAAAGCACTAAAAATGGAAAGGGAGGATAATGTTTTTTTTTTTTTTTTTTTTTTGCCCTGTGTTACCAGCCAGTTAAAAATATTTTTTTTTTAAAGCCCAAAAAAAATGTATATAAATGCAGCCACCACATTTAATAATTATAGGCTGCAGCATATTGCATATTTGTTTCTGCTTTAATGAATGTGTCCCTATTTTTTTTTTCTTATTTTTATAATTATTTGCATCTCTCTGGTCTTCCAAACACTAACAATGGACATTTAGCATTAATAGAGACGAAACGTCAGCAACCTATAAACCAGGATCCTTCATCCCAATAAATGAGGTTTGCTCCATTTCTTGTGGATCATTGCTGTGCATTGCAGAGCCGAATATTACAATGTCGGGACAGCTTTGTGAATTGGACTTTAATAATTTCCAGCCGTTTGATAAGCTGCTTTAAGTGACAGAGAGCTGAGACTCCATCAGCAAAGCAAGTTCGATTTTAATGCCTGTTTATAGACCCTATGCTGCTGCTTTTATACATAACTCTTTTATGAGCAGCTCTGTTAGTTATTCCTATGTACACAGGCTCTGCATTGACTTTATAGGGGGATGATGATTTGTCACCCACTCTGCTGCTCTTCACATAATTAATACATGAACAATAGCCGGATAGATGGTCTGTATTACCAGGAGATCAGATCTAAATACACTTCATTCACACACACAGCACCCCGTCGGCTCTGCACAGCCTGACTGATGTTTATTCCATCACTAGTCTAATAGGAAACATTGGGACTGGGCTCTGCAAATCTGCAGCCGATCTCTGCACACCCCCCCACACACACACCTCCAACTTTATACATCCTTTATATAGACCCATCACAACACTCTCCAACTCATTTACTGAACACATTTATTTCCCATAGGTTAAACAATCTTATTTATCCTTATGTGGCTCAATTTGTCCCCCCCCATTTATTTGAAAATCAAAAATAAATTTATAGCTTTCTGTGCAAAATATTGTTATTACCAATTGTATCATTTGTTATTATTTTTATAACCACATAAAAAGCCCCCAGACCATTTGGCTGGCCAAAGAGCACTTTTTGCGATTCGGCACTGCGTCGCTTTAACTGACAATTTGCGCGGTCGAGCGACGTGGCTCCCAAACAAAATTGACGTCCTTTTTTTCCCCACAAATAGAGATTTCTTTTGGTGGTATTTGATCACCTCTGCGGTTTTTACTTTTTGCGCTATAAACAAAAATAGAGCGACAATTAAAAAAAAAAACACATTATTTTTTACTTTTTGCTATAATAAATATCCCCCAAAAATATATAAAAAAACGTTTTTTTCCTCAGTTTAGGCCGATATGTATTCTTCTACATATTTTTGGTAAAAAAAAAAACTCGCAATAATCGTTTATTGATTGGTTTGCGCAAAAGGTATAGTGTTTTCAAAATAGGGGATAGCATTTTTATTAATAATTTTTTATTTTTTTTTACTAGTAATGGTGGCGATCAGAGATTTTTATTGTGACTGTGACATTGCGGCAGACAGATCGGACACTTTTGACACCATTTTGGGACCATTCACATTTATAGAGCGATCAGTGCTATACAAATGCATTGATTACTGTATAAATGTCACTGGTAGGGAAGGGGTTAACAGTAGGGGGCGGTGAAGGGGTTAACTGTGTTGCCTAGGGAGTGATTCTAACTGTAGGGCAGGGGCGGGCTGACCATTTGGCCACTCGGGCACTGCCCGAGGGCCCCAGGCCGCTAGGGGGCCCCATCAGGGTTGCCAGCCTCAGTAAAACCAGGGACAGTATGTAAAAATCTGTTTTTTTTTTACATCTGTCTCTGAAATGTCCCTTACCGACATCCTTTTGGTCTAAAAATCCCGAGATTATAGCTGCCCCACCTCTCCAGTACCTTCTCAGCCAATAGAAACATGTCTGTGTGTACATGTATGTGTATTCTGTGTGTGTATACTGTGTGGCCCCATAATCTCTTATTGCCTGGGGGCCCCATAATCTCCTATTGCCCGGGGGCCCCATGAGTTGTCAGTCCACCCCTGCTGTAGGGGGAGGGAACTCACAAGGGGAGGAGACCGATCGGGGTTCCTCTGTACTGGGAACACACCATCAGTCTCCTCTTCTCTGACAGGACGTGGATCTGCTGGGGTTAACGTGCAATCGCGGGTGCCTGGCGGACATCGCAGCCGCCGGGCACGTGCATCGGCTCCTGAGCGACACGGCGGGGGGGGGCCCCCCCAGACGGCCGGGAAGCCCAGGACGTTATATGACGCCCGCCCAGGATGGGAGATCCCTCCTGCGGACCTGATATGACTATGGGAGGGTTGTGAAGTGGTTAAAGCGGAGTTCCAATCTTAAATTTAATTTTGCATTATTCAGCTGCATTAAATACAATTAACAACAATTTTTTTTTTCATGTCTGTTGCTAGGGGGCCCCTCGTAATCTGCCTAGGATGGCGCCTGACGTCATTTCCCTCTGTGCCTGTGCTTCTGGGAGATGCTTGTCATCATTTTCCAGGAGTCAGTGGGCAGCGCTGAGGGCTTTGTTGCCATCACAACAGGGGCGGGCACTTCCGACGCCGCCGCCCATTGTGAGGGCAATGTCAGAAGTGTACTGCGCATGCGCGAGAACGGGCGGTGCATGCTGGTCCCTCAGCTGCACCAGAGCCCGTAAGATAGTACTTGTGGGCTTCACATGCCCACAAGCACTATGGAAACTGCCAGGAAAAGGGAATATAGGATTTATTCCTCTATGAAATCGGCAATCGAGCGTCGATTCAGCGCAGAAATGTGAGTGCTATAAATAGGTGTTAATAACAAAAGATATTCATCCTAAAAAAATAAAATACATTTTAACAGTGGGAACTCTGCTTTAACCACTTCTGCCCTAGAAGCATTTACCCACTTCCTGACCAGGCATTGCTTTAACTGGCAATTGTGCGGTCATGCGACGCTGTACCCAAATACAATTCCCCACAAATAGAGCTTTCTTTTGGTGGTATTTGATCACCTCTGCGGTTTTTTATTTTTTGCGCTATAAACAAAAAACAGAGTGTAAATTTGGAAAAAAAATATATATATTTTTTACTTTTTGCTATTATTATTATTATACAGGATTTATATAGCGCCAACCAGGGACAGGACAATGGGTGGGCAGGAGGGGCGGCTGCCTCTGGCGCAATGGTTTATTGCAGGGTTGGGGGGGCACCCTGACCCTAGCCCTTAGGGAAAGGGGGGCGCAGTTTGGCATCTTTGCCCTGGGCGCTGGGTGACCTTGTCCCATCACTGGCGCCAACAGTTTATGCAGCGCTTTACAATATAAAAAGGAGACAATACAGTTATAATACAATAAAATCCAAGAGGATTAAGAGGGCAATGTTTAGAAGAGCTTACAATCTAATAGGGTGGGGCAGGTGGTACAGAAGTTTGTAACTGTGGGGAATGAGCTGATGGAGGTGGTAAAAGATTAATTGGAGACGTGATAGGCTTCCCTGAAGAGATGAGTTTTCAGGGATCGCCTTTTGCTATAATAAATATCCCCCCCCCCCCCCCCCCCCCAAAAAAAAAAAAATTCTTTCTCAGTTTAGGCCAATATGTATTCTTCTACATATTTTTGGTAAAAAAAAAAAAAAACGCAATAAGCGTATATTCATTGGTTTGTGCAAAATTTATACCGTCTACAAAATAGGGAATAGATTCATGGCATTTTTTTTTTTAATTACTAGTAATGGTGGCAATCTGCGATTTTATTTTTATATGTTTTTGGAGGCGATCTGCGATCAGAGCTAAAAATAGCCACTGATTACTGTATAAATGGCACTGGCAGGGAAGGGGTTAACACTAGGGGGCGATCAATGGGTTAAATGTGTTCCCTGGGAGGTGTTTCTAACTGTGGGGGGATGGGACTGACTGGAGGAGGAGAGAGATCGCTGTTCCTAATCACTAGGACCAGACGATCTCTCTCTCCTCCCCTGTCAGAACGGGATCTGTCTGTTTACATTGACAGATCCCTGTTGGCAGGGGCGGACTGACAACTCATGGGGCCCCCGGGCAATAGGAGATTATGGGGCCCCCAGGCAATCAGAGATTATGGGGCCACACAGTATACACACACACAGTATACAATCACACAGTATACACATACATGTACACACAGTATACACAGACATGTTTCTATTGGCTGAGAAGGTACTGGAGAGGTGGGGAAGCTATAATCTCAGGATTTTTAGACCAAAAGGATGTCGGTAAGGGACATTTCAGAAACAGATGTAAAAAAAAACACAGATTTTTACATACTGTCCCTGGTTTTACTGAGGCTGGCAACCCTGATGGGGCCCCCTAGTGGCCCGGGGCCCTCGGGAAGTGCCCGAGTGGCCGAATGGTCAGTCCGCCCCTGCCCGTTGGCGCTCTCTTTCCCAGACATCGCGGCTGCCGGCCACATGCGTCGGGTCCCTCGTCGTGCAGCGCGCATGCCTGCTTTGGCTCTTAAAGGAGCCAACATACACCTACGCCGATTCATGGGCTTACCTGCCACAGTATAATGACGGTGGCCGGTCGGCAAGTGGTTAAAAGGTAACTCCACTTTCGTGGGGGGAAAAAATTGCAGATAATCTAGCGTATATAATCGTGACACAAGTCATATTACCTTTCCTTTTCAATCTGCAGCCACTGTAATTGTCTGAAAATTATTATTATTATTATTATACAGGTTTATATAGCACCAACAGTTTGCGCAGCGCTTTACAATATAAAAGAGAGACAATACAGTTACAATACAATAAAATACAAAAGGATTAGGAGGGTCCTGCTCAGAAGAGCTTACAATCTAAGAGGGTGGGGCAGGTGGTACAAAAGGTTGTAACTGTGGGGAATGAGGTGATGGAAGTGGTAAAAGATTAGTTGGAGACGTGATAGGCTTCCCTGAAGAGATGAGTTTTCAGGGATCGCCTGAAGGCAGCAAGAGTAGAAGATAGCCGGACAGGTTGAGGTAGCGAGTTCCAGAGGATGGGAGAGGCTCTGGAGAAATCTTGGAGACGAGCATGGGAGGAGGAGATGAGGGCGCTTGAGAGTAGGAGGTCTTGAGAAGAGCGTAGAGGACGGTTTGGGTGATGTTTGGAGACCAGTTTGGTGATGTAGCTCGGGCAGAGTTGTAAGTGGCTTTGTATGTTGTGGTTTAGTATTTTGAATTTAATTTGCTGGGTGATCGGGAGGGATTGGAGGAGAAGGGGGTGGCAGACACTGAGCGGTTGAATGCAATATGGCTACCTGGAGGTGTTCTGTACAGGGCCGTTTTTAAGGCAGGGCAAAAGGGGCAGCTGCCCTGAGCCCTGTCATTGTTGTGGGGCCCAAACCAGCTGCCTCATAATTGCCAACTATCCTGGTTGAAATTCCCTCGTCCCTTGAGGTTTTAGTCCTGTGCTATGTCCCAATATATCAATGTGAAGTGCTGCTACTAATGCTGCTCAGCTCTGCTCTATTGTTATGTACAGATGACTCACCTGGCGGCATTCATATGTAAATAGTGGCGGCCGGGGGCAGGGCCGGGACAAGGGGTGGGCAGGAGGGGTGGTTGCCCTGGGCACTGTGGTATCATGTGAGGTGGGGGGGCACCAAAAGGAGATTAGGGGGGAGGGAATTTGTGTTAAAAGGGGGAATTTGGGGGGCTTCAGGGGGTAAGAATTGTTTTAGGAGGGCAAATTTAGGGAGGGTGTGCTAGGAGTTGTGATTTGGGGGGGAGGCAATTTGGCATGTTCGCCCTGGGCTCTAAATTACCTTGTCCCGCCACTGGCCGGCGGCATTCATATGTATATCATGCCCCCTGAGGTCATATCCACCGTAATCTCTAGCAACCAATCAACAAGCAGAAATCATGTGCTGTAACCTCGAGCAACTAATCAGTGAGTGGTAATGTGTGCTGTAACCTCTAGCAACTAATCAGTGAGCCGTAATGTGTGCTGTAACCTCTAGCAACTAATCAGTGAGCCGTAATGTGTGCTGTAACCTCTAGCAACCAGTCAGTGAGCGGTAATGATACACTGTAACCTCTGGCAACCAATCACAATAGCTGCCTGATCTGATTCAGTAAACTGATTTTGAGTCTAGCTGCTATTTATTGTATGTCTCGGAGCAGGTGGAGAGCAAAACTGCTTGGGGGGGAGGGCCCAAGAAAAGTTTTGCCCAGGGTCCAATCAATACTAAAGAAGGCCCTGGTTCTGTACACAGATGGTGTACAAAACTACCCCCAGAAACATAATTTCCTGCTTGTGTGATTGGCTCACTGATTTTCCCAGAAGTCTACACTAAGATACAAGTCCGATTTCTGACATCCCCATGCAACAAAAAAAGTCATTTTCGGTGAGATACTCCCAATAGGAAATCATGTCTAAAGGGATGCAGGCCCAGCAGCTTTCCTCATTAGAGTCCTGCAGGTGCTGCAGCTGATTGATAATTATGAAACCACTCCCATTACACTCACTTTCCTACGGAGGAACACACAGGGGTTTCTTTCGGAATAACAAAAGGTAGAAAATCTGCAACAAAGTTTGTTAAAATCCTTGCAATGTACATAGATCACCCCCCCCCACCCCCAAAGAAAAAAAAATACATTGATTAGCTTAGAAGTGATGTGAGCTTAGATCATTAGATGTGGTGGCTGTATTCGTTTTCTTTTCTTATTTTTTTCCCCTTATTTTCACCTGGTAATCTGGCCAGTAACACACCTCCCTGTATTAGAGTGCCCCCACTCTGGATGAAGGAGCAACAGCAGCATTGTCAGTCTGGGGGGGGGGGGGGTGTTATATGTACTAGCAGATTTAGATACACTGACAAATTAAAGCCAAACTCCAGCTCTCACTGCAGTCACACAAGCAGTTACAGCAACAGTGTTCTTTTTTTTGGGATAAAGTTTTACATGAATAAATAAAAGCTGATTATTGCAAGCACTCCTGCCAGTGGTAAATGGTTTGTCTGAACACCCTCAACTGCTACATTTGCAGGAGAGCTTGTTCTGTTGAAAAACAAAAAAAGACTACTGAGCAGATTACCAAATTAAAGAGGAGGGCCCACAAAAAAAAAAAAAATTAAAAGTCAGCAGCTACAAATACTGCACCTGCTGCCTTTTAATAATCGGACACTTACCTGTCCCGGGGTCCAGCGATGCGAGGGAACGAGGCCCCCCCCCCCGTTCCCCGCTCTGCTCGGGGCGCCGGCATTCTTAATGTGGGCACCCGGCTGTGGCTTCACAGCCGGGCACCCACTGCGTATGCGCGAGTGGCGCCGTGCACCGTGATTCGACGCTCACTCATCTGGGACACGTGACTGTGCGGCGCCTAGGGGAAGTGACGTCAGTTGCTGGGCACTGAAGGTGGCAGACTACGAGGGTCCCCCTAGCAACAGGCATTTAGAGGTGAGTAAAAAAAATGTTTTTTTTCCAATTATTTTATTTTTTTTGATGATTTTTAAGCCAATTTTTTTTTTTGGTGGCAACACCACTTTAAAGCGGAGTTCCATCCAAGAATGGAACTTCCACTTTTCGTAATCCTCCCCCCCTCCGGTGTCACATTTGGCACCTTTCAGGGAAGAGGGAGTAGCAGATATCTGTCTAACACAGGTATTTTGCTCCCACTTCCAGGCATAGATACCCGAGCCACCCACGGGTATCTATGCCACTTCCCGTCCCCTCCCCCCCCGCTGTATTCTGATAGACACACGTGTATCAGAAAACAGCAGGGACCAGTGGGATCGCGCATGCAAAGGCTTCACTTCCTGATTCCCTTACCGAGGATGGCGCCTCCACCCGAGAGCCGAGGGACAGATCGACTTCGGGTGCCGACATCGCAGGCGTCCTGGACAGGTAAGTGTCCATATTTTAAAAGTCAGCAGCTGCAGTATTTGTAGCTGTTGACTTTTAAAAAAAAAAGGCTTTAAGCTTAAATAGAAAACAAATGCAGCCACCACATATTAGAATTGGTAAGCTTTAAAATAATAAATGTATCTATTTGGGTTTTTTACTGCTTTATTGTAACTGTACTGTCTGCCCCCGTGTTGTAAAGCGCTGCACAAAGTGTTGGTGCTATATAAATCCTGTATAATAAAAAATAAAAAATAATCACATGTTCTGCTATAACTTATTTGTGTGTTTTCACTAATACATCCCAAATCATATTCTTGTGAACTCATTTAGAATTTTTTCTTTATTCTTTTTGTGAGATGGACATGCTTAACCACTTTGCAGCCAATTGGCAGCCAAAGGACCAGGCCCCTTTTTGCGATTCGGCACTGCATCGCTCTAACTGACAATTGCGCGGTCGTGCGACGTGGCTCCCAAACAAAATTGGCATCCTTTTTTTCCCACAAATAGAGCTTTCTTTTGGTGGTATTTGATCGCCCCTGCGGTTTTTATTTTTTGCGCTATAAACAAAAATAGAGTGACAATTTTGAAAACAATGCAATATTTTTTTACTTTTTGCTATTATAAATATCCCCAAAAAATATATAAAAAAACATTTTTTTTTCCTCAGTTTAGGCCGATACGTATTCTTCTACATATTTTTGGTAAAAAAAATCGCAATTGGCGATTATTGATTGGTTTGCGCAAAAGTTATAGCGTTTACAAAATAGAGGATAGTTTTATAGCATTTTTATAAATTTTTTTTTTTACTAGTAATGGCAGCGATCAGCAATTTTTATTGTGACTGCGACATTATGGCGGACACATCGGACATTTTTGACACATTTTTGGGACCATTGTCATTTATATAGAAATCAGTGCTATTTAAATGCATTGATTCCTGTATAAATGACACTGGCAGTGAAGGAGTTAACCACTAGGGGGCGGGGAGGGGCTAAGTGTGACGTCATTTTTTTTACAGTAGGGGGGCGTGGCTGTATGTGTGACGTCATTGATCGGCTTTCCCGATGACAGGGAACAGCCGATCAGTGACAGGCAGTGTAGGAAGCGCGGGAGAGGTTTGTTTACACAGACCTCTCCCCGTTCTTCAGCTCTGTGACCCGATCGCGGGACACCAGCGGCGATCAGGTCCGCTGGTCCCGCGGACGCGGTCATTGAGCTCCCGACCGGGTCGCGAGCACGCCGCCGGCGGAGCGGCAATTAAAGGGGACGTATATATACGTGCTTTTGCCTAGCCGTGCCCTTCTGCCGACGTATATGTGCAGGAGGCGGTCGGGAAGCGGTTAAGTAGAACTAAAGGTAATTTTTTTTAGTGATTTTGAAAAGGGAGGGTTAAAACCCCTGTCTTTTTTTTTTTTTTTTGCCATGTGTCCCTTTGGGGGGATTTCACTTCACTTGCTGTCTCACAGCCAAAACAGGAAGTGAGAGGAATTCCCTCCAAATTGAGGACATTCCTGGTTGTCACCAGAACAAATGTCCCCATTGGAAGATTTCACCTCTATTCCTGTTTTGGTCACAACTGAAATTAGGGATTTTTTTTCACTTACACTTTTAAACAGGACAAATAGAGAGAGTATATCTCCCTAATGGGGGTGCAGACAGCAATAGAAACCTGACAGGCGTTCTAATCCTTCCCCACTCTGTCCAAAACTAAAAACTAAAAAAATAAAAAAAGTTTTGTCTTTTAGTTATACCTTTAAAAGTGATGGTAAAATGTGTGGTCATGTTTTACGCTTTTAATCATACAAGTTGCATTTTTCCCCCCCTTATTTGTCTCATAAGTCAGATCTGTCACTCCTTCCTCCCATACATGTTGTATTACAAGCCCTTTTCTCTCTCTGGAGGTGACTGGTGTAATAGTAGAACACAAAGTCTTTGAGCGCCCTCTAGTGGGAAGAAAGGAAAAATACAATCAGAAATAAACAGTTGTTTTTAGTTAGGAGTTGCTGTTTATTTTTTCCCTCTTTTTCTAAAACATTGTTTTAAGCAAATGGAAATCCCCTAGGTGCCCACAGTAAGTTACCGAATACCGAAAGATTGACACTGAGACGAGCGATCCTTTACCAACGTGCGCAGCTCCGAGGAAGTATGGGAATGAGGGGGAACATGAGGGCGAAACCGATTTGTTCCCCCGATGGGTTCGACCTCCCGCAACGCTGAACACCTGGACTCTCCCTTTTGCAGAAAAGAAGGGGACCCCCCAGGCCTGGGGAAGCTCCAGACAGGTAAAAAAGACTCGCTAACCGTGAACAAGATCCGATTAGCCTTCTTCCGTGCTGAAATGTCAGCAGCATGCACAAGTATTCTGCATGGGGACTGTAGGGATCTGCTGACTTTTAAAAAAAATGACTGTAACCTTTTTTAGTGGGCCCTCCTCTTTCAGTCTTTGTCTATTTTTTTTCATTTTTCCATCTATTAAATCTTCTGCAGGGGCGGTATTTATGTTTTCATCCTGGATAGGCGTAACTATAGGGACCTGTTCAAATCGCTGCCGAAGACCTTTTAGACCAGACCAACAGGAGATCGGATTGGACACAGGTCTCCTTAACTGCTGGATCTTCTGGGGTAAACTCACCTCTGAGTACGAGAACTGACTCGTGGAGGAACCCAGGAGAACGACAAGGCCTTGAATTATTTGTCTACCATCCACACTCGCTGACCGAGGCTTCCAGAGAAGCAGCGATAGAGGATGGGAAGAGTCCGAGTCCTGTAGGCCCACATCAGTCCAAGGAACTGGGAAAGATACAAACAGGGCTCCATGTGTGGGATATACCCCATCTACTTTAGGGATTACAGCATTCACCCATTTTCCAAAAGACTCCACCTTTCATGTTATCCGTCTCCTATTTTTCAGCCCCATCCGACAGGGAATAACATGGGTCACATACGGACTTGCCCTCCTGGACTCATGTACCCACATTTCCGACAGGCTCTGTGATCCGAAGCGGCTGCCCATGGTCGGTGGGTGCTGGTAAACTAGAGGATGAATGAGAACATCTCCTCTCGATTAAAAGGAGGAGAATGCTGTTTAAAGGAGGAATGGAACATCTCCTTGTTGGAGGAGGGAATGGTAACATTCCTCTATCTAAAGCAACATCTCCTTGTTGGGAGGAGGAATGGTAACATGGTGGAAGGTGCAACATATCCTTATTCGGTGAGAGGAATGGGATCATCTCCTCTGCTTAATGGGAGGAATGGAACATCTCCTGTTAGAGGGAGGAATGGAACGTCTACCTCTGTTTAAAGAGGAATGGACCATCTCCTTGTTGGGGAGGAATGGGAAACGTCTCCTCTGCATTAAGGAGGAATGGAACATCTCCTATGTTGGAGGAGGAGACTGGAACGTCTCCTCTATCCTAAAGTGTGGAATGCAACGTCTCTCCTGGTGGGTTGGAGGAATGGGAACGTCTCCTCTGTCTAAAGGAGGAATTGCAAACTGTTCCCCTTGTTGGAGGAGGATTGGGAAACGTTCTCCTCTGTTTAAAGGAGGAATGGAACATCTCCTTGTTGGAGGAGGAAATGGGAACGTCTCCTCTGTCTAAAGGAGGGAATGCAACGGTCTCCTTGTTGGAGGAGAAAAGGGGGGGAACGTCTCCTCTGTCTTAAAAGGAAGGAATGGAACATTCCTTGTTGGTGGAGGAATGGAACAGTCTCCTCTGTTTAAGGGAGGAATGGAACATCTCCTTGTTGGTGGAGGAATGGAACGTCTCCTCTTGTTTTAAAGGAGGAATGGAAACATTCTCCTTGTTGGAGGTGGAATGGGAGAAACGTCTCCTCTGTCTAAAGGAGGAATGCAAACGTCTCCTTGTTGGAGGAGGAATGGAACACTCTCCTTATTGGAGGAGGAATGGAACGTCTTCCTATGTTTTAAAGGTGGAATGGAACATCTCCTCTGTTGGAGGAGGAATGGCAACATCTCCCCTTGTTAAAAATGTTGAAACAGTGGGGGGGGGGAGGTGTTTTCTACCGTTAGGAGTTGCTGTTTATTTTTTCCCTCTTTTCACGATGTTATGAAGACGTACCCCCTTTTTTTTTTTTGAATATTTTAAAAAAAATACAATCAGAAATAAACAGTTGTTTTTAGTTAGGAGTTGCTGTTTATTTTTTCCCTCTTTTTCCGTGTTTGAAGAACGGAATATTTATAAATTAAATATTTATAAATTGAGATAAAAATACCTGATAAAAAGTAATTCCTTCACTAATGTATGTTGAAGAATTCCTTTATTAAAGCGGACCTTAAAGTGGTGTTGCCACCAAAAAAAAAATTTGCTTAAAAATGTTAAAACATTGTTTTAAGCAAATGGGTGCCCACAGTAAGAATACCGGCACTGCGAGCGCAGCGGGGAATGAGGGGGAGGCTTTGTTCCCCCGCAACGCTGGACCCTGGGACAGGTAAGTGTCCGATTATTAAATGTCAGCAGCTGCAGTATTTGTAGCTGCTGACTTTTAAAAAAAAATTTTTCAGTGGGCACTCCTCTTTCAGTCATTTTTTTCATTTTTCCATCTATTAAATCTTCTGCAGGGGCGGACTGACCATTCGGCCACTCGGGCACTTCCCGAGGGTCCCGGGCCCCTAGGGGGCCCCATCAGGGTTGCCAGCCTCAGTAAAACCAGGGACAGTATGTAAAAATCTGTGTTTTTTTTTACATCTGTTTCTGAAATGTCCCTTACCGACATCCTTTTGGACTAAAAATCCAGAGATTATAGCTGCCCCACCTCTCCAGTACCTTCTCAGCCAATAGAAACATGTCTGTGTATACTGTGTGATTGTATACTGTGTGTGTGATTGTATACTGTGTGGCCTCATAATCTCTGATTGCCTGGGGGCCCCATAATCTCCTATTGCCCGGGGGCCCCATGAGTTGTCAGTCCGCCCCTGATCTTCTGCCCTTGTTGTTTTAACTTTGGATAGTAAAACATTTATTTTCTGCCAGTAAATACCTTATACAGCCCACTTCCTGTTTCTTGTCCTGGAAAAAGCCTAGGCTTATGACACCATGCACAGCTCTCTCTCTCTCTATCTCTCACATGCCTTAGAGTTTGCCAGGAAGGGAGGGGGGGATGAGTCATAAGAGGGCCAATGAGAGCCGCAGAGCTGGAGGCGTGCCTCTGTAAATCCAGGAAGTGAACAAGCAGCAGCTTCAGCTGCCCACAGTTAAAATGGCTGCAGCCAGACTCAGTGGAGGGAGATTTATGCAGAATATTTGGCAAGTACAGAATCACAGTATATATAAAATAACATGCAAAGTGGGAAGCTTCAGAATGGCAAAGATGTTTTTATTACAAATTATGTGAGCAGACTGCAGTTTCTCTTTAACCACTTCAGATCCCACCCACTATCATATGACGTCCCCAGGAGGGATCTCCCCTCCTGGGCTGGCGTCATATGTTGTTCTGGGCTTCCGGGCCGTCTAGGGGGCCTGGGCCCCGCCGCGTCACTCGGGAGCCGATGCGTGTGCCCGGCGGCCACGATGTCCGCCGGGCACCCGCGATTGCCAGTTAACAGAGCAGGACCGTGGATCTGTGTGTGTAAACACACAGATACACGTCCTGTCAGGTGAGAGGAGACCGATGGTGTGTTCCCAGTACAGAGAAACACAGATCGGTCTTCTCCCCTTCTGAGTCCCCTTCCCCCTACAGTTAGAATCACTCCCTAGGTAACACATTTAACCCCTTGATCGCCCCCTAGTGTTAACCCCCTTCCCTGCCAGTGCCATTTATACACTAATCAATGCATTTTTATAGCACTGATCGCTGTATAAATGACAATGGTCCCACAATGGTGTCAAAAGTGTCTGATGTGTCCGCCTCAATGTCACAGTCACGATAAAAATCGCAGATCGTCGCCATTACTAGTAAAAAAAATAAATAAAAATGCCATAAATCTATCCCCTATTTTGTAGGCACTATAACTTTTGCACAAACCAATCAATATACGCTTATTGCGATTTTTTTTTTACCAAAAATATGTAGAAGAATACATATCGGCCTAAACTGAGGAAAAAAATGTATTTATTTTTAAATTGGAATATTTATTATAGCAAAAAGTAAAAAATATTGTGCTTTTTTTTCAAACTTGACGCTCTTCTTTTGTTTATAGCGCAAAAAATAAAAACCGCAGAGGTGATCAAATACCACCAAAAGAGAGCTCTATTTGTGGGGAAGAAATGATAAAAATTTAATTTGGGTACAGTGTTGCATGACCGCGGAATTGTCATTCAAAGTGCGACAGCGCTGAAAACTGAAAATTTGGCTTGGGCAGGAAGGGGGTGAAAATGCCCGGTATTGAAGTGGTTAAGTAATGTTTAGTGGTGTTGCTTAGAGGAAAGGTACATATTTGGCTATTTCTTTATCATAATTTCTATATAATTCGTTATAATTATTTTGCTTGAATCTGTCAGGGGGTCACCGAAAGTCTTACAGCTGCTGCCTTGTCAATGGCTCACAGCAGAACTAAAGCCAAAAATACCTGTGCTCCGACGATCTGGTGTCCGGCTTCTTCCGGCTATTGGGATTTTGACCGTCTTGATTGGCTAGGGCAGAATTACATTATTCATCCCAGCACACAGGCACCGCGCCGAGAAAATTAAGAAGATTCCGAAGAGGGAGGGAGGTTTATTTTATTGCAGAAGAGACAGAGCATGTCTCTTCTGCGATTAATAGCTTGCCCGCTCGCAGTGTGTTGCATTTCCCCTTTACTTCCACTTTAGTATTGAACTCTGTGATAAACAAACATTGTCTAAATACAAGAGCAAATACAGTCCAATTCAGAAAACGGCGCTAAAGTCTGTAATGGGTGAACAAAAGCAGCGACTTTGTGGTATAAACTTAGTGCAAAGCAAAATATTCAAATAGTCGTGCTAATCAATGCAATAATACGTGAACAAAAATGACGTATAGTGGCAAATTATATACAATCACTTAAACATAATATAAGTGATATGTAAACAGTGATAAAGAAAAATTGTGAAAAAAATGAGTGTAAATATAAATTAAGCAGTCGACGTGGACATAAACACTGAAGTGTTCCTTAACCACTTCAGCCCCGGACCAATTGGCAGCCAAAGGACCAGGCCCCTTTTTGCGATTCGGCACTGCGTCGCTTTAACTGACAATTGCGCGGTCGTGCAACGTGGCTCCCAAACAAACTTGGCGTCCTTTTTTTCCCCACAAATAGAGCTTTCTTTTGGTGGTATTTGATCGCCCCTGCGGTTTTTATTTTTTGCGCTGTAAACAAAAATAGAGTGACAATTTTGAAAAAAATTCAATATTTTTTACTTTTTGCTATAATAAATATCCCCCAAAAATATATAAAAAACATTTTTTTTTTTCTCAGTTTAGGCCGATACGTATTCTTCTACATATTTTTGTTAAAAAAAATCGCAATTAGCGATTATTGATTTGTTTGCGCAAAAGTTATAGCGTTTACAATATAGGGGATCGTTTTATAGCATTTTAATTAATATTTTTTTTTTTTTACTAGTAATGGCGGCGATCAGCGATTTTTATTGTGACTGCGACATTATGGCGGACACATCGGACATTTTTGACACATTTTTTGGGACCATTGTCATTTATACAGAAATCAGTGCTATTTAAATAGCACTGATTCCTATGTAAATGACAGTGGCAGTTAAGGAGTTAACCACTAGGGGTGGCGGGGAGGAGTTAGTGTGACGTGTGTGGTTTTTTTTTACAGTAGGGGGCGGGGCTGAGGTCTGACGTCATTGATCGGCATTCCCGATGACAGGGATCAATGACAGGCAGAGTAGGAAGCGCGGGGAGAGGTTTGTTTACACAGACCTCTCCCCGTTCTTCAGCTCTGTGACCCGATCGTGGGACACCAGCGGCGATCAGGTCCACTGGTCCCGCGGCCGTGGTCACGGAGCTCCCGACCAGGTCGCGAGCGTGCCGGCGGCGGCACTCGCGTGACCCCACGGCTAGGCAATTAAAGGGGACATATATATAAGTCCTTTTGCCTAGCCGTGCCATTCTGTAGACGTATATCTACAGTGGGTGGTCGGGAAGCGGATAAACATAGTGCAAATCAAAATATTCAAATAGTCGCGCTAATCAATGCAATAATACGTGAACAAAAATGACGTATAGTGGCAAATTTTATACAATCACATAAGTGATATGTAAACAGTGATGAAAAAAATGAGTGTAAATATAAATCAAGCAGTCGACGTGGACATAAACACTGAAGTGTTCCTTAAATGACAGTTCATAAAGTATTACACCACCAGACATTCGAGTGAAGAATCCTTCTGTGTGCCCCCGGAAGACGTCATATGTGACGAAACATGTCGGGCGGAGCCACGTGCTGTTGTCATGGCATCCTCCCTGACCGCAGAAGTTACTGGTGTTTTACTTGTTTGCAGGCAAACTAATATTTTTTAACCAAGGCTGTCCTTTTACTTGCGGAATGTAAGTGCATTTATTATATTATTTTAATAAAGTAGCTCCAACGGTTATCCTGAAGACAATTAGCGGGAGTTTGGGAATATAGGAAGACTCCCCCACCTCTAGTGGGAACCTGGAACTGCAGGAGGGGCCCCTCCATCTGTACCACCCCATAGAGGGTTACTACCAAGCTTGTTTGACTTCTCTAGTGATAGAGGGTCCACAATATCCGGTAAGCGCCAGTGTTGGTCATCTTACTTTAAAAAAGTAATTTTACAAGTTACAAATTACTTCTCCCAAAAAGTAATTGCGTTAGTAACTCAGTTACTACATTGGAAAAGTAATTAGTTACTCAGCAAAGTAACTGACTTTTTTTTTTAAATATTCTATACGTGTAACTAAGGGGCGGGTCTAGTATTACTGTAACCAAGGGGCGCATTTATTATTGTTATATATGGTGTAACCAAGGGGCTGCTCTATTATTACTCTAACCAAGGGGCAGATCTGTTATAGCGTGTAAGCAAGTGGCGGGTCTATTATTATTATATGGTGTAAGGGGCGGGTCTATTATTATTATATCGTGTAAGGGGCGGATGGTTACAGAAGAGGGCGAATGTTAAATTAATGGGCAGAGCTCGATATATAACAATAATAATAAATGCGCCCCTTGGTTACAGTAATACTAGACCCGCCCCTTACTTACACGATAGACGCCCCTTGCAGAGTAGCACGAGCATCATGAGCGTGCGGCATCGCCTCGTACAATTACATGTTAACTGCGCCTGCGCTGTGTAGAGTTCACTCAGAGCTGTTTAGGTTCGGCAATTTTCGGAAGCTCTGTAGTCCTTCGTACTGCGCAAGCGCTGCGCCTGCGCAGTACAGGGGGTCCTTATCCGGCGGGGGAACTTTTTTGGCAGGACACCGGAATTACACTACTGCCATCTAGTGGCGGTAGATGTAATTGGAGTAACTAAGCCAAAGTAATGGGAACTGAGTTACCATGAGGGGAAAAGTAATCAGTTAGATTACTCGTTACCCTCTAAAGTAACTGAGTTACGTAACTCAGTTTATTTTAACTCAGTTACTTACATCACTGGTAAGCGCCCATATTAATAATGTGGTGGGTGCCACAGAAGAATTCTTCACTCAATTGTCTGGTGGAATACTTTATGAACTGTCATTCGAGGAACACTTCAGTGTTTATATCCACATGGACTGTTTCATTTATATTTACATACATTTTTTTTTCACAGTTTTTCTTTATCACTCTTTACATATGACTTATATTATGTTTTTGTTATTGTACTGTATATAATTTGTGACGATACGTAATACAGTGAAACCTCGGATTGCGAGTAACGTGGTTTATGAGCGTTTCGCAATACGAGCTATTGTTTTTTTTTAAATCCTGACTTAATTTGCGAGTGTTGTCTCGCAAGTCAAGCAGGATTCAAGTCTCTGGGGTGTGCAGTACCCACATGTGGCCAGAGGTATGGGGGCACCGGTAACGCTCAGAGGCTCTGAGTGTCTCCAGGTTTTAAAGAGTAACTCCACTTTTGTTGAGAAAAAAAACATTCCCCTCTGGGTGATCTGTGTACATTGCAAGGATTTTAACAAACTTTGTTGCAGATTCCTACTTTTTGTTATTCTGAAATAAATAAAAATATAAATAAATAAGAAATAAGAAGAAAAGAACTAAGCGCCCCGTCCTGCTGAACTTGCGTGCTGAAGCGAACGCATACGTGAGTAGTGCCCGCATATGAAAACGGTGTTTAAACCACACATGTGAGGTATCACCGCAATCGTTAGAGCGAGAGCAATAATTCTAGCCCTAGACCTCCTCTGTAACTCAAAACATGCAGCCTATAGAATTTTTTAAACGTCGCCTATGGAGATTTTCAAAGGTAAAATTTTTCGCCATTCCACGAGCGGGCGCAATTTTGAAGCGTGACATGTTGGGTATCAATTTACTCGGCGTAAACATTATCTTTCACAATATAAAAAAATATTGGGCTAACTTTACTGTTGTCTTATTTTTAATTTAAAAAAGTGTATTTTTCCCCCCAAAAAGTGCACTTGTAAGACCGCTGCGCAAATACGGTGTGACAAAGTATTGCAACGACTGCCATTTTATTCTCTAGGGTGTTAGAAAAAAATATATATATAATGTTTGGGGGTTCTAAGTAATTTTCTAGCAAAAAAAAAATGTTTTTAACTTGTAAACAACAAATCTCAGAAAGAGGCTCGGTCCTTAACCGCTTCCCGACCGCCTCATGTAGATATACGTCTACAGAATGGCACGGGCAGGCAAAAGCACGTACGGGTACGTCCCCTTTAATTTGCCTGCCCGTGGGTCGTGCGCGTGCCGCCAGCGGCGCACTCGCGACCCGGTCGGGAGCTCCGTGACCCCGGCCGCGGGACCAGCGGACCCGATCGCCGCTGGTATCCCGCGATCGGGTTACGGAGCTGAAGAACGGGGAGAGGTTTGTGTAAACAAACCTCTCCCCGCGCTTCCTACTCTGCCTGTCATTGATTGGCTGTTCCCTGTCATCGGGAAAGCCGATCAATGACGTCAGACGTACAGCCACGCCCCCTACTGTAAAAAAAAACACAACACGTCACACTGACTCCTCCCTGCCCCCTAGTGGTTAACTCGTTCACTGTCATTTACATAGGAATCAGTGCTATTTAAATAGCACTGATTTCTGTATAAAATGACAAATGTCCCAAAAATGTGTCAAAAATGTCCGATGTGTCCGCCATAATGTCGCAGTCACAATAAAAATCGCTGATCGCCGCCATTACTAGTAAAAAAAAAAATATTAATAAAAATGCTATAAAACTATCCCCTATTTTGTAAACGCTATAACTTTTGCGCAAACTAATCAATAATCGCTAATTGTTTTTTTTTTTTTACCAAAAATATGTAGAAGAATACGTATCGGCCTAAACTGAGGAAAAAAAATGTTTTTTTATATATTTTTTAGGGATAGTTATTATAGCAAAAAGTAAAAAATATTGCATTTTTTTCAAAATTGTCGCTCTATTTTTGTTTATAGCGCAAAAAATAAAAACCGCAGGGGCGATCAAATACCACCAAAAGAAAGCTCTATTTGTGGGAAAAAAAAGGACACCAATTTTGTTTGGGAGCCACGTCGCACGACCGCGCAATTGTCAGTTAAAGCGACGCAGTGCCGAATCGCAAAAAGGGCCTGGTCCTTTGGCTGCCAATTGGTCCGGGGCTAAAGTGGTTAAAGGGGTTGTAAAGGAATTTTTTTTTTTTTAAATAACAAACATGTTATACTTACCTCCATAGAATAGAATGCATTAAGGTGAATTTTTTTTTTTACCTTTACAACCCCTTTAAGTGGTTAATAACACTCAATTACAATATCACTTGTGTTGCAATTGTATATACTATATTATTTTTTCTTTATTTGCTACTTTTTTCCCCCATTATAGTGGAGTTACCCTAGTAGGGGTTTTTAAACTGGCGGCCCTCCAGCTGTTGTTAAACTACAAGTCCCATGAGGCATTGCAAGACTGACAGTTACAAGTGTAGCAGGATCTCTGACCACTTCCAGTCTAATATGAACCTTCAAGGCCAAAGATAGCTAACATCCTTCAATATGTAGTGGGTTGTGAGGCATAGTGGCTGCAAGGGTGGTAAAAGTAATTGAGCGCCAGATGCTTCTTGGATGTAAAAGAGGTTTTATTTCTTTGACAGTCCATTTTATATTTTGCAAGGGAAAGAGGGTTAGGGCCAGGACACCCTTATATAGTTGCAATTTCAATAGGCAGACTCCGAGACTTCAACAGGAGAACAGCCGGGCAGGGAAAGGCCCCAGCAAGGCTCCACTTCTGGACGTGCAGGATTGCTATCTCCTGTGGCAACAGTACTTAAACAGTTCCTAACTAAAAGTAACAGTTCTCTCAGCTGTACTACAACTTCTACTTGTAGTTCTTCAGCCCCTGGAGCTTCTAGTCTCTCACTGGACTCTCTGATTCACTAACTCTGAATCCTGTGAGCTCCTCAAGGCTTTTGCGGTGGTATCTCCCTCAAGCGTCACCCACGCTTCCCTGCTGGGTCCTTAGCTTGGCACTTCGGCTACCTTCAAGCTTCACCCCGGCTGACTGTCTCAGTCCCTAGCTTGACACACAAGGCTGCTCTGCAAGTGTCACCTCCGCTGGTTGGGTCCCTGACTTGATCCCCGCCTGAAGTTTACAGATTCTCCACCGTGCCCGTTCGGTGAGACTGTTGCTCTAGTACTTGCTTCAGTTACTCACTGTGGTCCCTGGTAAAGGTGGTTGGTCCCTTAGTGGGGACAGCTATCTCCAATCACGACAGGTTCTCCGGCCGGCAGAACATCACTTTTGGTTGAACTGCAAGCCGCAGTCCTAACCTTGCACTGCCCTCTTACTTCTGGATAGGCCCTCACACAACCCGGCAGCCTGAAGCTCCCAAGATAGACCCAACTTCTGGCCTAGTAGCCCATGGTAGATGACCTCACCCAAATTTATAGGCTCTCCCAGCAGACCAAGGGATTCAACAAAATCCCTGCCCGTTGGCGGAGATACCCCATATACCCATAACCTGACCTTGAGTTGTCCTTCTCAATCTAATACCTCCAAGTGCCCGGCCACCTGGTGGTAGAAGAGGAAAGTACAACCAGGCCAAACTTAGTGAGAAGTCAATGGATCCCTAGTAATTAACTACAGAAGCTACTCCTGACAAGGAATTTGGTGAGGAGCTCCCTGACTAAACCCCAGGGCGCTACATCAGCACGACTCCCACAGGCAGAGGCATGATGGGTCTTGTAGTTTCGCAAACAGCTGGAGGGTCACCAGTTTGAGACCCCTGCTTATATAAACCCTAACAATAAACTTGTCCCTTTTGGTCTGATAAATATACAATTGAATATTATATGTACATAATATAACTGGGTACTAACATTTATAGGTAAAGTTGATTCAGGGAAAATCCGATTGCCTCTCGGGGGATCAGGAAGGAATTTTTCCCTGCTGTAGCAAATTGGATCATGCTTTGCTGGGGTTTTTCGCCTTCCTCTGGATCAACTGTGGATTGTGTATATGGGATTGTATATATACATTTTTTTTTTTTGGTTGAACTAGATGGACTTGTGTCTTATTTCAATCTGACTATGTAGCTATGAAAATAATTTGTGATAGCTGTTTGATGAGTGCAAAAAATACCCATTGATTTAGCCCTGAAATCTTGTGAGCTAATAATTTTCTGTGCTCTCTAACTTTTTTTTTTTTTTTTTTTAAATCTTTATTTATAATTTTTTAACAAAATACAAAGCAAGTTCCTCTTTTACAACATTGACTTTCCCCTACCTTTTCTCCTCCCCCCCCCCACCTTGCACGCCAACCATAGAGGTATCTTGTCATAATGTCTATTTTTGCTAGTTCATCTTCCCCATACAATGTTTCCAGCACCTTATTTAATTATCTCTAAAACATATCTCCAGGACTTTTTAAACTCTATCCAGTCCGCCCACTTTTCTTCCCGGCCGATTGCTGCTTCCCCTATTTCTACTCTTTCCAGTTTTTGTTGTACGTTCACACGAGCTATCCACTCCCGAATCGTCGGGCTATCAATGTCCTGCCATTTTTTCGGGATTACATTTTTTGCTTCATTTAAGAAAATAGGAATTAATGATACTTTATATTGTCTCGACGGGATCTCGGTCTCGTGAAACAAAACCGTCCATGGGTCCTCCGGGATAACTTTCTTGGTAATTATTTTAATTAAATCTAGGATCTCTTGCCAAAATTTTCAAATTTTTGGGCACTCCCACCATATACAGGTCCTTCTCAAAAAATGTGCATATTGTGATAAAGTTCATTATTTTCTGTAATGTACTGATAAACATTAGACTTTCATATATTTTAGATTCATTACACACAACTGAAGTAGTTCAAGCCTTTTCTTGTTTTAATATTGATGATTTTGGCATACAGCTCATGAAAACCCAAAATTCCTATCTCAAAAAATTACCATATTTCATCCGACCAATAAAAGAAAAGTGTTTTTAATACAAAAAAAGTCAACCTTCAAATAATTATGTTCAGTTATGCACTCAATACTTGGTCGGGAATCCTTTTGCAGAAATGACTGCTTCAATGCGGCGTGGCATGGAGGCAATCAGCCTGTGGCACTGCTGAGGTGTTATGGAGGCCCAGGATGCTTCGATAGCGGCCTTAAGCTCATCCAGAGTGTTGGGTCTTGCGTCTCTCAACTTTCTCTTCCCAATATCCCACAGATTCTCTATGGGGTTCAGGTCAGGAGAGTTGGCAGGCCAATTGAGCACAGTAATACCATGGTCAGTAAACCATTTACCAGTGGTTTTGGCACTGTGAGCAGGTGCCAGGTCGTGCTGAAAAATGAAATCTTCATCTCCATAAAGCTTTTCAGCAGATGGAAGCATGAAGTGCTCCAAAATCTCCTGATAGCTAGCTGCATTGACCCTGCCCTTGATAAAACACAGTGGACCAACACCAGCAGCTGACATGGCACCCCAGACCATCACTGACTGTGGGTACTTGACACTGGACTTCAGGCATATTGGCATTTCCCTCTCCCCAGTCTTCCTCCAGATTCTGGCACCTTGATTTCCGAATGACATGCAAAATTTGCTTTCATCCGAAAAAAGTACTTTGGACCACTGAGCAACAGTCCAGTGCTGCTTCTCTGTAGCCCAGGTCAGGCGCTTCTGCCGCTGTTTCTGGTTCAAAAGTGGCTTGACCTGGGGAATGCGGCACCTGTAGCCCATTTCCTGCACACACCTGTTCACGGTGGCTCTGGATGTTTCTACTCCAGACTCAGTCCACTGCTTCCGCAGGTCCTCCAAGGTCTGGAATCGGTCCTTCTCCACAATCTTCCTCAGGGTCCGGTCACCTCTTCTCGTTGTGCAGCGTTTTCTGCCACACTTTTTCCTTCCCACAGACTTCCCACTGAGGTGCCTTCATACAGCACTCTGGGAACAGCCTATTCGTTCAGAAATTTCTTTCTGTGTCTTACCCTCTTGCTTGAGGGTGTCAATGATGGCCTTCTGGACAGCAGTCAGGTCGGCAGTCTTACCCATGATTGCGGTTTTGAGTAATGAACCAGGCTGGGAGTTTTTAAAAGCCTCAGGAATCTTTTGCAGGTGTTTAGAGTTAATTAGTTGATTCAGATGATTAGGTTAATAGCTCGTTTAGAGAACCTTTTCATGATATGCTAATTTTTTGAGATGGGAATTTTGGGTTTTCATAAGCTGTATGCCAAAATCATCAATATTAAAACAAGAAAAGGCTTGAACTACTTCAGTTGTGTGTAATGAATCTAAAATATATGAAAGTCTAATGTTTATCAGTACATTACAGAAAATAATGAACTTTATCACAATATGCTAATTTTTTGAGAAGGACCTGTATGGGCCATCGTACCTGGAGTTCTACAACCTCGCCAACACTCGGGGGACTTTCCTTTTTGGTACCTACTAATTTTATCCAGGGTTATATACCATCTAGATAAACATTTGAAATTTGTTTCAACCGTTTTTATATCTAACTCGGAGCCATGTATTAGATTTAAAAAAAAATTATTACCTATAGCTACTACACCGTGTACCCAATAGACATGTGCACAATAGAAAAATTTGTTTATTTTCGTTTCGTTTTTTTTGTTTCCGTTGATTCGTAACGATTCGTAATTTCGTAAGTCGTCGGTGTTCGTATTCGTAACGATTCGTATTTTCGTAAGAGTTATTTTTTCATTGATTCGTTTTTTCTGTTAGTTTAATTTTCGTTTATTCGAAATTCGGACGCATTCGTATTTTCGTAGATTGATTTATTCGTACTTTCGTAACATTGTTTTCGTAGATTCGTAATCGGAGCATAATTCATAATTTTATGTAATGTGTATGCTATTATTACATTTTAAGAGACACGGAAAATTACGAATCGAAAAAAAAAGTTACAAATGTACGAATTTTTTCATTCAATACATTCGAAGCACGTTAAGCAGCGCCATTGTAAGAGACACGGAAAATTACGAATCGCAAAAAAAAAAAGCAGCGCCGTTGTAAAGGACACGGAAAATTACCAATTCAACAAAATAAAAAAATTTTTTCGTTAATTTTCGTTGTTCGTTTTTCGGATTTTCTTCTTTCGTTAAAATTTTTAGCGAATCATTCGTTCATTCGTACAATAACGAATATAACGAATTTTAACGGAAAACGAAAAAAAACCGAAACGAATTGCACATGTCTAGTACCCAATTCCTCTTCCCATCTCTTGACGTATGGGGGGACATCCATTACCTCATCATGGATCAATATTTTATATACTCTCGAAATATTATTCTTAGTTGAAGTTCGCATACAAATTTTCTCCAACTGCGTATAATCATCACCATATCGAATTGGTTGTGGCAAACTCTCAACGAAATGCCTTAACTGGGTGTACCTCCATGCGTCAATCGACATTAATTCTGTGTCTAAACTCAATTCTTGGAAAGTGCCTAATTTACCATCTATAATTATATCTCTCAATTGTGCATTCCCTTTTTAATCCAATTTCCCCACACCTCCCTTCTCCCCGGTTCAAAAAAAACATTATCTTTTAAATATATTAAGGGCTCTCTAACTGTGCACAAGGAGGGTTTATATTGACGAGAAGGGAAGTTGATAAGGAAAGGACTGTGTTTTTTTTTTTTTAATGCATAAGAATGTGGGCAGGGCTGACACCACATGCTTATAAATTTAGACCAACCAAAGGTGTGCGCAGCCTATTGCATTAGGGTGTGCATCCCAAAGCTCAATCACACATACCTTTCTCTCCAGCCTCAGCTGCACTGGACAGTAAATGAATAGGAAGTGCTCTGGACTGAGTTGCTTTCTGTTCAATCACAAACTGAAGCATAGTAAACTCAGTGTACTATGCTTCAGTTATGCATGAACACTGCGAGTGAGTGTGTTCACTGTGTTCATTTAGAAAAGGAAGGCGCTGGTAAATGACATATTTACTAGCCCCTTCCCCCACTCTCCATCCTGAAACATTCCCTGCAGCAGCTGGGGGGAAGAGGAGAGGAGGGAAGCCAGCAGCACTGCAGGGTGGGGGTTAACACTGGGGAAGCCCAGGCAGTAGGGGGAATCAGTGCTGCACATTGTGATTCAGCTGTGATTCAGCTTCGGCACACTACGGGGTCTGCATCCATTTGCACCTAAATATTTGCCTGGAGCCGTGTGAAAAAAAAAAAAACCCTGATTTCTGCTGTCTGTAAAAATCCCTAGACAGGAGAACCTGTCCATGAAAATACAGCGGCTAGCTGCAGCTGTCACTTCAGGCTGTCTGTTTGTGCCCCTAGGGCCATTCCTGCCGAGTACAGATCTCTGAATCAAGGATGGAGGATCTGCTCCGCCTCCCGCAGCCCGCATGATCCCTGCTGTCTTTGTCCATTCCCACACTCCACCTTCCTGGAAAAGGGTTGTGGTGTGATTGGCAGATTTGAACACAGAAGGTGGGACAGAGATCCTGTCTGCTTACTGATAATGTCTGAGCCTAGGGGGAAACCGGACACAATTGGTGAGTGGGCATCAGTGGCGTCGGGAGGGGGGGTTGAGGGGGGCTAGAGCCCCAAGTGGGTCCTCGAAAAGCCCTGTGTTTCGGGCATGTACAATTCTGTTATTAGCCCTGAGCCCGAGCAGGGAACCAATTGACCCCGAGCGTGGCCGAGTGACATAGCAGGTCCCGCCTTCTGGAGCCTGCAGCGCCTATGGTGGACATCCCACTGGTCCAATGCCAGGAACACGGGACATCCATCATAGGCGCCGCAGGCTCCAGAAGGCAAGAAATACAATGCGGCCGCCCCACTCGGCGCTCGGGCGGGCGGGCAGCTCTCCTATCCTGTCCGGTGTTATTGCTCTGGCTCTGGCTGCCTGGAGTACCTGCTGTCTACTACTCTACTGTGAAGGGCAGGAGGAGGTCACATCACCTGAAGTCTGGTCAGTGTGGGTCAGGTAGGTCAGTGCGTGTCAGGTAGGTCAGTGTGGGTCAGTGCGCATCAGGTAGGTCAGTGCACGGCAGGTAGGTACCTTCAGCTATGTATTGCATGAGCCTGCCTGATTGCATATACATTGAAAGTGTTTAGGTTTGACCTCCTATTATATGGGTTTTGGTAAATCTAAAGGAAATTTGTACAAGAAAATTGTATAATGTATGGCCAGCATTTCTGTGCGATTCACATGCGATCCAGGTGCAGTGTGATTTCAGCCCATACATTTGAATGGGCTTAAAACACGCCGGACCACACAAAAAGTAGTGCATTTACCGCAACAGCAACCGGATCACATGGTACTACTTTACCATGTGATCTAGTGCAGGCAAACGCTTTGTGTTGGCGACCTGCATTTGGGGTGTTGTTAAGTCAACATTGACACCCGCTGAAGATCGCAAGTGCAGCGCGTTCTGAACGCGGTGCAAGAAATGCAGGTTTCCTGCAGCACGTTTTGGTGTCAACTGGCTCTTACTACAGCCCAGTTTGATACAGTGCCTTGAAAAAGTATTCAAACCCCTTGACATTTTCCACATTTTGTCATGTTACAACTAAAAACGTAAATGTATTTTATTGGGATTTTATGTGATAGACCAACACAAAGTGGCACATAATTGTGACGCAGAGGGAAAATGATAAATGGTTTTCAATTTTTTTTTTACAAATAAATATGTGAAAAGTGTGGGGGGCATTTGTATAGCGCCCCCCTGAGTCACTACTTTGTAGAACCACCTTTCACTGTAATTACAGCTGCAAGTCTTTTTGGGGATGTCTCTACCAGCTTTGCACATCTAGAGAGGGACATTTTTGCCCATTCTTCTTTGCAAAATATCTCAAGGTCTGTCAGATTGGATGGAGAGTGTCTGTGAACAGCAATTTTCAAGTCTTGCCACTGATTATAAATTGGATTTAGGTCTGGACTTTGACTGGGCCATTCTAACACATGAATATACTTTGATCTAAACCATTCCATTGTAGTTCTGGCTGTATGTTTAGGGGCATTGACCTGCTGGAAGTCTTTTGCAGACTTTAACAGGTTTTCTTCTAAGATTGTCCTGTATTTGGCTCCATCTATCTTCCCATCAACTCTGACCAGCTTCCCTGTCCCTGCTGAAGAAAAGCATCCCCACAACATGATGCTGCCACCACCATGTTTCACGGTTGGGATGGTGTGTTCAGGGGGATGTGCAGTGTTAGTTTTCCACCACACATAGAGTTTTGCTTTTAGGCCAAAAAGTTACATTTTGGCCCCATCTGACCAGATCCCCTTCTTCCTCATGTTTGCTGTGTCCCCCACATGGCTTCTCACAAACTGAAAAAGGAATGTCTTATGGCTTTCTTTAACCAATGGCTTTCTTCCTGCCACTCTTCCATAAAGGCCAGATCTGTGGAGTGCACGACTAATGCCCCGTATACACGGTTGGAAATTCCGACGGAAAAAGTCAGATCGGACCGTCGTAGGTTTTGTACGTCACATCGTTCGGAAAGGTTAGATTTTCGGACAACTTTGTGCGACCGTGTGTATGCAAGACAAGTTATGGCCAAAATCTGTCAGAAAAAATCAGACAGATTTTGTGGTCAGAATATCCGACCGTGTGTACAAGGCATAATAGTTGTCCTGTGGACAGATTCTCACACCTGAGCTGTGGCTCTCTGCAGCTCCTCCAGAGTTACCATGGACCTCTTGGTTGCTTTTCTGAATGCTCTCCTTGGCCGGCCTGTCAGTTTAGGTAGATGGCCATGTCTTGGTAGGTTTGCAGTTGTGCCATACTCTTTACATTGAAAAATGAATGGATTGAACAGAGCTCTGTGAAATGTTCATAGCTTGGGATATTTTTTTTATAACATAACCCTGCTTTAAACTTCTCCACAACTTTTCCCTGACCTGTCTGGTGTGTTCCTTGGCCTTCATGATGCTGTTTGTTCACTAAGGTTCTCTAACAAACCACTGAGGGCTTCACAGAACAGCTGTATTTATACTGAGATTAAATTACACACAGGTGGACCCTATTTACTAATTAGGTGACTTTTGAAGGCAATTGGTTCCACTAGATTTTAGTTAGGGGTATCAGAGTAAAGGGGGCTGAATACAAAGGCACGCCACACTTTTCACATATTTATTTGTAAAAAATTTTGAAAACCATTTATCATTTTCCTTCCACTTCACAATAATGTGCCACTTTGTGTTGGTCTAGCACATAAAGTCCCAATAAAATTTACGTTTTTGGTTGTAACATGACAAAATGTGGAAAATTTCAAGGGGTGTGAACACTTTTTCAAGGCACTGTATATGCAGATCAGCTGTGTACTTTCTTCTCCACCTGTATGTAATCACTGTGTGCAGAATGGGCTGGATTTCTTCCAGATTCCAATGAATCAGATTCCACTAGAATTCGTAGTAGAGCTGCAGAGTCCCGTGGAAGGAGCTACCACTGGGGGCGACAATCCTGGAAGTGCCCCATATCTATCCCTCTGTGCTGAGACTCACTTGTTATTTACTGGCTGGGTGCAAGGAGATCATACTCCCCAACTTTCTCCTCCTCTCCCCTCCCTCCCCACTTCCCTCCCTCTCTCCCCTCTCTCTCTCCCCCTCTCTCTCTCTCCCTCTCTCTCCCTCCCCTGTTCTTTCTGAGCATGTTTTCACCCTCATTGCTCCTGTGCTGTTCCTGTTACCTGCTGGCAGTGAAGTTAAAGGGGTTGTAAACCTTCGTGTTTTGTTCACCTTAATGTATCTGTGACTAAACGCTCCCACACTCCTCTTGAGTGCTTTCGCCATATACCACTTCCTCCCAGTCTGAATATGGATCTCAGATATTCCAACCGCTCCCAAGCACTAAACGAGACAAGACTTGCTTAGTGCTAGCATGGACTGTTTTATTAGAACCAAACTGACAAGTATTTATATACAGTAGAAGAGGAGACCCCCCCCCTCCTGCTCATTTTACTCTAACAATACACCTGTAACAAATTAACATGAGCTAATTAACTAATCTCTTTAAGCAGCCGATGTGACTCTGTGCCTATCAGTATTTCACTACAGGTCAGACTTGTCACCGAGCTTCACACATGTTAGATGCTAATATCATCAACTCCAGCCACCTGTCTGTTGTCTTGTATAATGCAAATGAGTCCAGTCTTGACACAGATTCTAAAGAGTATTTCACCTATTGTTCCATGTGCTAATTAACCCTGCAATTGAATCTAGCTAGCGCAGATTATAGTGGGGTTCTCATTTATCCTGTGCCCCTTAAAATCCAGGGCCCATAATCGGTTGGCAAGAGGCTCGCATTTAGTCCTCTCAAAAAGCCTGTGTCCCGGCTAGGTCTGTCACAGTATCCTATGCATTAAGGTGAAAAAACACCTGGCAGTGGCCGGCCCCCCAGCCCTCCCATTTTACTTACCTGAGCCCTGGATCTTGACGCGCCGGGGACGTGCTGTCTCTCTGCCCGGGGGGTTCTCGGCTCTTGATTGGATAGATTGATAGCAGCGCAGCCATTGGCTCCCGCTGCTGTCAATCAAGTCCAATGACGTGGGCTCCGCAAGGTGGGGCCGAGTCATACATTCGGCGGCTATGGACGCCGAATGCTGGACTCGGGAGTACGCCCGCAAGGTAACCCCCCCCCGGGAGAGCGCTTCACCCAGGGGGTTATCTGATGTGGGGAGGAGCCGCAAGAGCCGCCAGGGGACTCCAGAAGAGCAGGTTCGGGGCCACGAGCTGCCCAGTGGAGGTAAGTATGATATGTTTGTTATTTAAGAAAAAAAAAAAACTAACCCTTACAATCACTTTTAAATACCTTCCAGGTATGGGTATGTATGTGATTCACTTCCGCTCCATCATTTGACAACGTTGGATGCATTTTTATTGGCCGAGTCCTGTCACATGACACTGGGGAAGTACAGGTCAATTTTGAGCTTACAAAGGGCTTTATTTCCCGAAAGGAGGAGTGTGAACCTGAGGAAAGGTTTGTGCAGCTGGGGAGAAGATGGGGCCAAGTTACCCTTGCATGGGCAAGAGAAGGGATCCCTTTAATCAAATGTATTTGCTGTAAATTAACGATATAACCCACAAGTGCTGAATATACACTATTTTATGATGCAATGGGTATAGAAAAAAAAGAATTGACTCCCTTTAAACTGATCACTTATTGTTGCTTTGCAGCCTGAAATGAAGACAGACACAGTTTGCCAGCTGTATTTACTCATAACAGTGCAACTTATAACATCAAAGTGAAAGATAGAACACCAACATGTCAGCAAAAAGTCAAAAACAGAATCACTGAGTTGGAAAAAGGATCACCCCTTCCTAAAAATTACTTATAAACTCAATCAGGTGTAGCTAATCACCTTCTCCATGGCAGACTAAGCCATTTGACTTTCATCTGTGATCAGTGTTTATTAGCTCAGCATGAAAAGAGCTTTCCTAGAGCATTTCAGTCCCTGGTAGTGCAAATGAAGCAAACAATCTATGGGTGGCAAGGCACTATCAAATGATCTCCGGGATAAAGTTGTGGACAGGCACAAGTCAGGAGATGGATACAAAAAGTATCCCTCAGATTTTCCACTCGCCTACTCGCATTTTGCAAGTGGAAAATGAGGGGTGGCAAGGAGCTGGGCTGCCTGGGAGTGGGGGGGGCGAGCACTGCCGGCGGGTCGGGTTGATCGGGAGCCGTTCTCCCAGTGATTGCCCAGGTGGAAGAGAGCATGGAGGAAGAGGAGAGCTACGGGGTCACCGAGCGATATAGCACGCTATTACAGCTTACATTGAAATTGCCTCCGCTCTGCTCGCCGTCACACACAGCCCTGCCTCATCCTAACCCCGTGCCTGTGATATACAGAATGCGGGTTCAATGCTGGGATATGTTCTGTCTATCACAGGTGCATGGTTAGGAGGAGGCGGGGCTGTGTGCGCCCGCGAGCAGAGTGGAGGCAATTTCAATGTAAGCTGTAACAGCGTGCTATTCGCGCTCTGTGATCCCGTGGCTATCCTCTTCCTCCAGTCATGGTTCGGCCACCCTCTCTCTTCCTCCGCCCTGGTGAGCCTGCAATAGGGGCACAGTGAGGTTGCAATGTTGGGCACGGTGAGGCTACAATGTTGGCACAGTGAGGCTGCAATGGGGGCACAGTGAGGCTGCAATGGGGGCACAGTGAGGCTGCAATGTTGGCACAGTGAGGCTGCAATGTGGGCACAGTGAGGTTACAATGTTGGGCGCGGTGAGGCTGCAATGGGGGCACGGTGAGGCTGCAATGTTGGCACAGTGAGGCTGCAATGTTGGCACAGTGAGGCATGGTAACTAGTAAGTTGACAGGTCCTCTGGTAGCGATGGGGGTCAATGCTTTGGCTCCCTCCCTAGCAATCGGTTTACAGTAGCAAACGGAACCGAACCCGTGTTACGAAGATCCATGACCTAGTCACATGGGTATGGGAAGGAAGGAGAGAACATGGGCACGCATGAGGTCCATGCTAGGCGCACGGCAGGACCCCATTCTGTTGCTGGGAGTGAGGTAACAGAGGTACGATGGACTGGTGGGGAGGGCGCAGGCTCAGCAGCGCCCCTCCTAAAGCAACATACTGTACATCAAGTTACATTGTGTAATGACACACGATGGTTCTTTACAGTGGAGTGCTGTACTTTTACTGTACACAGTGTAATGGCCCATCTCTGGGTCGAGGGAACTGCCTTAATGTTGGACTTTCACATGACTGCAGTCTCAGCCTGGTCCCGGACATTGATGAGCGCACTCCGTGCAAAAGGTACCCCCACGTGCAGGGGGAGTTGACCCTGTCCACATGCAGCCCACTTCTTCAGGGGAAAGGGAGAAATCAGGAAATCTGCAATTTGTATAAAGAACAAGAGTCATAAGTAATTGTACAAGTAATTATTTAAAGCGGAAGTAAACTCCCCGGGTTTGTACCTATAGGTAAGCCTGTAATAAGCATTAAATGCATATTAGCTTGCACCGTTTAGGGGATATTTACTGTATACCCCGCCAATTACTTCATCGGCCCATGTACTCTGAAGGAAAGGCCCCCGTGCCGTTTCTTCATAGCCGTGTGCCGTGACCGGTCACATCATCTCCACTCACAGCACCGGAGCCTGTGAACCCGGAAGAAATACCAGGGAAGATGTCAGCCGCCTCAGTAGTGTGCGGTTGCCGCTGCGGGGGCTTCATTCTAAGGTAAGTATTTAATAGTGAGCTAGTATGCGATGCCTTTGTCTTGAAGGTATTTTTTTTTTAATGGGGGGGGGGGGGATTTACAACTTCTTTAACACAAAACTAAAGATTATCTAGTAATACTCATTGCATTCAAATACAGCAGCACTGCTATGAGGCAGTTACTGTACATATATCTGTAGAAAAACATTATTAACAGGAGGCATTTTAATTGATAGATCTATGTAACACTTTTATAATTACTTTTGCATTTCATAAATTGTGTAAAAATTTTTTTTTAACATTGTTGTATGGTGGAATCATTGTGTACCCATAAAGTCTACTTTCTAAAAAAAAAAAAAATATTTACTAAAGCATTTGAGAATGTTCACACAATAAATTGTGTGAACATTCACTTCAGTTGCTCAATCACGTGAAAAGAAAATCCCTGTTTACTTATTTAATCTGCACAGGATTGGATAATTGAAGTATTTGCACAATTTATTGTGTGAACATTCCTAAATCTTCTAGTAAATCCGCCTCACTTTGTCTCTTCTGCAATAAAAAAAACCTGCCGGGCTGCCTTTTTTTAATTTTTACCTAGTTTCACTTTATTTAATACTGTGGATCTGTACTTCCTCAACCTCACCTGCCACTTCCAGGTTATTACCCCACCAGTCATCAGATCACATAGCTCCCAACTGTCCCTGATTTCGAGGGACTGTCCCTGATTTGGAGCAATGTCCCTCTGTCCCTCATTCCTCCTCATTTGTCCCTCATTTTGGTCTGATCTACATTAGACATGTGCACAACAAAAAAAATGCGTTTATTTTCGTTTCGTTTTTTTCGTTTCCGAAAAAAAATTTGTTTATTTTCGTTTCGTTTTTTTCATTTCCGTTGATTCGTAACGATTCGTACATTCGTAAGTCGTCGGTGTTCGGATTCGTAACGATTCGTACATTCGTAAGAGTTATTTTTTCGTTGATTCGTTTTTTGTTCGTTTAATTTTTGTTTATTCGAAATTTGGATGCATTCGTATTTATTCGTACATTCGTAACATTCGTAGATTCGTAATCGGAGCATAATTCATAATTTTATGTAATGTGTATGCTATTATTACATTTTAATAATTTACGAATCGAAAAAGAAAGTTACGAATCGAAAAAAAAAAAAGTTACGAATGTCCGAATTTTTTCGTTCAATCCATTCGAAGCACGTTAAGCAGCACCATTGTAAGGGACACGGAAAATTACCAATTCAACAAAAAAAATAAGTTACGAATCGAAAAAAAAAAAGTTACAAATCGAAAAAAAAAGTTACGAATGTACGAATTTTTTCGTTCAATCTATTCGAAGCACGTTAAGCAGCACCATTGTAATGCCGCGTACACACGAAGGGATTATCCCGCGGGATTGTCCGCTGGACTAAGTCCACCAGATAATCCCCTCGTGTGTGGGCCTCCGACGGACTTTTCTTCAAAAAATCCGGCGGACTAAAGTTTTAAGTTTTGTTTTAAAATTATCCGCTGGACTTGGCAGTCCGGCGGACAATACGGCCGTCTGTAGTATGGTCCGGCGGACCAAAAAGGACGCATGCTCAGTAGCAAGTATTTTTCTAGTATTTTCCTTTTTCTAGTCCCGTCGTACATGCTGTACGTCATCGCGTGAACCGCCGGACTTTTAGCGTGATCGTGTGTGGTCAAGTCCATTCGATTTTAAGTCCGCCGAAGCCAGCTGGAAAGTCCGGCGGATTGTCCGCCGGACTAGGTCCGGCGGGAAAAGTCCCTTTGTGTGTACGCAGCATAAGGGACACGGAAAATTAGCAATTCAACAAAAAAAAAAGTTACGAATCGAAAAAAAAAAGTTACGAATGTACGAATTTTTTCGTTCAATCCATTCGAAGCACGTTAAGCAGCGCCATTGTAAGAGACACGGAAAATTACCAATTCAACAACAAAAAAAAAGTTACGAATCGAAAAAAAGTTACGAATGTACGAATTTTTTTCGTTCATTTTCGTTGTTCCTGTTTTCGTTTTTCAGATTTTCTTCATTCGTACATTCGTTGTTTCTAATTAGTTTTTTTCGGATTTTCGTTGTTTCTCGGATTCGTTCGATTCGAATGATTCGTTAATCGGATTCGTACGATTCGTTACTCGGATTCGAACGATTTGAACGATTCGTTCATTCGTACGAAAACGAACGAACGAAAATAACGAAAAAAAACGAAACGAATTGCACATGTCTAATCTACATAGATGTATATAAAATGCACTTTTTATCTATCAAAAAGTGTTTTTTAGCACTAAACCTTTCATCCAATTTCTAAATTGCTGCATTTGGAAATTCCAAAAGCCAATATAAAGGAATAGTAGTGGTAAAAATAGGACTTGTGGGTTTAACCAATCTTGTTTTTTTGTACAATTCTCCTTTAAGGGGGCGTGGCAATGGGTGTGTCCAATGCCTGCATACTTTTGCTGATAGGTGTCCCTCATTCCCATCTCAAAAAGTTGGGAGGTATGAGATCACCAGTCAGAGGAGGTGCGGGTCTATCATAAGGGTGCAAATACTTTGTGTCTGCCAAGATGGCCACCCCCCACACAGAAACAGCAGGGGACAAGGCATTGTAAGTTGGTCCTGGGGAAAAGATCAGTTGTTCGGACCCTACTATCCAGTGGCTGCTGGTGCTATATTTTTTTGGGGGGGGAAACAATCCAATCACCACCCCCGGTCAGTCGGATCACCCGCACCCACCCTCCGTTGGTCAGTCACCAGCCCCGCACTTACCCCATCTAGTTCGCTGGCAGTGCTTCCTCCGGGCGGCGGGCGGTGTCTCCTCCTCCTCGGCTTCACGGTGGCTTCCCTTGTCTCTCCTCCTTCTTCCTCTTCTCCTCCAATACGAGCGCTTCTCCTCTTGGCCAATCGAGCCAATCGAGCCCACCCTTTTTTTTAAGCCAATTAGAGGCTCTAATCATGTGCTACAAAAAAAAAGAAAAAGAAAAACCCCATTGGAATCCATTGGTCCAAAGCTCTGCATGTAGATTAGGGGCCGGGCACAGGGATTAGGGGGGGGGGGTGCCCCTGCACCCCGTATGGACGAGCCGCCACTGCAATTGTCAGTATTGGTGACTAATCCTTTGCCCTCTGATTGCCTTTTCAGGCACAAATTCCAAGTATGGGTTCATTTTTAAGTAGTGCCATCAGTCTAAATACTATTATACAGGAACACAGAAAAAAACAAAGAGACAATATCAGTTATCAGGCTGAATTCTCTGCCATTGCAAACAAATTAGGAAATATTTAACAGTTACCTGGCCTAAAACACCTTTACATTGGGCCAGATTTCTTCCTTAACCACTTGCCGACCTCCGCATGTACATTTACGTCGGCAGAATGGCACGGCTGGGCAAATGGGCGTACAGGTACGTCCCTTTAAATTTGCCGCCATGTGGTCACGTTCGCGACCCTGCCGGGAGCTCCGTGAGTAGGATCGCGGACTCGATTGCTGCTGGGACACCCGCGATCGTCTCCTGGAGCTGAAGAACGGGGAGATGCTAATGTAAACAAGCATCTCCCCGTTCTGCCTAGTGACACTGTCCCTGATCATAGCTCCCTGTGATCGGGAGCGGTGATCAGTGAAGTGTCATTCGTAGCCATGCCCCCTAACAGTTATACCCCATACACACGGTCGGACAGAGTTGTCGGAAAATCCGATCATTCGCTACACACGATTGGAAAAAGTCCTATCGGACTTTGTTGCCGGAAAATTTGAGAGCAGGAGATAAAACTTTGTCTGTCGGAAAATCCGACGGAAAATGTCCGATGGAGCCTACACACGGTCGGAATTTCGGACAACATTGTCTGATAGGACATTTTCCGTCAGAAAATCCGACCGTGTGTACGGGGCATTAGAATCACTCCCCAGGACACACTTAACTCCTTGATCGCCCCCTAGTGGTTAATGCCTTCACTGCCAGTGTCATTTTTACAGTAATCAATTCAATATTATAGCACTGATCGCTGTAAAAATGACAATGGTCCCAAAAATGTGTCAAAATTGTCCGATGTGCCCGCCATAATGTCGCAGTCACGATAAAAATCGCAGTTTGCAGTCACGATAAAAATGCCATAAAACTAACCCCTATTTTGTAGACGCTATAACTTTTGCGCAAACCAATCAATACACGCTTATTGCGGTTTTTTTTTTACCAAAAATATGTAGAATAGGTATCGGCCTAAACTGAGGAAAAAAAAAAAAAATTTTATATATTTTTTGGGGATATTTATTATAGCAAAAAGTAAAAAATAATGTGTTGTTTTTTTTCAAAATTGTTGCTCTATTTTTGTTTATAGTGCAAAAAAAAAAAAAAACACAAAGGTGATCAAATACCACCAAAAGAAAGCTCTATTTGTGGGAAAAAAAGGACGTCAATTTTGGTTGGGAGTAACATTGCACGACCGCGCAATTGTCAGTTAAAGCGGCGCAGTGCCGAATCGCAAAAAGTGCTCCGGTCTTTGGCCAGCAAAATGGTCCGGGGCTTAAGTGGTTAAAGTGGACCTCAGATTTGAGGGGAAAATGGACTACAGATTTATTTTATGGTATTCAGTGACAACACATAATTCTCTCCAGACTGTTTGATACTTATGGCTTGTTGTGTGGCCATATGGAATAATTGCTGGTACTATTATATTTATCTGACTGTTTTTTTGGTTCAAGTGAAGGAAACTACCATCTGTTTGAAAGCTAAAAATCACACACTGTATAGAACTGTGACAGGTGCTAACAGCTCCATTTCTGAAGTATCTGAGAAAATGGAAACCGCAGTTGCATTATTATTATTTCAGCCGTTTCTAAAAGAAGTAGACCGGTAACCTCAGTCATGTGTAGACCTGTATTGATCCTATAACTATTAATGGGGTTTTCCACTTGAAACAAACATGTATTCTTACTGCAGACCTCCCCTTGCAATAGCAAGGCAGCATTATTACATGATCAAGGGCTCGAAGTGGTGCCAGGACTTTTCATTGTGAGCCCAGATAGTGAAGAAAGAGGCGAGGTCCGAGAGGAATGACCACTTCATCCAGCTAATTAGAAACGCGTGAATCAAGGTCAATAAAAGTTGCTGTAAACAAAACCTCCAGTGAAGCAAGATATTGTTTTAAAATAAAAAAATAGCTACAATTTTTGTTTATAATTTTAACCACTTCAGCCCCGGAAGATTTTAGTCCCTTCCTGACCAGAGCATTTTTTGCGATTCGGCACTGTGTTGATTTAGCTGACAATTGCGCGGTCGGGCGATGCTGCACCCAAACAAAATTGACGTCCTTTTTTTCCCCACAGATAGAGCTTTCTTTTGGGGTATTTGATCAGTATTGGTGACTAATCCTTTGTCTCTGCGGTTTTTATTTTTATTGCAGTGTACTGCAGAGTATTGCAGGGTATGGCAGAGTATTGCAGAGAATGGCTGGGTATCACCGAGTATTTCAGAGTATGGCTGGGTATCACCGAGTATTGCAGAGTATGGCTGGGTATTGCAGAGTATGGCTGGGTATTGCAGAGTATGGCTGGGTATGGCTGGGTATTGCAGAGTATGGCTGGGTATTGCAGAGTATGGCTGGGTATGGCTGGGTATTGCAGAGTATGGCTGGGTATGGCTGGGTATTGCAGAGTATGGCTGGGTATTGCAGAGTATGGCTGGGTATGGCTGGGTATTGCAGAGTATGGCTGGGTATTGCAGAGTATGGCTGGGTATGGCTGGGTATTGCAGAGTATGGCTGGGTATTGCAGAGTATGGCTGGGTATTGCAGAGTATGGCTGGGTATTGCAGAGTATGGCTGGGTATTGCAGAGTATGGCTGGGTATTGCAGAGTATGTCTGGGTATTGCAGAGTATGTCTGGGTATTGCAGAGTATGTCTGGGTATTGCAGAGTATGGCTGGGTATTGCAGAGTATGTCTGGGTATTGCAGGGTATGGCTGGGTATGGCTGGGTATTGCAGAGTATGGCTGGGTATGGCTGGGTATTGCAGAGTATGGCTGGGTATTGCAGAGTATGGCTGGGTATGGCTGGGTATTGCAGAGTATGGCTGGGTATTGCAGAGTATGTCTGGGTATTGCAGGGTATTGCAGAGTATGTCTGGGTATTGCAGAGTATGGCTGGGTATTGCAGAGTATGGCTGGGTATGGCTGGGTATTGCAGAGTATGGCTGGGTATTGCAGAGTATGTCTGGGTATTGCAGGGTATGGCTGGGTATTGCAGAGTATGGCTGGGTATTGCAGAGTATTTCAGAGTACGGCTGGGTATTGCAGGGTATTGCAGAGTACGGCTGGGTATTGCAGGGTATTGCAGAGTATGGCTGGGTATTGCAGAGTATTGGCAGGGTATGGCAGAGTATTGGCAGGGTATGGCAGAGTATTGCAGAGTATGGAGGGATGGCTGAGCATGGGTGGATGGATCCATGGATGTGACTGCAATTGTCACCGAGCAGTGCAGTATGGGCACTACAGATCCAGCCCACAGCGCTGCTGCCATCCGATCTCTCCCCTCAGTACACAGAGGGGAGAGGGGAACCGGCGTCGTGACAAAAAAAAGGCCGCCAATTTTGAAAAAAAAACAATATTTTTTACTTTTTGCTATAATAAATATCCCTCCAAAATATATAAAAAAAAATGTCTTTCTCAGTTTAGGCCGATATATATTCTTCTACATATTTTTGTTAAAATAAAATCGCAATAAGCGTATATTGATTGGTTTGCGCAAAAGTTATAGCGTCTACAAAATAGGGGATAGTTTTATGTCATTTTTATTATAATTTTTTTTTTTTTTACTAGTAATGGTGGCGATCTGCGACATTATGGCGGACACATCGGACACTTTTGACACTATTTTGGGGCCATTGTCATTTATACAGCGATCAGAGCTACAAATAGCCACTGATTACTGTATAAATGACATTGGCAGGGAAGGGGTTAAACACTAGGGGGGCGATCAAGGGGTTAAGTGTGTCCTAGGGAGGTGTTCTAACTGTAGGGGGGATGGGCTCACTACAACATGACAGAGATCACTGCTGCCGATGACAGGGAGCGGTAGATCTGTCATGTTGCTAGGCAGAACAGGGAAATGCCTTGTTTACATCTCCCCGTTCTGCCTCTCCTCACCGCAATCGCGGGCCGCCTGCGAACATCGAGTTCCCGGGACCCGCGGGCGCACGCACGCCCATTAGGCGGCAAATTCAAAGGGACGTGCAGATACGCCCCATTTGCCTGCTTGTGCCATTCTGTCGACGTACATCTGTGTGCGGCGGTCGGCAATCGGTTAAAGTAAGAAAATATATAAACTGGTAGTGATACTCATTTAAAGTGTGTCTATGGTCAAGATTGAAAATTGTTTCCATATTGTATTTTAATTATTTCTAGCCTACTCGTAGTTAATAGTTTGTATACGTACTTTGTGAAAATATCAAACATTTACTTCCTTAAATTTTGTGAAACGTATTCACTACGCCCTGTGGGAAAGCACACAGAGCCTGCCTTCTGAACTACGTAGGTGCTGAGAGGAGGAGTTTCAGGAGTCAATACAGGAATAACAATTTGCAGGCAGCAAGGTACCATAGGATATGCAGTCCTTAGAAATCTAAATTAAAGCAAGAGAATGAGCAGAGGCAGGGGCGGACTGACCATTCGGCCACTCGGGCACTGCCCGAGGGCCCCGGGCCACTAGGGGGCCCCATCAGGGTTGCCAGCCTCAGTAAAACCAGGGACAATATGTAAAAATCTGTGGTTTTTTTACCTCTGTTTCTGAAATGTCCCTTACCGACACCCTTTTGGTCTAAAAATCCAGAGATTATAGCTGCCCCACCTCTCCAGTACCTTCTCAGCCAATAGAAACATGTCTGTGTATACTGTGTGTACATGTATGTGTATACTGTGAGTGTGTGTATACTGTGTGGCCCCATAATCTCTGATTGCCTGGGGGCCCCATAATCTCCTATTGCCCGGGGGCCCCATGAGTTGTCAGTCCGCCCCTGAGCAGAGGAGAGGCTGTAAAGCATGCAGGGAATCCAGGAAGTTGTGGAAATAGTTGGCCAGCAGACAGGCAGAATTAAAAAATGAAAGGATATTTTTCAAGTTAGTTTATACTGGATTGTCAAAAATAACTATTGTTTGATTTGCTATTACAATGCTGCTGATATGAAAAAAAAAGGATATGCTTTGAGTATAGATCCCCTTCAGGGCTGAACCCTGGGAAACTAACAACTTTTGCAATGGGGTTCCCCTGTAAGGGTTAAAAGCAAATTTGTTCCACTTTTTGGTGGAACTCCGCTTTAATAATGTGGCTCATTAATGCATTTAAAGCCTCCAAATCTTGGTCAAGGATCCATATGAGGTCATATGTATTGCTTTACCTTACTGACGTAAAGTTTGAGGAATGCAGAATGACCGAGCCCACTATTCCCCTTAAAAGGTGATATCACTGTCCGAACAACTTTGATTGATCTACCGCAACCCAAACTGGAATAGGCTAGTTTCACACCAGAGCTTGCAAAACATGCATGCGTCTGTTATCGCCTGCATACCACGATTAATATATGCAGATGGGACTCCGTGGTGGAAACGGCATCTTTAATTAAGTATTCTTGTTATGTTTTCTTTATCTTTATCTGTCATTACATTCAATAATTGTTATACTTTTAGGTATTTGTGTGATCTCTCTTTGCACATATCGAACATAACCCCAAAAATGTGACAAAACATAAGCATTAGGCTTTAAAGTAAAGCCTCTTAATAAAAAAAAAAAAAAAAAAACACCCTGCATGGCAAAGGCATAATGAATTATGAATTACTTACCTGAGATTTAAGCTCCCGCAGCGGTCCTCGGTCACCTCCTCCATCGCCGCCCTGATACCCGGAGTGACTTCCGAAACTGATGTCACTCCCGCGCATACGCGCTGGTGTTGCCACTAACGGCATGATCGTTGTTAGAAACGGCACGCTAAGTGCGCCGGATGTCTACGGCACATGCGCCGCAGACATCTGTGCCGCTATTCTTGCAAATATCTCTGTAGCGGCCATAACCCCTCGGGGCGGCCTTAATTTTCTGGGCTTGCCAATTACCTCCTCGTAGCTCATCAGTTGTTGTCTAGGGGTTCCCAGGGTTAGTACCCAGTAACTTCAGAAGCCGCCACACAAAGTCCTTTTGAGGATTTTTATTTTGCAGGGGTAACATCCAACATAACACAGTCTCTGATAGGAATAGAGGGCACGGGTGATAAAACTCAGGTACTTTGAACTGCTGACATCCACTGAATGTCTCTTAGTTAACCCAGAGAGTAGCCACTCGCAACTGGGCGCTTCACTGCTGGATAAACCTCTAACCATAGATTTAGCAGCCAACATGTCATCCGGAAACTTTACAAAAGTCTCTTCCACAGACTAGATTGTAACTGAAGACAAATAGGAACCTTTCCCACAGTACCTGGATCTCTCAGCCTTCTTGGCGATACTGTGAGAAGTGTGGATTCTTTAGTGTCCATACAACTCAGCTCCCAGGAGGCTCTTACCGAGCAGCCAGCTTGTTGGCCCCCCTCTGAAGAGTCCTCCCCTGGTCACTTGTATGAGTTGCTGTGTCCCTCCAATACCGAGAGCACACCGGGACACCTCCAAATCCTCCTTCAGTTACTGGGCCTCAAACTAGCCAGTTCCGAGGCTCGGGAGCGGATGGATCCCCACCCCAGACCATGAGGGCCTCTGGGGCTGATCAGGGAGACCATGCCTGCGGGGACAGCAGACACTCCTGGGTCCGGGACCCCTCACGGGGCCGGTCTAGACCGTAACCAGGAACAGAAAAGCAAGCCGAACCCTGAACACGTGACTTCAGCACCTTAAATACCCCTTCCAAGCAGGGGCGGATCCAGGGGGGCAACGGGGCAATTGCCCCCTCCGAGAATGCAGGTGAGTGAGTGGGCGGGCAGGCGGCTCCACGGCTGAGAGCCCGGGTGGCTCCGTTTGTGAGAGACAGCGGCCCGTTCCGCGGGCGGGCCGGGCGCCTTGGTTGGTGAGCAGCTGTGCGGCTCGGTGACAGTGTGTGAGCGGGCTGCTGGCCAATTAGGGAGCCGGCGGGCAGGGGAGCAGAGAGATGACATCATCTCTCACTGCCCGGCGCCCGCCCTGCATCCCTGCAGTTCCGCCCTCACTGTGCAGTGTGCAGGCAGCCGCGGCAGCAGAGAGATTACATCATCTCTCTGCTGCTTGACTGGTAATCTGCTGCCTGACTCTGGGACACAGAAAGAGACAATTATAGCAGGCAAGTGACAATCCGCAACGTGTGGCAAGTGACAATCTGCAATGCGTGGCATGGGACGTGGCAAGGGACAATCTGCATCTGGTGACAGGCGACGTGGCAAGTGACAATCCGCAACATGTGGCATGGGATTTGGCAAGTGACAATCTGCAACGTGTGGCATGGGACGTGGCAAGTAACAATCGGCAACGTGTGGCAAGTGACAATCTGCAACATGTGACATGGGAAGTGGCAAGTGACAATCTGCAACATGTGACATGGGAAGTGGCAAGTGACAATCTGCATCTGGTGACAGGCGACGTGGCAAGTGACAATCCGTACCGTGTGGCAGGTGACAGTGGCAAGTGACACGCTCGGGGCTTCCACTGATTCCGCATTATGGTGAGTTGAACCATTCCATTTTTTAACACAATGTAATAATAGTAATAATGCGCTTCAATCATCCTGACACCATAACAACCATGGTGCCGTGATGATTGAAGCGCTAACACCAGCCATTTCCTCAATAAATTTACCCCAAAAAAAGTATTTTCTGGCAGTGCCCCTCCCGACACTAGGCTCGGGATCCGCCCCTGCTTCCCAGACTACACAGCAGGGCCAAATGCGCCCACTGATTGGCTCCGGGAAAGAGAGGGCCGGACGGAATGGAGTGAAAGGCAATATAGGGAGGGCCGGACATGACTGTGTGTCTAGTGACACACCAAAGGGAATACATCAGGGAGTGGTTAGTGGGGGCAGCCAATAGGAAGCGGCGGGGAGCGGCATTTGAAAAAGAGGGCGTGGCCGAGCGGGAACATTCGTCGTTCGGAATCCACAGGAGGAGGCAGTTTTTCCCACCCACCCTCCCTATAGTTAAGTTTTGTTGTGAAGGTTTTAATGCTTTTGTTATCGTTTCAGGAAAACAAATGGACGTCTGGAAGAAAGTTGGGTTGGCGGTGTTTAGGTTGGTCAGTGACGGTGGCAGTTATGTAGTTGGTGAGTGTGTGGGGGGCTCGTCATGAGATGGCCCCTCCGGTGTAGTACATCGAAGTTCGATGATTACTCTGTGTGCACTGCGGGATAGGGTTTTGTCTCCGGGCGGTTAAAATGGAGGCCTACTTGGTTCGGTTAAATCCTGCAGTGCCCCCTGGTGGTTATATATATATATATATAGTCATATATATATAGGTTAATTTAACTGGTTGTGTTATAAGTGTTAGCCCCGTCACTGACCAACATAAGAGGGTATAACCGATGGTTATTTATGTTTACACTCAGATGTTTATGGTTATTTATGGTTATTTATATTTTGGAAAATTGGAGTTAATTTTAATAAAGGCTGTTGTGGCCATTTACTCCACAAGAAGTACGGTGTGGTCCATTATTTAAGGGGGTAACAAAAAGGGGGTTTTTGGAATAAAGGGGTCACAACAGGGGGGTGGTCTTTACTAGGCTACACGAGTCAAGATTGGTACCTAACACGTCCAACCAGGCTTGGTTCTCAGCCTGTCACAGGTGCCTCACTGCACCCATAACCAGGCAGAACTCCAGTACAGCCCAGCCAGACTGATGCCAAACTAAAAGACCTGTACAATTAACCCCCAGAACTCTGTTACAGAGAAAAATTTACATATGTATAGCGCACACTTAGTAAAGTGTGGGCGCTACATCTCCTAAACCTTTTAGGTTTGGGAGATATTTCTTGCACCTACAGGTAAGCCTTAATCTAGGCTTCCCTGTAGGTTAAAGTGGTTGTAAGGGGTTTACAACCACTTTAAGCCTAACAGTCTCTCTGCACTCTCCTTCCTTTTTGAAGATTGCGATCTAGGAATGAACAATGCAGAGGAAAGTCCTTCCTTTAAATCTTTCCTGGAGATCACCTTAAAAAATAAGTCTTTAAACCTCTGTTGAGTGACTATGCCTAGGCTGAGATGATGTCATCAGTCAGCTTTTGGCGGTAGGAAGCATGTGTCAGACTTGGGGGAACACAGCCAAGAACTCCACAGGCATCAGGATTTTCATAATTTAGTCATCTACTAGTCAGTTTCTCAGGTCAGGAAGTAGATGTTGGTGTTGGATGATTTCGGAACAAAGATGACTCTGTCCTTCAGGCGAGAAAAGTAAACAAAGGCATTGCCATGGGGAGTACTGTCATTTTTTTTTTAGAGGTAATAAAATACCTGTAAGTCTTATGCCACGTACACACGGTCGGACTTTCCGACGGGAAATGTTCGATGTGAGCTTGTTGTCGGAAAGTCTGACCGTGTGTATGCTCCATCGAATATTTGCTGTCGGAATTTTCGCCCACAAATATTTGAGAGCAGGTTCTCAAATTTTCCGCCAACTTCACTTTGTTGTCGGAAAGTCTGAGCGTGTGTACCCAAGTCCGTCGCACAAAAGTTCACGCATGCTCGGAATCGAGCAGAAGAGCCGCACTGGCTATTGAACTTCATTTTCCTCGGCTCGTCGTACGCCTTGTACGTCACCGCGTTCCCACGTTCGGAATTGTTGGTCAACATTTGTGTGACCGTGTGTACGCAAGACAAGTTTGAGCCAACAACCTTCGGAAAAAAAATCCACGGTTTTGTTGGCGGAAAGTCAGATCGTGTGTATGGGGCATTACACTTTAAAAATATTTAGCACGTATGTACTTAACATGAAAAAGCATATCTGATGTTAGATCTGCTTTAAAATATTTGCACTGATATCAGCGCCAGCATTTGTGTGTAGATACCGGTATCAAAAAACAATCAGTTGCAAATGTAAAGCATAGCATGAGTTCACGGTAGACTTGTGCAATTCGTTTCGTTTTTTTTTTATTTCCCTTTAAAATTCGTTATATTCGATCATTTGTTATCGTACGAATGATTCGCTTAAAATTTTAACGAATTATCGAATCGAACGAATATGAAAAACAACGAAAATCCGAAATAACCAAATTAGAAACAACGAAACTACGAAAGAAGAAAATCCGAAAAAACGAAAATCAAAATGAACGAAAAAATTTGTACATTCGTAACTTTTTTTTTGTTGAATCGGTAATTTTCTGTGTCTCTTACAATGGCGCTGCTTAACGTGCTTCGAATGGATTGAACGAAAAAATTCGTACATTCGTAACTTTTTTTTTTTTTTCGATTCGTAATTTTCTGTGTCTCTTACAATGGCGCTGCTTAAAGTGCTTCGAATGGATTGAACGAAAAAATTCGTACATTCGTAACTTTTTTTTTTTTGCGATTCGTAATTTTCCGTGTCTCTTACAATGGCGCTGCTTAACGTGCTTCGAATGGATTGAACGAAAAAATTCGTACATTCGTAACTTTTTTTTTTCGATTCGTAATTTTCCGTGTCTCTTACAATGTAATAATAGCATACACATTACATAAAATTATGAATTATGCTCCGATTACGAATCTACGAAAACAATGTTACGAAAGTACGAATAAAATCAATCTAACGAAAGTACGAATGTAACTAAATCTACGAAAATACGAATGCGTCCGAATTTCGAATAAACGGAAATTAAACTAACGGAAAAACGAAAAAATAACTCTTACGAAAATTCGAATCGTTACGAATATGAACACCGACGACTTACGAATTTACAAATCGTTACGAATCAACGGAAACGAAAATAAACAAATTTTTCTATTGTGCACATGTCTAGTTCACGGGTCTGTGTTGCATATCTCGCTTCCTGTGAATACATGATGTATTCACGCCAGCTTAGTAAACAGGTATAGCTCAGAGTAGATTGTGCTGCTTCATGACATGAAAACAAATGTTCTAATTGCAAACCTCTCCACTTGCGCCGAGAACAAATCCAGTTTCAAACCTGTAGTAAAATCTATAGGGGTCATTATTCTGTTTTTCTCTTGCAATTTACTGCAGAGACATGGTCCAAGTGTATATATTGATTTTGAGTCTGCTATACATTGATTTAAATATTTGCCTTTGACATGTTACTCTTATGTTGTCAAGCCCCAATTCCACAATAGTTTATAATGTATAGAAGTATTGTCTTTGGAGATTTGGCCCCAGAAATGTTCCTAGTTTTAAAAACCAGCACACTGTACCCAAGCCCCATATGTGCACCGGGGACCCCTATCTCTCCAATCTTCATCTTAAATAATAGGTGCAACTTTGTAACTGCAGCCTGCCCTGACAATAATTAAATGGAACCCGTACCTCCATTAACTACTATTCATCTGTAATGCCCAACTCTAGGCTATTTTATTCCTTAAAAATGGTTAAAAATTCAAAAGGCAGCTCAGACTGCAATACTCTCCCCCTCTTTTTACATAGTTACATAGTCCATCAAGTCCAACCTAAGGCCCCTTTCACACTGGGGCGTTTTTCAGGCGGTACAGCGCTAAAAATAGCGCCTGTACACCGCCTGAAAAAATCCGGCCCCTTTAACTCCAGTGTGAAAGCCGGCGGGCTTTCACACTGGAGCGGTGCGCTAGCAGGACGGTCAAAAAAGTCCTGCTAGCAGCATCTTTGGAGCGGTGTGTTCACCGCTCCTATACCGCTCCTTCCCATTGATTTGAATGGGAAACCGCGGTAATACTGGGGTAAAACCGCACCGCGAGCGGCCGAAAACCACGGCTAAAACGACGGTAAAGCAGCGCTAAATATAGCGCTGCTTTACCGTCACCGCGGCTCCCCGCCCCAGTGTGAAAGGGGCCTATGTGTGTGATTATATGTCAGTATTACATTGTATGTTGCGTTCGTTCAGGTGCTTATCTAATAGTTTCTTACAGCTATCGATGCCCCCGCTGAGACCACCGCCTGTGGAAGAGAATTCCACATCCTTGCCGCTCTTATGCCGCGTACACAGGATCGGAATTTCGGCCAGCAAAAGACCGATGAGAGCTTTTCATCGGAAAATGCGACCGTGTGTAGGCTCAATTTAAATTTTGCTGGCCGAATTCCCAGCAAAAATTTGAGAGCATGTTCTCAATTTTTCCGACGGAAAAGGTTTCTGTCGGAAATTCCGATCGTCTGTAGCAATACCGAAGCATGCTGGGAAGCATTAAACTTAATTTTCTCTCGGCTCGTCCTAGTGTTGTACGTCACTGCGTTCTTGACGGTTGGAATTTGGTGTGACCGTGTGTAGGCAAGACAGTTCGAGCGGAATTCCATTGGAATTCCATCAGGAAAACCATCAGAGCTTTTTCCAACGAGAATTCTGATCGCGTGTACGCGGCATTACAGTAAAGAACCCTCTACATAGTTTAAGGTTAAACCTCTTTTCTTCTAATTTTAATAAGTGGCTACAAATCTTGTTAAACTCCCTTCCGCAAAAAAGTTTTAGCCCTATTGTGGGGTCACCAGTCCGGTATTTATAAATTGAAATCATATCCCCTGTCAAGAGTCTCTTCTCCACTGAGAGAATAAGTTTAGTGCTCACAACCTTTCCTCATAACTAATATCCTCCAGAACCTTTATTAGCTTTGTTGCCCTTCTTTGTGCTCGCTCCATTTCCAGTACATCCTTCCTGAGGACTGGTGCCCAGAACTGGACAGCATACTCAAGGTGCGGCTGGACCAGAGTCTTGTAGAGTGGAAGAATTATCGCTTTACCCCTGGAGTTCCATACAGCTATATTTTTCAAGAAGGTGAATATCATTTCAAAACAAAACAGAAAAGCTTTCATTTAATTTTAATAAGCTCTCTAGTGTACACAGTACTCAACTTCTTTACTTCTTCCATAAAAATAAACGCACCAGGTGCTGCACACACCACCACCATTAGCTGCTCATCTCACTATTTGACCTATGTTTAATAGGCCACTTGCACATGTCCCTTTAAGGCAGCGGGTCTCAACTCCTGTCCTCAGGACCCACTAACAGGCCAGGTTTGCAAGATAACTGAAATGCATCACAGGTGATATAATTTACTGCTCAGTGATTGCAGTACGCTAGTCTGCATCTCCCCAAGGTAATACATAAAACCTGGCCTGTTAGTGGGTCCTGAGGACAGGAGTTGAGAACCTAATGACTCTAAAATGCAGGAGACAAATTATAACATTTGGTCATGCTGGTGTTGGGTGCCCACTGACCTGGCCCGGATATATCCTTCTATCTCTGAGCTATGCTGGAGGGGCTGTGGAGGCCGAGGTACGCTCTTGCATCTATGGTGGGAATGCCCTGTGATAGTACCCTTTTGGATGGACATTAGGGCACAGATTAAAGAAATCCTAGGCCTTGATGATCCCTTCTCTCTGACTTATTTTCTTCTGCATATCCCTCCCATGCCAATTAATCAGTATAAAAGGAGCGTGCTGCCCCACTTGTCGAACGCAGCCAAATGGCTGCTCCCAATCTACTGGAAGCAAACACAGATACCGGGTTGGGAGGAATGGGTACATAAGGTGAATGAGTTCAGAAAGGCGGAGGACTGGATTGCAACTTGTAAGGGTACCCGAGATAGGTTTGCCAGCACATGGTCCTTATGGCTGGACCATGTCCATGACTCCAACCAAGTATCTTCCAGTATAGACTTGGCGCTGTTGGAACTGGTGGAACCATTTCTTACACAATGTATCCAACCCCAGCAGTAGTGAGGTTGGATTTACCCTTGGTGACAGCTGTGGCTTTGAATATTTACTCCCCTTGCTCTGGAAGACATCTCCTATTTTCGGTGGTGGTGGGCTTGGCGTGGACAGTTACAGCTCTCATGAGACTTCAGGTATGATCCTGATTCTTCCCTTCTTTTTTCTTTCTTAATTTTTTTATTTTTTTGGAATTTTATTGTATTGAGATTTGGTTTATATAGTATCTCCCGAAAGTGAGTACACCCCTGACATTTTTGTAAATATTTTATTATATCTTCTCATGTGACAACACTGAAGAAATTACACTTTGCTACAATGTAAAGTAGTGATTGTACATCTTGTATAACAGTGTAAATTTGCTGTCCCCTCAAAATAACTCAACACACAGCCATTATTGTCTAAACCGCTGGCAACAAAAGTGAGTACACCGCTAAGTGAAAATGTCCAAATTGGCCCAATTAACCATTTTCCCTCCTCAGTGTCATGTGACTCGTTAGTGTTACAAGGTCTCAGGTGTGAATGGGGAGCAGGTGTGTTAAATTTGGTGTTATCACTCTCACTCTCTCATACTGGTCACTGGAAGTTCAACATGGCACCTCATGGCAAAGAACTCTCTGAGGATTTGAAAAAAATAATTGTTGCTCCACATAAAGATGGCCTAGGCTATAAGAAGATTGGCAAGACCCTGCAGCATGGTCGCCAAGACCATACAGCTTTTTAACAGGCCAGATTCCACTCAGGTTCCAGAACAGGCCTCGCCATGGTCGACCAAAGAATTGTCAGAGGTTGTCTTTGAGAAATAGACGTATGAGTGCTGCCAGCATTGCTGCAGAGGTTGAAGGGGTGGGGGGTCAGGGGAGTCCAAGATAAACTTATTTGGTTCAGATGGTATCAAGCGTGTGTGGCGGCAACCAGGTGAGGAGGAGTACAAAGACAAGTGTGTCTTGCCTACAGTCAAGCATGGTGGTGGAAGTGTCATGGTCTGGGGCTGCATGAGTACTGTTGGCACTGGGGAGCTACAGTTCATTGAGGGAACCATGAAGGCCAACATGTACTGTGACATACTGAAGCAGAACATGATCCCCTCCCTTCGCAGACTGGGCCGCAGGGCAACATTCCAACATAACAACCCCAAACACACCTCCAAAACGACCACTGCCTTGCTAAAGAAGATGCGGGTAAAGTTGATGGACTGGCCAAGCATGTCTCCAGACCTAAACCCTACTGAGCATCTGTGGGGCATCCTCAAATGGAAGGTGAAGGAGCTCAAGGTCTCTAACATCCACCAGCTCCTTGTTGCCACACAAAATATTGACACTTTGGGCACAATTTGGACATTTTCAATTACGGGTATACTCACTTTTTGCCAACGGTTTAGACATGAATGGCTGTGTGTTGAGTTATTTTGAGGGGACAGCAAATTTACACTGTTATACAAGTTCTACACTTACTACTTTACATTGTAGCAAAGTGTAATTTCTTCAGTTTTGTCCCGTGAAAAGATAGAATAAAATATTTACAAAAATGTGAGGGGTGTACTCACTTTTGTGAGATACTGTATGTTTCTTATGTGTGTTTTAAACTGACAAGTGGTGCCAATGTCTTGCCACCATAGGGAAGGCCATCCAATATGTGGATGGTACTGTTTGTCTTCCCTTTGGTGTTTCAAGAGTGCTTAGCTGTGGTTCCGGCCTGGGAGGTGTGTTGGAGGAGGCTAGTTGGAGGCAACTGTTGCCCCCCTCCCCTTATATAGGGCCCGCAATGAGCCATCTCACAGTCAATTTGGACCCTTTTTTTGTTTTACACAAAGTTTTAAATTTATAACAGGGGAAGGCAACCTTAGAGAGATGAACTTGAAGAACACTGATGAAATCAAAGATCACCGGGCACAGTGTCCTGTTGTTAGGGCCGGTTCACACCAAAACGTGATGCTAGAAAGGCATGTTCCTTGTCTGTTTTCTGCAACATGTTCAAAATGCACTGCCTTTGTGATCTGCTGCAGGTGATGATACATTGTTAAAGCGGCTGTATACCCTTTATTTTCACTTTGACCTACAGGTAAGCCTATATTAAGGCTTACCTGTAGGTAAAATTAATATCTCCTAAACCTGTACGGTTTAGAAGATATTCCCCTTGAATGCCGCCGCTGACTTCAGCGGCGCAATTGCGCTCTGAGTTTCCCGACTGAAAGGTACGGCAGACGCCGGACCTTGCCGGAAAGAAGTCTGACAGTGACAGAGGAGGCAGGAGAGGAGGGGGGGAGAGGAGGACTGAATGCTCAGCCAAGGAGGCTGATTGCAAAGACCTGCAGCCAGCAGTAGGAGGCGGGGTTGGCGGCACAGACCTGTTCCCGGTCTACCTGTCGCTTACCTGCGGTCGACAGGTAGCCCGTGATCGATGGGTTGCCAACCCCGATTTATAAGATATATTTCTAACACACAGTATGTACATAGCAAAAATTACACCTCAAAATACATTCTGATACTCGTCCTGAGTAGGATGATACCACATGTGTGAGACTTTTTCACAGCCTAGCCACACAGAGAGGCCCAACATCCAAGGAGCGCCTTCAGTCATTCTAGAGGCATAAATTACACATCTAATTTCTCTGACAACCTATCACATTTTGAAGGCCGTGGAGTACCAGGACAATGGAAATGCAGACACCCCTACATATTTTCAATGAGGCATAAGGAGCCTTTTGAACGTGCCATTTGATTTCCACACATTTTTGTAAAATGTGGAAAAGAATTTAAAACGTTTTTATTTATTTTTTTACACAAAGTTGTCAATTTAAAAGATATTTCTAACACACACACACACACACACACACACACACACACACACACACACACACACACACACACACACACACACACACACACACATCATGGGCATACAGAGACCCAAAATTCATTCTGCTACTCCTCATGAGGCAATACCACATGTGTGAGACTTTTTCACAGCCTAGTTAAAGAAAGGTTGACAAAAGATTACATGTGGTTTTAGTAGAGCAGTTGTGCAGAGAAAAGCATTGGTCCAGGAAGCAGGCAGGGATGTGGTCAGCAACAGGCCAGTGTCAGTACAGGCAGGAGGCAGAAATATATGGCCAGCATAGCCAAAGTATTGGTCAAGGCAGCAGGCAGGAACATGGTCCATAAAAACTCTGGGTTCAGTGCAGGCAGAGGTATGGTCAGCATAGCCAAAGTATTGGTCCAGGCAGCAGGCATGAACATGGTCCATTGCCAGCAATACTAAAAAGTTAAAAAAAAAAAAACTGCTTGGGGGTCCAGCCTCAATCCATACCAGGACCTTTGGGTCTGGTATATAATTTAAGGGAAACCCCATGCCATAATTAAGAGGAAAAAAATTGGCGGCGCCCCCCCCCCCCCCCAAATCCATCCCAGAACCTTATCCAAGCATGCAGCCCAGCAGGTCAGGAACAACCCTGGGCAGTGGGTGTGGGGGTCTGCGGGGGGAGGGGGGGTTTATTGGAATCCCGGCCTTTTCCCTATGTGAATGAATATGGGGTACTACAGTGGCGGCTGATGCTCAAAATTTTTGTGGGGGAGCAAACAAACTAAAAAAATTCAGAAATATACAGAAAAAACACATCAAATGCAGCCACTGTGCCATCAATTGCAGCAACTGTGCCCATCAAATGCAGCCACTGTGCCCCCGCCAAATGCAGCCACTGTGCCCCCGCCAAATGCAGCCACTGTGCCCCCGCCAAATGCTGCCACTGTGCCCCCGCCAAATGCAGCCACTGTGCCCGTCAAATGCCGCCACTGTGCCCGTCAAAGGCAGCCACTGTGCCCGTCAAAGGCAGCCACTGTGCCCGTCAAAGGCCGCCACTGTGCCCATAAAAGGCAGCCACTGTGCCTGTCAAATGCAGGCACTGTGCCTGTCAAATGCTGCCACTGCAGGCACTGTGCCTGTCAAATGCTGCCACTGTGCCCATCAAATGCAGCCACTGTGCCCATCATATGCAGCCACTTGTGCCCGATCAAATGCAGCCACTTTGCCCCCCCCTGCCAACTTGCTTACTGCCTGGCACTTACCCCATCTTGGTGGGGGATCAGGCAGTGGGTGACGACAGCCAGCTGTGGGATGGTGGGCTGGCCATACATTATACAATTTTTTTAGACAATTTTCCTTTACATTACTGTGAATATTGGACAGTCCAAGGCCTCACAGCTTGGGTACATGTGTGTTTGAGCTTTGGGGTGCACACCCTAATGCAATAGGTTACGCACACCTATGGGCCTGATCAATTCAGGCTGGTTATCTGAATTCTTCCCCTCTAGGCTCTAGAAACTTCTTCAAGAGGCAGGGGGAAGCAATCCGCTACCCAGCCTGTGAAAACCCTGAACAGACCAAATCAAACAATTACTGCTCCCTTGATTACAGAAGGAGCTAAAAACTACATTTAACTAGTATCCCACTCGAGGAGGGTGCTACGTGGACATTTATTCCCTGAGCATTTATCCAGGGGCATAGGGTTTAGTAACTGTGCAGCAGAATTCAACCTATTTAATTGACTGTTCTCACAAATAGGCATGTGCAATTCGTTTCGTTTTTTTTAGTTTTTCGTTTTTTTTCGTTCATTCGTTTTCGTACGAATGAACGAACGATTCGCTAAAAATTTTAACGAATCGTTCGAATCGAACGAATCCGAAAATAACGAAAATCCAAAAAAAACAAATTAGAAACAACGAATTTACGAATGAAGAAAATCCGAAAAACGAAAACAGGAACAACGAAAATGAAAATGAACGAAAAAATTAGTACATTCGTAACTTTTTTTTTTTTGTTGAATTGGTAATTTTCCATGTCCCTTACAATGGTGCTGCTTAACGTGCCTCGAATCGATTGAACGAAAAAATTCGTACATTCGTAACTTTTTTTTTCGATTCGTAATTTTTAGTGTCTCTTAAAATGTAATAATAGCATACACATCACATAAAATTATGAATTATGCTCCGATTACGAATCTACGAATGTTCCGAATGTACGAATAAGTACGAATGTGTCCGAATTTCGAATAAACGAAAATTAAACTAACGGAAAAACGAATCAACGAAAAAATAACTTTTACGAAAATACGAATTGTTACGAATACGAACACCGACGACTTAGGAATTTACGAATCGTTACGAATCAACGGAAACGAAAAAAGCGAAACGAAAATAAACAAATTTTTTTGTTGTGCACATGTCTAGCACACAAATACGGCATGGAGAGTTTGAGGATCCCCATAGACAATACAGGAGCTGTCTAATCTGGATGAAACTGGGTGGACTAAGTAAGGATCAACAAAGGAGCCCTTTTGAGCTCTGATGTCAAGTTCTTATATGTTACCACCAGAGGGTAGCATAAGACTGAATGATTAAGACCCCGAGATGGCATCAAATATGTTATATGACCAGCACAATTCCTGCAGAGCTAAAATCCTGCATTCTTTTATCCTTTTACCTGAGATACACAGCTTTAACGGTTTATGTTTTGAAGCTCAGTCTTGGATGTCTTTTTAAAAATAGATATTGGCCTTGATGTGGTGTGAAACAAAAATGAAATACTGACTTAGGTGATGATGAGATGTAGCAAGAAGATGGACATGACGACGATAACAAGTGTAGGCTTTCCTGAAGGCTGGTATTATATGATTGAATTTAGATAATACATCCTGGTGGTTCTTTGGTTAAAGAAATCATTCTAGGGAAATGTATGAAATAAGGGGTTTTTGTTTTGTTTTTTAGCAGCCCCAATCATGCAATGAATGTTTCCGAATTGTGAAGGTGAACGCATGTAACCAATGGCCTACCTATGATGCTCAGACCCTATCTAGCTATTGGACAGGGGATCAGGGTGATGCAAAGTCTTGGATTCTACGTTGGAGCAGTCACCTTCCAATCAAGGGGATTTTTAGATCAGTGTTCCTTTCCTCTTTCTCCGTCCCCTCCCTTGGAACCTGTCTATCAAGGCTAAAGCCTCATACACACGATCGGACTGTGGGCCAACTTTCCCGTGGATTTTTGTCCAAAGGGCGTTGGCCCCAAGTTGGTATTGCATACACACGATCAGACTTTTTAGGCAACCAACATGAACGTAGTGACGTTTCAACGTACTGACGACACTTCAAAAGAGGATGTTCGAATACTCCAGCGCCACCTTTGGTCAACTTCTATATTGTTGTCTGATCTTTTGCATTGGTTCTGAGCATGCGTGTTTGTACTTTGTACAAAAGTCCGTTGGTTTTGTGTACACACGGTCGGACTTTGGTCCATCGGACTTTTATTGGCAGAAAGTTGGTCCGTTCGCACAGCCAACAAAAGTCCGATGAAACCTGGAAAAAGTTGGTCCGATGGAGCGTACACACGGTCGGATGTTGGTCCAAAACAGCTAATTTGCATGTTGGTTGTCAAAGTCTGATCGTGTGTACGGGCCTTAAGGGGGACAAAGGATTCTGTGGTGCATTGGTGATGGTCTGGACGGTGTTGCTCCAGCTAGTTTAAGGGACTACCAGACAGGGCTATGCTTTTCGGTAATACTTAGAACCTTAAAGTGGGGTGCCCCTTAAAATTTATTTTTTTAAAGTCAGCAGCTACAAATACTGCAGCTGCTGACTTTTAAGAATCAGACACTTACCTGTCCCAGGATCCAGCGATGCGGGGGAACCAAGCCCCGCTCGTTCCCCGCTCCGCTCACGGCGCCGGCATCCTTACTGTGGGCACCCGGCTGTGGCTTCACAGCCGGAACCCACTGCGCATGCGCACACCGTGATACGCCGCAGTCATCTGGGACCTGTCACGTGTCCCAGATGACTGACTGCGCCGAGGGGAAGTGACGTTTTTAGCCTAGGCTATGGAAGAGGCAGATTTCGTGGGACCACCTAGCAACTGGGAGAAATAGGTAAGTGAAATTTTTATCCAATTAATTTTTATTAGCTCATTTGAAGCACATTGTTTATAACTTGTAATTTTGGGGGAAACACCACTTTAACCACTTGCCGACCAGGCGCCGTCATTATACTGTTGCGGGGGGGCTCGTTCCAGCAAATCGTCGTAGGTGTACATTGGCTCCTTTAAGAGCCATAGGAGGCACGCGCCCGCTGCACGGCGGGGGGACCCAATGCGCATGCTCGGCAGCGGCGATGTCCGCTGGCCACCCGCGATCACGGGAAAGAGAACCAGAACGGGGATCTGTCAATGTAAGCAGACAGATCCCCGTTATGTCAGGGGAGTAGATTTCTAGTTTCTAGTGATTAGGAACATCGATCTCTCTCCTCCTCCAGTCAGTCCTCTCCTCCCACAGTTAGAAACACCTCCCAGGGACCACACTTAACCCCTTGATCGCCCCCTAGTGTTAACCCCTTCCCTGCCTGAGACGTTTACACGGTCAATGGTCCCCAAAAAGTGTCAAAAGTGTCCGATCTGTCCGCCACAATGTGGCAGTCCCGCTAAAAATCGCTCATTGCCGCCATTACTAGTAAAAAAAATAATAATAAAAATGCCATAAATCTTACACTTATGTTGTAGACGCTATAACTTTTGCGCAAAACCAATCAATATAAGGTTGGTGCGATTTTTTAATTTTTTTTTTTTATATACCAAAAATATGTAGAATAATACATATTGGCCTAAACTGATGAAGAAATTAGTTTGTTTGTTTTTTGGATATTTATTATAGCAAAAAGTAAAAAATATATATTTTTTGAAAATTGTCGCTCTTTTTTTTTGTTTCTAGCGCAAAAAAAACCTGCAAGGGGTGATCAAATCCCACCAAAAGAAAGCTCTATTTGTGGGAAAATTTTGTTTGGGTACAGTGTCGCACGACTGCGCAATTGTCAGTTAAAATGGCCTGGTCATTAAAGGGTTTGTAAACCCTTGTTTTTTGTATTTATTTTTTTAAATAACAAACATATCATACTTCCCTCCACTGTGCAGTTCGTTTTTCAAAGAAACACACTCCCGCCAATGGAATAGATGCGTCCGGCGGCCTGCATGTAGATTAGGGGGCCGGACGCATGGATGGGGGGGGGGGGGGGCGTCGCTGGTAGAGACTGTTCACTTTGCAAAGTGTATATTCACTTAAAGTGGAAGTAAAGTAAAAAAAAAAAAAACTTTTACCTACAGGTAAGCCTATAATAAGGCTTACCTGTAGGTAAAAAAAATATCTCCTAAACCTATACGGTTTAGGAGATATTCCCCGTGCAATGCGCCGCTGACTGCAGCGGCGCATGCGCACGGGGGATTCTCGGCTGAAGGGCCGGCAGAATCCGAACCCTGCCGGGAAGAAGTCTCCCGTGCGCATGCGCGGGAGTGACGACATCGCGGCTCCAGCCACTCACAGCGCTGGAGTCGCCATACCCGGAAGACACGCCGAGGCAACATGTCAGCGGCCTCGGCGTGGACCAGGTGAGTTACCGACGCTTCGTTCTAAGGTAAGTATTTCATAATGAGCTAGTATGCGGTGCATACTAGCTCATTATGCCTTTTCCTTTACAGGTGTTAAAAAAAAAAAAAAAAGTTCAGCGGCTTTACAACCGCTTTAAAGTGGTGTTGCCACCAAAAAAACTAAATTTGCTTAAAAATCATAAAAAAATAATTTGAAAAAAATATAATTTTTACTCACCTCTAAATGCCTGTTGCTAGGGGGTCCCTCGTTGTCTGCCACCTTCAGTGCCCGGGCACTGACATCACTTCCCCTCGGCGCCGCACAGTCATCTGGGACCTGTCGCGTGTCCCAGATGACTGAGTGTCGTATCACAGCGCACGGCGCCGCTTGCGCATGCGCAGTGGGTGCCTGGCTGTGAAGCCACAGCCGGGTGCCCGCAGTGAGGATGCCGGCGCCGCGAGCAGAGCTGGGAACGAGGGGGGGCTTCGTTCCCCTGCATCGCTGGACCCTGGGACAGGTAAGTGCCCGATTATTAAAAGTCAGCAGCTGCAGTATTTGTAGCTGCTGACTTTTAAAAAAAAATTTTTAGTGGGCACTCCTCTTTAACTTTAACTTGATAAAAATGTTAAAGCTGTGTTTTCTTTAAATAATCAAACAAGTGCAAAGCAAAAAAAAAAAAAGGATTTAGCTTGCACATGATTGGGGTGAACATGGCTTCACCACATTCAGTAATGACTTTGCACAATAAATATGCTGTATTTCATTATTAAATCAAACCCACGAGTGTACTGAACTGCAGTCTGTGGAAGCTTTGTTGCCTGACTATACAGCACAGCATGGGGTGGATGGTCACAGGAGTATTTGTAACACTTTACAAATCATTGGCAAATAAAGCAGTTCCTGTCTGCAGACAAGGCTGCATGTTATCCCATGACTAGTTTTCACCAGACATCTGTAAGTGTAACACGGTGCTGATAATTGAAATCTTAATATGGGTCATTTATGAGCTTATCTTTGTGTGCAGAGTGACTGAGCCAGTAGGCAGGCCGTATCAATGATTCATTGTCAATAAAGCTGTCGTGATTCAACATCCCCTATCTACCTTTTTGCCTGTTTGTAGGGCAATGTTATGTGTTCATTGTAATAATCATTTCTAACAAACAAGGCCTTTCAGTGAAGTAAGTGATTCCATTATCTTTACTTTACTAAACAGTCACTTCAGTAAATGGAGCAGAACACCCCCCCCCCCCCTCCCCCCCATGCCTATCATATAGGGTTGCCACCTTTTCTTCAAGCCAAACCTGAACACTTTAGCAGCACAGGGCCAGGCCAATTTTTTTCCCGTAGTATACACTATAAAATTATAAAAGACCTGGCACACCTTTGGGAATCCCAAGGAGAGTAGCTGTGTGTGCTGTGGCAAACAGTGGGTGTGGCCAAACTGCTCTTGTTGACATCATTGCCCCACCCCCCAGTGATGCCAAACTTGCCCCCCAGACAACCAACCGCAGCTCCCAGACAGAAACAGATTTGTGTGTGACTACGGTATCTAGGTTACTTGGGGAGCCACAGCCCAGTCTGAATAATGTGTCCGGGTTTCAGACAGACTGAAACCCGGACATCTTATTCAAAACCTGGACTGTCCGGGTGAATCCTGGACAAGTGGCAACTCTACTATCATACCGGGGGCCACTTTTTAGTCCAGTTTAACTTTAGTCCAGTGCTAAGAATTTGGTGTGCAAACCCAGTGGAACTAGCACTACAACATATCCAAAGGTAACACCAAGTGGCCCCAAAGTCGGTTCGGAAAATGTCATTCTCTGCTTCTGAAAAGTGCTTGACATTTTCCGAACCGATTTTGGGGCCCTGTATCTCGGGGGCCACTTGGTAATGGTTATAGTGCTAGTTCCACTGGGTTTGCACTCCAATTTTGGGGTTCCTAGCACCAAGTGGCCCTGAGAGACCCTTTGGGTCCAGAGACCCCAAATTTTTTGGCTGCAGCTAGGGGGCATCTAGGAACCCTTAACTACCAAGTTTGAAGTTTGGGGGACCTATGGCTGCAAATGGGCACAGTGAGGCTGCAAATGGGCACAGTGAGGCTGCAAATGGACATTGTTGACCCTCCTGCGCATTTCTCACCCTAGGCTTATACTCGAGTCAATACATTTTCCCAGTTTTTTGTGGTAAAATTAGGTGCCTCGGCTTATATTCGGGTCGGCTTATACTCGAGCACAGTGGTGTAGTGGTTAGCACTCTCACCTAGCAGTAATAAGGGTCGCTGGTTCAAATCCCAACTATGACACTACCTGCCTGGAGTTTGCATGTTCTCCCTGTGCCTGCGTGGGTTTCCTCCGGGTACTCCGGTTTCCTCCCACAATCCAAAGACATGCAGGTAGGTTAATTGGCTTCTGTCCAGAAATTGGCCCTAGTATATGAATGGGGACCTTGGATTGTGGGCTCCTTGAGGGTTGGGACTGATGTGAGTGTGCAATGTACAGGGATAGGGACAATTGTAGAATCTCACTCAGGTTGAACTGGATGGACTGATGTCTTTATTCAACCTTACTAACTATGAAACTATAAGTAGTCTGAGCTGAAAGAGGACTTTCACCTTGCCATACAAAAAGAAAACTTAGAAGCCAAAAGTACTATTCCGTATAGATTATAAAAAAAAAGAAAACACATACTGGCTCGCGAAGTCCAGTGCGTCTTACTTGAAGAGTGAATTAATGTTGCACTAAAGTGCTGATGTGTATACGACCTGATGGTCTCTGTCAATCACACAACAAATAAAACTACAATTTACGTACAATAATAATAATGATAAGGTTATGATCATAAAATGTAAAAACACATATAAATTAATAAAATGTGAGAGAAGCTATGATCATAAAAGGTGCAAAAACACATATAAATGAATAAAATGTGAAAAAACATAAATATTATATAAACATCAAAGTGCTTGTGAGTAATCCAACTAAGGATATGTGGTGAACACATTACAAAAAGATCAAAAGTAAGGGTGGGTGAAATATTCTAATGTGCTTAGAATTGTTGGTTGTTAAAGGTGACTAAGTGCTTTTGTGGATCTTGAGCTGAATGGAACAAAGTCCTCGTAGGGAGTGAGGTCCTTATGGAGTGAAAAACTGTGTGCAGTCATCCAGCAGCACTGGAAAGGTGCTCTAAGTGAAATGATAGTGATCCGTTGGCATCAACGCCTGTAGAAATGAGGCTTACCAGAGATCACAGACTTGTTAAGGCATATGCCTCGCAAGTCGTGATTAGCGATGAGCCGAACACCCCCTGTTCGGTTCGCACCAGAACCTGCGAACAGACCTAAAGCTCGTGTGAACTTTAGAACCCTATTAAAGTCTATGGGACTTGAATGTTCAAAATCAAAAGTGCTTATTTTAAAGGCTAATATGCATGTTATTGTCATAAAAAGTGTTTGGGGACCTGGGTCCTGCCCCAGGGGACATGTATCAATGCAATTTTTTTTTTTTAAAACGACCGTTTTTTCAGGAGCAGATAATTCTTAATGTGAAACAATAAAAGTGTAATATTCCTTTAAATTTCGTACCTGGGGGGTGTCTATAGTATGCCTGTGAAGGGGCGTATGTTTCCCGTGCTTAGAACTGTCCCTGCACAAAGTGTAATTTTTTCAGGAAAAAAAAGCTATTTAAAATCACTCGCGGCTAATGAATTGCCGACTCCCGTAACACAGAGAACAGTCATTCATTGAAAGTCATTGATAAAAAAAAAAAAGCGTGGGGGTTCCCCCAAATTCAATTACCAGGCCCTTCAGGTCTGTTATGGATATTAAGGGGAACCCCGCTTCAAATTTAAAAAAAAAAAAATGGCGTGGGGTCCCCCTAAATATCCATACCAGAGCCTTCAGGTCTGGGATGGATTTTAAAGGGAACCCCGGCCAAAAAAAAAAAAAAAATGGCGTGGGGTCCCCCTCAAAATCCATACCAGACCCTTATCTGAGCATGCAACCTGTCAGGCCGCAGGAAAAGAGGGGGGACGAGAGCGGCCCCCCTCCCTCCTGAACCGTACCAGGCCACATGCCCTCAACATTGGGAGGGTGCTTTGGGGGTCTGTGACCCCCTCAAAGCACCATGTCCCCATGTTGATGGGGACAAGGGCCTCGTCCCCACAACCCTGGCCATTGGTTGTGGGGGTCTGTGGGCGGGGGGCTTATCGGAATCTGGAAGCCCCCTTTAACAAGGGGCCCCCAGCTCCTGGCCCCCCCCTGTTTGAAATGGTAAGGGGGTACAAAAGTACCCCTACCATTTCACCAAAAAAGTGACAAAAATGTTAGAAAATGACAGGAGACGGTCTTTGACAATTCCTTTATTAAAATCTTCTTTCTTCTGGTCTTCCTTCTTCCTTTCTTCAGCCTTCGGTTTCTTCATCTTCATCTTTCTTCTTCTTCATCTTCTTCTTCCTTCTATCCGCTTCTTCTTGCTCTGGTCTTCTCGTCCGGCATGTTCTTCCACGGCGTCGGCGTCTCTTCTTGCGCCGCTCAGCGCAATGGGAGGCTCCCACTGTGTGAGGCTTCGCTGCGTCTGACAGCTCTTTTATAATGGAGGGCGGGGCCACCTGGTGACCCCGCCCCCCTCTGACGCACGGGGACGTCATGGGGACGTCATGGGGACTTCCCTATGGCTTTCCCCATGACGTCAGAGGGGGGGCGGGGGCCGTCCCCCGCCCCCCTCTGACGTTGTGGATGGGCTCTTAAAGGTCAACATACCTGTACATGCTTGTGCCCAGCCGTGCCATTCTGCCGACGTAGATCGGCGTGAGGCGGTCTTTAGGTGGTTAAACATTACTTAGCATGCACTAAAAAATACATTTCTGATGCTAGGTCCACTTTACAACAGGACTAAAGTCTGTAAATACTCACCTCTTCCCCAGGGATGTGATGTCTGCGAGCTTCCTCACCGATGCCAACACCTTCTCTCCGATTGTTGTACAACCACCTTGCCCATACACAGATCAAATTTCGGCTGCTTCCTGCTGAACCGGCTGAGTTTCGATCCATATTTGGCCAGCTTAAGCAGCTTTCATTGCAAAATAGACGTCTTTTCTGTCTCTTCTGTAATAAAACACCTTTCTGCTCTGAATAATTAGTTTTGAGGCCACAGTTACACTTTTAAATTTTTGCAGTCTCCATTTGATTATCAAAAGTGTAGTTAATCACAGACCCTTAAGCTGGGTATACACCTTGAGTTTTTTTGCGAAGGGGTTGAACCAGAGACGGGACAAGGGGTGGGTATAAGGGGCGGCTGCCCTGGGCACAGTGGTATCATGTGAGGTGGGGGGGCACCACAGGGAGATTGAGGGGGGAGGGGATTTTTGTTGGAAAGGGGGGAATCTGGGGGGCAGCAGGGGGTAAGTATTGTTCTAGGAGAGGGAAATTTGGGGGAGGGGGTGATTAGAGTGATGATTTAGGGAAATATGTGTTGGGAGGGGGGAATGGGGGGTGGAAGGATTTGTGCTAGGAGGAGGGATTTGGGGGGAATTTGTTCTGAGGGGAGATTTGAAGCGGGGGCAGAAGATGTGTACAAGGAGGGGAAATTTTAGGGGTAGAGGATTTGTGCTAGGAGGGATGATTTTTTTTGGGGGGGGGGGCACATTTGAGCTGCGGCTATTTGGGAGATGGGGTGGGGGCAAATATATGTGCTTAGATGGGGGATTTCAGCATGGGGGTAGATTTTTACTGGGAGGGGGGCAATTTATGCTTAGAGGGTAAGCATGCATATTAGTGCTCAGTGTTTTTGGGGGGGGGATTTTTGCTGACACATAATGCTCATACATCTTGGGAGGGGGGGCACAATTTGGCATGTTGGCCCTGGGCTCTAGATGATCTTGTCCTGTCACTGATTTTAACCCTTTGCAATGTTTTTTTTTTTGCCCACAATATCGTTTGAATTACACTTCTGATAATGCATAAAAATTTGAGACATAATTGAGAGTAGAAGCCAAACGGCTGACAATACTCGTTCCTTATATATCTCTGTTCAAAATCTTTCCCGTGAGCTGAAGGATGGATGGAAAGACGCGATCACAGCGATACGCTGCAAGCTGTATAGAGAACGGGCGTGACAAAAGAGGTGATGTGACTGCAGCAGATTGAGGCAGTGATGGCAGAAGCTCTATCTGTTCTGCTGCAGATGATGAACTTGTTCATACACACACTTCTCCAACAGATGGTGGGGAATGTGAAGAGGGTGGAGGAGACGGCGAGCCTCGGCGGCTGCTGGCCTTCCAAAACACAACCATGTCTCTGTCACAAAGAAACCAGATGACATCTGTCACCGTCCTCTGATCACATCCCTTCCTAACCAGGACAATGGCCTGCATCCCAATTCACTTGACACACTGAATGGTCTTGGGAATTTAAAAATTGAAAATGTAGTGTAATGCCGCGTACACACGGTCGGAATTCTCGTCGGAAAAAGCTCTGATGGTTTTCCCGTCGGAATTCCGACGGAATTTCGCTCAAACTGTCTTGCCTACACACGGTCACACCAAATTCTGATGGTCAATAACACCGCGACATACAACACGTTCGACAGCACTATAAAAGGGAAGTTTAATGCTTCCGAGCATGCGTCTAATTGTTTCCGAGCATGCGTCAGAATTTTGCGTGTCGGAATTGCATACACACGATCGGAAAATTTGATAGAAAGGTTCTCCGTCGGAAAAATTAAGAACAGGTTCTCAATCCAAAGTCCTTCGGAAATTCCGACAGAAAAAGACCGATGGGCATACACACGGTCGGAAAATCCGATGAAAAGCTCCCATCGGACTGTTTCCATCGGAAATTCCGACCGTGTGTACGCGGCATTAGAATCTGCTCTGTTTGGGGGTCTGCATTTCAAAACCTAGTCTCTACTAGGGATCGTCTGATCCAGTATAAATGTATGCATTAGACATGTGCGATTAGTTTCGTACGAAACGAAAATTCGTACGAATCCGAAATACGAATTTATATGCATACGAATTCCTTACAAAATACGAAATTTAGTTTATTAATTTTGGATCCAAATTCATAATGAAAATTCGTAAATTGTTACGAAAAGTTAACAAACCTAAAAGTTAAAACCCCAGGAAGTCAGCACAGGGATAGTGGGAACCCTATGGGAATTTCTATGCTTACGAATTTTATACGAAATACGAAATTTCGTTAACGAATTTTGGCATTTCGGATCCAAATTAACAGAATTGTGACTGGTGTTTTGTTCACCAATCAGAGGAAGTCAGCACAGCACAGGCATGGTGGGAACCCCTCATAATGGAAACAGCGGGTGTACACTCAGACCCGGGAACTCAGCACAGGGATGGTGGGAACCCCTCATAATGATAAATTCATCATAACGAACTTTCATTATTTTTACGAAAAGTTAACGAAACCTAAGGTTAAAAACCCAGGAAGTCAGCACAGCACAGGGATGGTGGGAACCCGTCATAATGGACACAGCGGGTGTACAGACCTGGGAACTCAGCACAGGGATGGCGGGTGTGATTAGTTTCGTACGAAACGAAAATTCGTACGAATCCGAAATACGAATTTTTATGCATACGAATTCCTTACGAAATACGAAATTTCGTTTACGAATTTCGGATCCAAATTCATAACGAAAATTCGTAATTGTTACGGAAAGTTAACAAACCTAAAAGTTAAAAAACCAGGAAGTCAGCACAGCACGGGGATGGTGGGAGCCCCTCATAATGATAAATTCATCATAACGAAAATTCGTAATTGTTACAAAAAGTTAACGAACCTAAAGGTTAAAAACCCAGGAATTCAGCAGAGCACAGGGATGGTGGGAGCCTCTCATAATGATAAATTCATCATAACGAACTTTCGTTATTTGAACGAAACGTTTACGAATTTAATGAAAATTTGTATTTCGTACAAATCCGAATAGAATTTCGTACACGAATACAATTTTTTTTTCACACGAAACTAAAACGGAACGAAACGAAACAATTTTTTTGACGCCGCCCATGTCTAGTATGCATAGAATATATCTTACCCCAGCCAGATTAGCTAGGATGTTTGGGAAAACAACACTCTCTATGGTGGCGATGCTCTGCACCCCTTGCAAACTTCCTACTCGTATTTTGGGACTGTTTCCACATTAAGCCCTATTGGCAAGACACAGCGCAGTGTATCAGGTTGGTCACCTCTATCTCGATTCTACTACCCTGTTTCCCCGAAAATAAGACCTAGCGTGATTGTCGGTGATGGCTGTAATATAAGCCCTACCCCCCAAATAGGCCCTAGTTAAAGTCCTTGTAGGTCTTATTTTCAGGGTAGGGCTTATTTTCGGGGAACAGGGTAGGGCTTATTTGAGGTGTAGGGCTTATATTGCAGCCATCACAGACAATCACGCTAGGTCTTATTTTCGGGGAAACAGGGTATCAATTGAAGTATTCTTGTTGCATCTGGTTGAACCTTTGGCCACGACTAGGGCTATACGAACTCTTCTCACTCCCCTGCTGTTTTACGTTAAAAAAAGGATTATCCTATCATGGAGAGTCTCTCTGCCCCGACTTTGGCATCCTGGAAATCTCTGGTTAACAAGGCAGTACCTTTTTACAAAGCAACTTACTTGAGTAGGGGGGCTTTGGCCAAATTAGACAAGGTTTGGGGGGGGGAGGGGGGGGGGGTTGGATGGCATCTGTGTAACACGGTTTCAGATTCAATTAAAAATAGATACGGTTAATGGTCCTTGGTATGGGATATAAAGACAGGAGGAGGGTGTTTCTGGGGTTATGGGTGGTTATTGACTGAACGCATGTTAAAGACAGGATTTTTTTTTTTTTTTTTAATTATCCTGATGGGGGTGGGGGGACTGGGGAACTGAAATGCTGTTATTATCCTGTATGGTTGACTAAGGTGTCATCAAGCTAGTTGACTATACCTTAAAGTAAAGTATGTACATGTCTGTCTCGGCAAGTGCTGTATAGTTTTTGCTTTTATTTCAATTTTTTTGTGTGTGTATTTTGTTGTTGTAAGCTGGTTCATTTTTTTTTTTACCGTAACCGGTTGTCGGTTTCTGCAACATGCGATTCGATGTTGTATGTATTTACTATAAAACTCAATAAAGAGTAATTTGCAAAAAAAATAATCTACTCTGTGTTGATGAATGAACATTCATTCATTAACCAACATAGTAAGAATGAATGATAACCTACCTTTCCCCCCCCCAATATACTTTGTGAAAGTCGAAATGCAATGCGTATGTTCAGAAAATCTGTGTGATAAAAATTTTAGCAAATTGAAAGAAAATAATAAATTATCAAATTATATAGGGAAATTAAAACATTGCATTGCATCAAAATGCCTTTTTTGATGGGACATTTTTATGTTTCATACTAGTACCAATAAATTAAATAAAAAGTGCAGATTTAAAGCTGAACTCCCCATACATACAGTATAAGAAACATAAATTAAACAAAAAACCAAGGGTTGGGGGGGGGGGGGGATAAACAGGTTTACTTAATTGATCTTCTGCTCCTCTGGCAGCTGGCGCTTCCCCATGATCTGGTGGTTGACTGTCCCTCAGAGTCCTCAAGTCCAGATCAGGACTACAGACCCTGCACTGGTCTTGATGACATTGGGACCCTAGACAGGTGGAGTGTGGAGGTGCAGACTCTGCAGGGACCGGTATTTTTTATTTTTCCTTATAATGAAACGTCCCACATTCCGCTTGAGTGCTTTCGTCATATACCGCTTCCTCCAGTCTGAATATAGAACTCAGATATTTCAAACCGTTGACAACCAATAACTAAACAGTACTCGTTTTGGCTGCTGAACATGAAACTGTTTATTGAAACATCGGTACACAGAGGTAACACTCTCTTTGCATTCAGGGCGGGGTAGACTGTCCAATCAGCAGGGAGAGCTGTTGGAGGAATTCCCCCCTCCCTCCTCACAGCAAACACACAGGGAGAGTGGCTCTCCAATGGGGGACTCGAGAAGAGGAGGAGCCAGGAGCGCCGCTGAGGGACCCCAGAAGAGGAGGATCAGGGCCACTCTGTGCCAAACCAACTGCACAGAGGAGGTAAGTATGACATGTTTGTTTTTTTTTGTTTTTTTTTTTTTAAACAAACCTGTACATATCCTTTAAGGTCAGCCACAACAGTGGCAGCGTTCTTAACAACTTTTATCAACTTCACGGGAGATCTTTGGGATCTCCCCGCGGGTTTCCTGATGCGCTGTACAGCGCACCTCTCCAATCTGGGACTCCCTCCGCCACTCACCGTGGTGAAACTAAGGGGGGAGGCTGCTACAGCGCACCTCTCCATCCGGGACTCATGCCCCTGAAGCAGTCCCTCTTAGTTTCGCCACGGTGAGGTGGCTGAGGGAGGGAGCCTCGGAGTCTGTGTCAGGGAGGAAACCAGAGAAGAACTGGCAGATATGCCAATATCCATTATGGCCGCGCGAATCTGCGCATGCGCATTAGCAATCGGTGCGTAACGGCGAACGTACGTTAGCAACGGCTAACATGCGTACGCAAAACGTGCTAATTACCAGTGTTTTCCTGGCCTATATAAGGACTCCAATTGCTCTCATAAATCGCTGGATTATCTTCAGCTCTGTATCCTGTGTTCCTGTGTTTCTTGCTCCTGTTTGATTACCTGTTACCGACCCGGCTTACCCTCAGGGCCGGACTGGCCTACCGGGATACCGGGATATTTCCCGGTAGGCTGCCTGCCCTGGGGCCGCTTTGCGGCTGCACTTCTCCCCTCTCCTGCTCCTGTGTTTCACTGAGCTGGCCGGGTCTGTGTTCGGCGGCCGCGCACCGCGCTGTAACGCGGTCCCGCCCCCCTAGACCAGCTCATGTGATAGTAGATATAATCCACCTATCACACAGGCGGGCTAGGGGGGCGGGACCGTGTTACACCGCGGCCGCCGAACACAGACCCGGCCAGCTCAGTGAAACAAAGGAGAAGATTCCTGTGAGTACCGCCCGCTGTGTGCACTGCCTGAATAGGGGGATCAGCAGGGGGGCGGCATATAGAGGAGATTAGCGTTCTATATTCCTCCATGCAGCCGCTGAATGCTTGGAGGAGGGAGAGGAGGAGAATCAAGCATTCAGCGGCTGCATGGAGGAATATAGAAAGCTCACCTCTATATGCCGCCCCCCTGCTTCTCCTCCTATCCAACTTTTTTTAACTGCCCCCCCAGTGCTCTCCTCCCCCACCACACTCTCCAGCCCACTCCCACAGTTCTCTCAACCCTTGTTCTTTCTGCCCCCCCCCCTGCTCTCCCCATCCTTCTCTAGCCCCCACCCCAGTGCTCTCCACCCCCCACAGTGCTCTCCAGCCCCCACCGTGCTCCCCACCCCCCACAGTGCTCTCCAGCCCCCACCCCAGTGCTCTCCACCCCCCACAGTGCTCTCCAGCCCCCACCGTGCTCCCCCCGCAGTGCTCTCCAGCCCCCCTCCCCAGTGCTCTCCAGCCCCCACCGTGCTCTCCAGCCCCCACCGTGCTCTCCAGCCCCCACCGTGCTCCCCCCCGCAGTGCTCTCCAGCCCCCTCCCCAGTGCTCTCCAGCCCCCTCCCCAGTGCTCTCCAGCCCCCACCGTGCTCTCCAGCCCCCCACCGTGCTCTCCAGCCCCCACCGTGCTCCCCACCCCCGCAGTGCTCTCCAGCCCCCCACCCCCAGTGCTCTCTACCCCCCACAGTGCTCTCCAGCCCCCGTGATCTCCACCCCTGTTCTTTTTGGCTCCCCCTCCAGTGCTCTCGCAAGCTCCCCCCAGCACTCTCCACTCCCCACTGCATTTTGCCCCCACCCATGTGCTCTCCAGTCCCTGTGCTTTCCACCCCTGTTCTTTCTGCCCCCCCCCTGCTCTCCAGCTCTCCCCTTCCTTCTCTAGCCCCCCACAGTGCTCCCCACCCCCCACAGTGCTCTCTAGCCTCCGCCGTGCTCCCCACCCCCCAAAGTGCTCTTCAGCCCCCACCCCAGTGCTCTCTACCCCCACAGTGCTCCCCAGCCCTCGTGCTCTCCACCCCTGTTCTTTTTGGCACCCCCTCCAGTGCTCTCGCAAGCTCCCCCCAGCACTCTCCACTCCCCCCTGCATTTTTCCCCCACCCATGTGCTCTCCAGTCCCCCACCAGTGCTCTCCAGTCCCCCACCAGTGCTCTCCAGTCCCCCATGTGCTCTCCAACCCCACCAGTGCTCTCCAGTCCCCCGTGCTTTCCACCCCTGTACTTTCTGGCCCCCATGGGTGCTCTCAAGCTCCCCCCCATTGCTCTCCACTCCCCCCTGCTCTTTGTACCCCCCAGTGCTCTGCAGCCCTGTTTTTCTGCCCCCCCCCTCAGTGCTCTCAAGCTTCCGTCCAGTGCTCTTCGCCACCCCACACTCTTACCCCCCCCCCCAGTGCTCTCAGCCTCCCGTGCTCTCCGCCCCTGGTAATTTTTGCCCCCCACCCAGTGCTCTGCACTCCCCACCCCTGTGATCTCCACTCCCCCCTGCTCTTTGTCCCCACCCATGTGCTCTCCAACCCCGCCAGTACTCTCTGCTCCCCCTTCTCTCCAGCTCCCACCCAGTGCTCTCCACTTCCCCAGGACCAGAGGACAGGCTGACTGGGGCCGGAAAGTGAGGACGGCTGAAGGTGCAGGTGGCCAGGGACCACTCCATCTCACAGCAAATAGATTCTCTGGAAGGAGCACTGTCCCCATCCAAAACGAGAACAGCCCCTGCCTGCTGCTGACCATCATGGATATCCTGCTGGCATGCAAGGTACTGTACCGAGCATCAACAACACACCTTCCCACAGACAGGGACTGCAGACTGGGACATGGGGCACAGGAGGGGCTGCAATGATGGGCACAGTGAGGCACAGTAAGGCTGCATTCATGGGCACAGTAAGGCTGCATTCATGGGCACAGCGAGGCTGCATTGATGGGCACAGTGAGGCCGCAATGGTGGGCACAGTGAGGCCGCAATGGTGGGCACAGTGAGGCCGCAATGGTGGGCACAGTGAGGCCGCAATGGTGGGCACAGTGAGGCCGCATTCACGGGCAGAGTAAAGCTGCATTTGATGGGCACAGTGAGGCTTTATTTAATGGACACAGTGAGGCTGAATTTGATGAATTTGATGGGCACTGGTGAGGCTGCATTGAGCTCTTGTATCATGTCTGCAGCCTCTGACCATCTCCTGTATCATGTCTGCAGTCTCTGAGGGAGTCTGGAGAGGAGTCAAGGATGGGGGTCATGGGAGAAGTCAGACGTGTGTGGACTGTGGAGAGGAGACTATAAGATAAAACCAGAGCCACCAAGCTGGAGCCGACTGACTGAGCCCTGCATGGTGCCCCTGAGAGGAGGTCAGTGACAGCACCGCCAGGCCAGTCTGAAGGGGGGGGTCACTGATGTAAGGGGGGAGTGAGTACAATAATGTAAGGGGGCACTGATATAAAGGGTTTCCCCCTAATATCAGTAACCCCCCCCCTTACCTTAGTGTATTCTTTCTGCGGAAGGTGGTCCCCCCCCCCCCACGTTCTGAGTTCCTGGGGTCCCCCTTGATGATTGAGCACTTTTAACTGTAATTTGCTTACATATATATAAAAGCCCTATGTGAGTTCATATCTGTCTTTTCTGTATATAATACACTCTTTAAATGTGCTTTAAAATGTATGGTTTTCCCTTTCATGAACAAGAAAATAATGACGTTATGCTGTAGCGCTGGTATAATAATGCTGTGGGGCTGGTATGAAATTTTTTTCCAGGGCTGAATTTTATTCCCAGTCCGGCCCTGCTTACCCTGACCTGCTCTGGCATCTCTCCTGGCTCTGAACCCGGCTTGTTTCACGGACCTGCTCTTGCCTGTTCCAGATTGACTTTCTGTGTTTGACCCCTGCTTGATCACAACTACTCCTCCTGCCTCGGCTTCTGACTGCCTTCCTGTGTTTGACCCCTGGCCTGGCTTCTGACTACCTCTCTGCTTTTCCACCTGTTAAAAGGGTTGTAAAGGAAAACATATTTTTTTTTAAATAACAAACATGTTATACTTACCTCCACTGTGCAGCTCGTTTTGCACAGAGTGGCCCCGAACCTGGTCTTCTGGGGTCCCTTGGCGGCTGTCTCGGCTCCCCCCTGCAAGTGCTTCTCACCTAAATGCGAGCTCCCTCGCATGGTGAGAAGCACTTGCGGGCGCGCTCCCGTAAAACTGCTCGCTGTATCACTCAGCCCCGCCACCCCGGCGCGCCGCGTCATTCGATGTAATTGACAGCAGCGCAAGCCAATGGCTGCGCTGCTTTCAATCCATCCACTCTAGCCAATCAACGGCCAGGGTGAGCGGTGAAGAGGATGTCGGGGGCGAGCACGGGACTTTCGAGGGGTCAGGTAAGTAAAACGGGGGGGCTGGTATAGTCAGATGTTTTTTCACCTTAATGCATAGAATGCATTGAGGTGAATTTTTTTTACCTTTACAACCCCTTTAAGATGCGCCAGGGAATCATTGGCTGTCACCACCTTCTCTGCTCCTGGGTGTCCACTTCTGGTACCATCAGACAGCTTCACTGGAAGCAACCTGTGCATCTCTGGCCATAGCACCCTCTGTCCCCAACTCCAGGGGTACTCTGCACTCAGCCACAAGGGGAGCCCTCTCGTCACCTCAGCCTCCAGCCTGGTATGTGACAGTCTGTGGTATTTTCTTGGGCGGGGGGCAATTGCCCCGTTGCCCCCCCCCCCCTCCGGATCTGCCCCTGTGTCAGGGCCAGATTAAGAACATCATGGGCCTGGTGCTGAGGGTTTTGGTGGGGCCTTTTATAAACCATAAATAAATAAAAATGCAAACAATTTTTTGTTATACCAAATTCAATTAAGAGAGATAGAGAGAATGAGAGAGAGAGAGAGAGAGATAAAGGGAATGAAAGAGGTGTAAGGGGTAAGGAGGGAGGATGAGAGAGAAATGGGGGATGAGAGAAATAGGATGCACATGAGCATGCGTGGGAATGACATCAACGTAGCCCGGCCAAGGCAACTGACCAAAGGTACAGAACCCGGAAGGAAGATCGGGTGAAGATGGAAGCGCCCGGGCCCCGCCGGATTGATCACAGCACAGCACTGGAGGGCTCAGTCTGACAATTTAAGTGTACCCTAATGTGCTAATATGCTGTGCATACTTGAACATTATGGCATAACCTACCGCAGGGTCTCTAAAAAGTAGTAATGTTAGAAAGGTTTATTACCACTTTAATATCACAGGAGCCTCTCATGGGTCCCCCTACTGACCCTGTGGCCCTTGGGCAGTGCCTAAGTGCATAGTTGCCAACATTTCAAAAAATTTTCAGGGACACTTTTTTTTACAAGTGCTATATTTAGAGTAGCTGACATCCCCTATGTTCATCTATACATCACAATAGTAACTACAAAATTAAATAAGTACTAATAATGGGCAGAACAAATATGAGGACTGAGAAGATTTCCTTTAGTTGAACTAACAAAAGGGAGGGAGAGGAATGTGGAGGGTCTAACAGTGGGCACTAAGTACATGAGAGGAGTGCGGAGGGTATGGCAGAAGGCTCTATGTACAGCAGTGGAGTGTTAAGGGTATGACAGTGGGCAGTATGCACAGCAGAGGAGTGTGGAGGGTATGCCAGTAGGCAGTATGTACATGAGAGGAGTGTGGGGGTATGACAGTGGGTAGTTTGTACCGGAGAGGAGTGTGGAGGGTATGACAGTGGGCAGTATGTACAGGAGAGGAGTGTGAAGGGTATGACAGTGGGCAGTATGTACAGGAGAGGAGTGTGGAGGGTATGACAGTGGGCACTAAGTACATGAGAGGAGTGCGGAGGGTATGGCAGTGGGCACTATGTATAAGAGAAGAGTGTGGAGGGTTTGACAGTGAGCAATATATACAGGAGAGGAGTGTGGAGGGTATGACAGTGGGCACTATGTACAGGAGAGAAGTGTGGAGAGTAGGACAGTAAGCAGTAATTACAGGAGAGGAGTGTGGAGGGTATGACAGTGGGCACTATGTATAGGAGAGAAGTGTGGAGGGTATGACAGTAGGCAATATGTACAGCAGAGGAGTGTGAAGGGTATGACAGTGGGCAGTATGCCCAGCAGAGGAATGTGGAGGGTATGCCAGTGGGCAGTATGTACAGGAGAGGAGTGTGGAGGGTATGATGGTGGGCACTGTGAATAGGAGAGGAGTGTGGTGGGTACGACAGTGGGCACTATGTACAGGAGAGAAGTGTATGACAGCGAGCACTATGTACAGGAGAGGAGTGTGTAGGATATGACAGCGGGCGCTATGTATAGGAGAGAAGTGTGGAGGGTATGACAGTGGGCACTATGTATAGGAGAGGAGGATGAAGTAATCTGGGAATGAAAAATGTAAAGGTTTGTGGAAGGATGTTTAGGGACTGCGTAGTGGTTAAGCTGGCCATACATGGATTGACATTACACCAATTAAGCAGAGGCCAGCCATAGTCGATCTATGTATGGGCTAGCTGGTTTTACACAAGTCAACCTGTTAACTGACTTGAGTACAACAAGCCTGTTCGGTTTTCCCCAAAACAATCAGTGCTGCCAGCTATAGTTAGCAACACTAATCATTGTATTCACTGGCAGAACACAATAACACTGCGGGAGTGATTCCCCCATTCACAGGTCAGCAGGTGAGAGCATGTGTGGGGACAGGCTGGGGAGAGATACTAGTCAGTGGCTGGGTAGGACACAGGTTACATGTAACCTGTAAAAAAAATGTAAAGCCTTGCTTGGTACACAAAAAAAATCGTGCTAACTTTAGTGTTTTTTTTTAGGAATGAAACAGTTTCTTTCCAAAAAAAACGTTTGAAAAATTTCTGCGCAAGTATCGTGTAACATAAAAAGACCAGCATTTTATTCCATAGGGTGTCTGCTAAAATAATATATATATATAATGCTTGAGGGAGTAATTTTCTAGCAAAAAAAATGATGATTCTTACATGTAGGAGAGAAGTGTCAGAATTAGCCTGGGTGGCGAGGGGTTAATTATCATAAGTAATATACAAATAATTATTATAAGCCCTGTGAGCTCATCCTCTCAGTCTGCTGCAGAGTGTTCCAGCTTGTATTTAAACTGGCCGCTCTGTATGTAGCTTCTGACAGGCTGCGCACGCAGCCCTGTATCTCTGGAACCATAGATGATAGCAGCCCCATCTTTTAACCAGTGCTGGAGTACGTCTTTAGCTACCTACCCCCAAAATGTGGGGTCTCTGTGACTCCTGATCGCCGATCTACAACCCTCGGAGTCCTTTTTTTTTTTTTTTTATATTTTTTTTTTTTTTTGGGGGAAAATGGGCCTATCTTGAGAAAGGGGCCTGGAGCTGCAGCTCCAATAGCCCCTATGTTAATCCGGCCCTGCCCTGTGTCTAGATACAGCTTACAGGCCAAATCACCAGCAGAAAGTCAAAGAAAACCCTTACAATTCAGCAGAAAAATAAATTCTGAACACAATTTCACCATCCAGCAAAGTACGTAGTAAGGCACACACAAACCCTAATAATCACGCGTGTTTATAATTGAATGCATGTTCACGCTGCGTATTCTTTGGAGCAGTACAGGATATGCAGCACAGAGCAGGTTTACATTTTTCACGTATAAATTGGTTTGTTCCGTACTCTGCTGTTTCCATAATGACTCTATAAGAGGTTATATGCCTAAAGGCACGAGCGGTCAATAACTGATTTACTTGCTCACTTACTTTTTGTGCAGGACGAACACGTGGTCTTTAGATGTTTACAATACGCCAGGTCACATGGGGCGGGGGGTAGGGGGGGGTCAAATAGTGTTTGTAAATTCAAGGGACAGCATTGATTGTAGTAACATGTATTGATTTTTTTTTTTTTCTTGAAGTAATGGCAATGACACATCAAAGTGGCAGAGAAACGAACACTCAATGACCCTATTCAGAATGCATAAATAAAACACAGTATTGGTGACAAATATCTGCTACACTGCTGCAAAAAATTGATACTTAATCTTTATCTAGGTATCTATAGATAGAGACAGATATGTAGTAAACATTTAGTGCAGCAGAGAGTCTAGCATTCATTTATTGTATTGTGTAGGATAAACCTGATAAACCTTTTTTTTTTGTGCTCATTTACTGCTTCTCAGCTTCAAGGAGAGTCAATATGGTTCTTTTAACCTGGATCTCCCCAACAGCTATGGTTGTTCTAGGTACACTTACCACATACTGTGTATTAACCGCTTCAGCCCCGGAAGATTTGGCTGCTGAATGACCAGGCCATTTTTTTGCAATTCAGCACTGTCGCTTTAACTGACAATTGTGCGGTCCTGCGGCGCTGTACCCAAACAAAATTGACATCCTTTTTTTCTTTTGGTGCTATTTGATCATCTCTGCGTTTTTTATTTTTTGCGCTATAAACAAAAAAAGAGACAATTTTGAAAAAAAAAACACAATATTTTGTACTTTTTTCTATAATAAATATCCCCATTTTTTTTTTTTAAAGCTAATTTTTTCTCAGTTTAGGCCGATATGTATTCTTCTAATTTTTGGTAATAAAAATCGCAATAAGCCTATATTGATTGGTTTGCTTTATAGCGTCTACAAATTAGGGGATAGATTTATAACATTTTTATTATTATTATTTTTTTTACTAGTAATGGCAGCAATCTGCGTATTTTTATCGGGACTGCGACATTATGGCGGACACATCGGACACTTCTTTTGACACATTTTTGGGACCATTGTCATTTATACAGCGATCAGTGCTATACAAATGCACTGATTCCTGTGTAAATGACACTGGCAGTGAAGGAGTTAACCACTAGGTGGCAGTGTAGGGGTTAAGTGTGTCCTAGGGGCATGTTGCTAACTGTGGGGGGCGTGGCACATCACTGATCTCTGCTCTAATCACAGGGAGCAGAGATCAGTGTCACTGTTGCTAGGCAGAACGGGGAGATGCTTGTTTACTATAGCATCTCCCCATTCTTCCTCCCCGTGAGACGATCGCGGGTAATCGGTTAAAAATCGCAATAAGATTTATGGCATTTTTATTTTATTTACATTTTTTCTAGTAATGGCGATCAGTGATTTTTAATGGTACTGCGACATTGCGGTGGTCAGTCACTTTTGACACATTTTTGCGACCATTGACATTTATACAGCGATCAGTGCTATAAAAATGCACTGATTACTGTAAAAATGTCACTGGCAGGGAAGGGGTTAACACTAGGGGACGATCAAGGGGTTAATTGTGTTCCCTCCCTGTGTTCTAACTGAAGGGGGGATGGGAATGTCTAGGGGAGATGACAGATCGCTGTTCATACTTTATATGAGCACACGATCAGTCTCTTCTCCCCTCAGAGAACCCAAAACTGTGTGTTTACACACACAGATCCCGGTTCTCTCTGTGTCACGAGCGATCGCGCCTGCACGAGTGATCGCGCCCGCCGGGCACTCGCATCAGCTCCGGGGACGAGCAGCGGGCGCGTGCCCCTAGTGGCCACAGGGCAAAGCGACGTAACATAATGTCATTTCACCCAGCCGTGCCATTCTTCCACAGTAAAACTGTGTCGGCTGGTCGGCAACTGGTTAAAGTAGAACTTCTTGCAAAAATCATCTTTTTTAGGGTCCCGCGTTTTTTTCCTCACATTCCCCTATTATTGTAGCTGTAAACATAGAATTTGTTCACCCCACAACCTAAAAACGTGGTTTGATTGTGGGGAAAAAAGGCCTGCTAGTTGGACAATGAGAAAGCAGCAACACAGAAATAGGGTCCTGGAAAGCAAGAGTAGAGGCTGACTGTCCTATTCTACTGATACCCCCCTCTGTCAGAGCCTGGGGTTCATGGGTATTATAGAAAGCCAGTATAAATTGAGCGTTACCCTCATAGGAGGGTCTGTAATTTAGAGGGTAACTCCACTTTAAAAAAAATAGCAAAAGTGATCTTGCGGTGAATCCGCCGCAGAGACCACTATTATCGGAAACCAGACAGCCCGCTGAAGAAGAGGATACCGGGGTTATGGCAGCTAGCTGCTGCCACAACAAAGATATCCCTCTTCAAAGAGAGGACATATATGGGCGTGCAGTGGTCCGGAAGTGGTTAAAGGGTAACTCCACTTTTGTGGGGAAAAAAAATAACAAATAAAGAAAAAATAATATAGCACATATAACTGCGACACTAATCATATTGTAATTGAATATTCTTTAAAAATGACCTTTCCTTTTCAATCTGCAGCCACTGTAATTTTCGGAAAATTATTATTATTATTATACAGGATTTATATAGCACCAACAGTTTATGCAGCGCTTTACAATATAAAAGGAGACAATACAGTTATAATACAATAAAATACAAGAGGATTAGGAGGGCCCTTCTCAGAAGAGCTTACAATCTAATAGGGTGGGGCAGGTGGTACAAAAGGTTGTAAATGTGGGGAATGATCTGATGAAAGTGGTAGAAGATTAGTTGAGATAGAGGTGTGATAGACTTCCCTTAAGAGATGATTTTTCATGGATCGCCTGAAGGCAGCCAGAGTAGGGGATAGCCGGACAGGTTGAGGTAGAGAGTTCCAGAGGATGGGAGAGATGGCGAAATCCTGGAGACGAGCATTGGAGGAGGAGTCGAGGGAGCTTGAGAATAGGAGGTCTTGAGAGGAGCGGTGAGGACGGTTTGGGTGATGTTTGGAGATAAGATTGGGTGACGTAGCTCGTGGCAGTGTTGTGAATGGCCGTGTATGTTGAGGTTAGTATTTAGAATTAGCTGGGTGATTGGGAGCCAGTGTAGGGATTGGTGGAGAGGGTTGGCGGACACTGAGCGGTTGGTAAGGTGAAAATGCAATATGGCTACTTGGAGGTGTTCTGTACACAGATGGTGTACAAAACGCTCCCCAGAAACATAAATCCCTGCTTGTGTGATTGGCTCACTGATTTTCCCATTAGTCTGCCTAAGATACAAGTCAGATTTCAGGCATCCCCTGCAACAAAAATGTCATTTTTGGAGAGATACTTTCAATAGGAGCACGTCAAGGAGAGTCAATATGTTTTTTTTAACCTGGATCTCCTCAACAGCTATGGTTGTTCTAGGTACACTTACCACATACTGTATATTAAAGTAGAACTTAAAAATTCATCCTTTTTCGGGTCCCTCATTTCATTCCTCACATTCCCCTATTATTGTAGCTGTAAGCATAGAATTTGTACACCCTACAACCTAAAAGCGTGGTTTGATTGTGGGAAAAAAGGCCTGATAGTTGGATAATGAGAAAGCAGCAACACAGAAATAGGGTCCTGGAAAGCAATTGAGTGGAGGCTGACTGTTAGACATGTGCAATTCGTTTCGTTTTTTTAAGTTTTTCTTTTTTTTCCGTTATTTTTGTTAGTTCGTTTTCGTACGAATGAACGAATCGTTCGAATCGTACGAATCCGAATAACGAATCGTTCGAATCTTACGAATCCGATTAACGAATCATTCGAATCAAACGAATCCGAAAAACAACGAAAATCCGAAAAAAACTAATTAGAAACAACGAATGTACTAATGAAGAAAATCCGAAAAACGAAAACGAACGAAAAAATTTGTACATTCGTAACTTTTTTTTTTTTGTTGAATTGGTAATTTTCCGTGTCCCTTACAATGGTGCTGTTTAACGTGCTTCAAATGTATTGAACGAAAAAATTCGTACATTCGTAACTTTTTTTTTTCGATTCGTAACTTTTTTTTTTCGATTCGTAACTTTTTTTTTTTTTTTTTTCGATTTGTAATTTTCCGTGTCTCTTACAATGGCGCTGCTTAACGTGCTTCGAATGGATTGAACAAAAAAATGTGTACATTCGTAACTTTTTTTTTCGATTCGTAACTTTTTTTTCGATTCGTAAATTATTAAAATGTAATAATAGCATACACATTACATAAAATTATGAATTATGCTCCGATTACGAATCTACGAATGTTACGAATGTTATGAATGTACGAATAAATACGAATGCGTCCGAAAATTAAACTAACGAAAAAACGAATCAACGAAAAATAACTCTTACAAATGTACGAATCGTTACGAATACGAACACCGACGACTTACGAATGTACGAATCGTTACGAATCAACGGAAATGAAAAAAACGAAACGAAAATAAACAAATTTTTTTGTTGCGCACATGTCTACTGACTGTCCTATTCTACTGATACCCCCCTCTGTCAGAGCCTGGGGTTCATGGGTATTATATAAAGCCAGTATAAATTGAGCGTTACCCTCATAGGAGTGTCTGTAATTTAAAGGGCAACTCCACTCTCGTGGGGAAAAAAAATAGCAAATAAAGAAAAAATATAGCGCATATAATTGTGACACTAATCATATTGTAATTGAATGTTATTAAAAATGACCTTTCCTTTTCCATCTGTAATTTTCTGAGAATACATAGCAATATGGCTACCTGGAGTTGTTCTGTACACAGAGTGTGTACTGATCACTCCCCAGAAACATAATTTCCTGCTTGTGTGATTGGTTCACCAATTTTCCCAGAAGTCCGCCTAATGCCCCGTACACACGATTGGAAATTCCGCCAGCAAAAGACCGATGAGAGCATTTGGTCGGCAAATGCGATCGTGTGTAGGCTCCATCGGACTTTTGCTGGCAGAATTTCGGCCAGCAAAAGATTGAGAGCAGGTTCTCAAGTTTTTGGAAATTCCAATCGTCTGTACTTATTCCGACGTGGAAAATTGCTACGCATGCTCGGAAACAATTCGACACATGCTTGGAAGCATTGAACTTAATTTCCTTGGCTCGTCGTAGTGTTGTACGTCACCGCGTTCTTGGCGGTCGAAAGTTCCGAGAACTTTTGTGTGACCGTGTGTATGCAAGCCAAGATTTTTCCGACGGACAATCCGCTCGTGTGTACGCAGCATCAGTGTAGCAATATGGTTACATTTAATGAAGGTACAACATTTAGCAACTCACATGGTTGATGATTAAAAGAGGCCAATCTAAGTATACAGGCATCCGGGGTAAAGATGTCCACATAGACCAGTGGTGGTGAACCTTGGCACCCCAGATGTTTGGGAACTACATTTCCCATGATGCTCCACTACACGGCAGAGTGCATGAGCATCATGGGAAATGTAGTTCCAAAACATCGGGGGTGCCAAGGTTCGCCATCACTGACATGGGAGGCGCCTCTCTTCTCTTTTATACTCTGGAGCTCCTGCTGGATTTTGCTTCTAATCCCCTTGTGGAGGCTTCCATTTGTGGATGGACATTTTATGGTTACAAAACCTATCGCATTGCTATAATCTTTTTTATATGAACTATAAACTGAAGGACCTATGAATAAATGGTTGTGGAACGAATCATCTGAGTTTCCATTATTGCTTATGGGGAAATTCGCTTTGATATACAAGTGCTTTGGATTACAAGCATGTTTCCGGAACGAATTATGCTCGCAATCCAAGGTTTTACCGTAATCTTAAGTTATTCAATGACTTTTTATGTATTTATATTCAGCCCCTTTGTGGCTGTTTTCTTTGTATACAGCAGCTGTCAGAGGAATGGGTATAAATACCTTTTTTTTAAGCGCTGTAGCTGGGCAGAAGTTTGCTAGAGGATAATGTGTTTTCAATTGGTTCTTTGGAAACAGCTGTATAATGCGGAATGCATTAGAACAAAATGACACACAAAATAATGTGTAAGTTAATTTCAATAACACAAACTATTGATCTAGTTGGGTAGCTGCATGATTAAATGCAGTGTGCACAGCATATTGAAATCCTTAAGCTGAGCTTAATTGTGTTATTAAATGCAATTAAAGATTTTCTTTGCTTACAGGCAGCCATCAACACTCCATCCACTATGCTACAATGACAATCTGAGTAAGGCGAATGGTTGGGAATATATATTGTGATATTCACACTTATCTGGTCAGAACATCAAGGTGTAGTATATGAGGTGAGACTGGGCTACAGTATAGATGACTTTGCTGATTGGGCTCCTGTGAGCAGAGCTGTTGGGTCAATTATTATTGAGCCAGGGATCATTGTAATTACAATTCTGTGAAGCTTTAACACGTTGTGCTTTATTTTGTGGCACAGTGCATCTATTGTGTCAAGCTGAACTATGTATGGCTCAAGATATTAGACAGCATGGGCATCCGCAGGTAGGGGCAAGGCGGGGCAAGTGCCCCGCCTTGGAATCAGGGATCGGATCAGAAGTTTGTTCCCCACTCAGTCTTTATCCTAGCGCCCGCGGGCCGGCCCTGTCCTCACCCAGAATGAAAATGGGTCTTGCCAGCTGCTGGCCATCTTGAACATCCTACTGGCATGCAAGGTATCGTACTGAGCATTACACAAACCACTGGGACATAGGGGCACTTGAGGGACTTCAGACAGGGCTAGGGGGTCCCTCTCTCTGGCCCCCTAATTACCCCTCTCTGTCACCCCCTTGCTCTCTCTGTCACCCTACCCCTCTGTCTCTCTCTGTCACACTCCTCTCTCTCTGTCATCCCCCTGTCTTTCTGTCACCCCCTATGTCTCTTTCTGTCACCCCCTCTCTCTCTCTGTCACCCCCCTGTCTCTCTCTGTCACCCCCCACATGTATGCAGTCTCTTATGCGGCGTACACACGGTCGGAATTTCCGATGGAAACAGTACGATGGGAGCTTTTCATCGGATTTTCCGACCGTGTGTATGCCCAACGGTCTTTTTTCTGTCGGAATTTCCGACGGACTTTGAATTGAGAACCTGTTCTCAATTTTTCAGACGGAAAACCTTTCTATCGGATTTTCCGATCGTGTGTATGCAATTCCGACACACAAAATTCGGACACATGCTCGGAAACAATTCGACGCATGCTCGGAAGCATTAAACTTCCCTTTTATAGTGCAGTCGAACGTTTTTTATGCCGCTGTGTTATTGACCGTCGGAATTTGGTGTGATCGTGTGTAGGCAACACAGCTTGAGCGGAATTCCTTTGGAATTCCGTCGGAAAAACCGTCAGAGTTTTTTCTGACGAGAATTCCGATCGTGTGTATGCGGCATTAGAGTCTCTTGAGCCATGTATGCAGTTTCTGACAGTCTCTTGGGCCATGTATACAGTCTCTGGTCATCTCTTGTGTCATGTCTGCAGTCTCTGACCATCTCCTGTACTACGTCGGCAGTCCCTGACCGTGATAATGACATTGTCGAAAAGGGCCAGAGCACGGGTGACCTTAAAAATTACCCCCCCTGGGGGGCGTGGCCTGACCTCGGGAGAGAATGGCAGCTTGAACTGTGAGCTCCTGCCACCGGAGAGACATTTCTATCGATAACGGAGGTTTTTACCCTGAAACATACCCTACAAGTGATGGGAACCTCCTCCCGCCGCTCATCCACATCCCGCTCCCGATCACCGAGGAGAACTAACGGTCGGCTGACCCAGAACATCCCCGAAATGTTCCGGAACCAAGCGAGCAACATGGCGCCCACTCGAGGCTCCTCACAGGCCTCACAGGCCTCAAACCCACAACAAGGCTCCGTCACCAGATCCCCTCCTGAAGATGACGGCATTGTGCTCACACCGCAACAACCACCGAGCCTGCATGATCTACGATCCATAGCAGCGGACATTAAGGACACCCTCACCGCGGCCCTCACAGCGGCAATCTCTGATCTGAGGGTTGACCTGCAATCAATCGCGGGCAGGGTCCGCGAAGTGGAAACGACTACCGCAACCCATACCTCGGTACTCCGCCGGTCCTGCCAAGTCCTCGACTCCCACACTCTACAACTGAGGGACTTAAACCGCCACGTCGAGGACTTGGACAACCGGGGAAGACGCCACAATCTCCGCATCCGAGGACTGCCAGAAACGATCGATGCTGATCACTTGCAACAAGAGGTCTCCAACCTCTTCAACACCCTGCTGAACAGGCCTCCAACCACCAAGATCGGCATGGAACGCATTCATCGCGCCTTGCGCCCGAAAGGGAAAGAATCCGACCCACCCAGGGACGTGATCTGCCACATCATAGACTTTCAGCTGAAAGAAGAGATCCTCCGTAAAGCCCGTGAGGCAGACCGGCTCTCCCACAACGATGCTGATGTTCAGCTATTTCAAGATCTCTCCAACATTACCTTACAGCGTCGTAGGGAATTGAGGCCGGTCCTGGAAGTGTTACGCGCCAAAGCCATCCCATACCGGTGGAAATTCCCCTTCGGGCTCTCAGCCTCCTCTTCAGGACGTTCGGCTCTCCTCCGAGTACCCGAAGATCTCCGCAACTTCTGCGCAACTCTGGATATCCCTTTCACGGACGCACCGGACTGGTATGCAGAGTTCCGACCACCCGCCGCCAGGAAAACAGCTCCAGACGATGACCGCATGGAGACGCAAGACTCCCGATTTAGACGACGCCGCTCCCCATCCGACCATCGGGACCATCCTCAAACTCCAGGCCGGAACAGGGACCTCAGCCCGACCACCCCTCCGCATCCCAGGAGAACCCGCCGGGACTACTGATTGCCGCAACCAGACCTCTCAACTCCACCGAGGGACCAGATAAGTAACTGTCCTTCCCCGCTCTCCTCTCTATCCCCCTCCAACTGCCCCTCTACCCCCCCGCTTGAAGCTTATTGCACCCCCATCTCGATGGCACGGCTAATCACCTCAGGCGAATGCCACAGACATACCCCACAGAACTGACCCTCAGGATCTCCCACCCGCTCCCATGAGACCCAAATCAGAGTGTGCAAATCTATGTCTCACCCAGCTAGTATGTCTTTGACTGCCACTTTCCACAATACAGCCTTCCCCCCTTTACTATTTTGTCCCCTTTTTTCTTTTTTTTTTTGCTTGTTTTGGACACCTTGGATCTGCCATTGCCGACATGGCTATAGATGTGACATTGCACCCAACGGCCCAGCTCCGGACCGCCCGCCATTTTACGGGTTTACGCGCCATTTGCTTCAGCAGAGGCATTATGGTGCCTTCCACTCAGGATTTGTCACGCAAGACCTAAATGCTACTTTCCTACACAAAGGCCTTTAAAGGCTCTGTCCCCCTCATGTGTTTTCAAAACTGCTTGAGCTGGATCTCTGCCTACTTCTATCTGGAAGTGTGTGTTTTTACTTTTATTTATTTATTCCTTTTTATTCATTTTTATTTTGTTTTCTGTTTCTTCTGTTGTTACCCTTTATTGCACTCTCTGTCTCTTCGATATGATTACCACCAAATAGACAGCATCAACGCTATCTCACTGTAGAGGGTTATGCCGCCTCAACGCTCAGATTACAATGTATTACTATAAAAGGTCTAAGCCCACATGGCGCCTGGCGCGCGATGGCCGGGGTGGGGACAACCACGCAGGTCCCTCCGCAGGACCGACTCGAGCAACGGGATGCCTCTCCCACTCCAGGGAAGGCGCCCATCCCCCCATTCACAAACAAGGGTAAGACCCCTCTTCTAGCCAAAGACCCTGGTCGCCCAGTGGACTGTACGTATTGGTATACACGCAACGGGCCGCCGGCCTCTGACTGTCATATCGAGCGAGTCATTTGACTCACCTCGACTCTGAGTAAAATGTCCCACATCACAACCTCTCACCCCCCCTCCCCCCCCCATCGTCCTTTAGACCGGTTTTGGTCCCTCACAGGACCACTGCTAATCCATTGGCTATTACCACCTCACTGAGACCACTGCGGGGGGGCCTGCGGGGGGCTTGCGCCCCGGCTGGGGTGCGATGGATGTGCTGGAATATATAAGAATATAAGAATATGTAAATGTTGTTGATAACATGCTCTGTCTGTATTATACCCTTTCTAAGCATCACACAGGCAACAGCTAGTCTGTCTCTAGGCGAAACTTTGAAAGCTGAGACACCCCATATACCCCCGTGGGGATATGGCGGATCAGCTGAGACATGGCAAACGCCGCTTGTACACAACAGTGGCTTTTCTCTGTCCACCCATAGGCCACGGGTCCCAGCTTATATCCTCTCCTCCACCGCCACGGGATTTCCCCTTGCAAAACAGATGTGGGCTAGAACCGCCCTTTCCAATATGGAGGCGGATTATAGCCCACTGATCAATAAATACATACCTATGCCTAACCCTCGGCCCCCTCATCTCTGACACACTAGTCAGTAGCTGAAGCCAACTTAGACACCACAACGGACGAGGCAGTCATAGACTAAGGCTACCTTTTGACCATACCTTGCCTGCATCACCCCCCCAATACGCACACGCTGATACACTGAGGAACTGCGAAACGCGCATGTCCCACCTGTCCTCCCCCCTGTTGGTGCCTGTGTGATGCTAGACTAGAACCAGACCGCCCCTCTGGAATCCATGAGGTTGCAAGCCTTTACCTACACACGCAGAGAAACTATGTATCGCAGAGGTGTCTTTTCTTACATTCCCCACGTTTAGACAACTGAGTGACACCAACGGTGAACATACACCCCCTTATTGTCTCTCCTGCACACGCACTCCTAATCTTATATTGAATGTTTGTTTAGGTTGCTGACCCCCATTTCTCGTCTTAAGTCCACGATTCCCCACCCTCAGACAGATTGTGACCCCTCACATGCAACTTGTCCCTCACAACTATTCGACCTCATTAAAGTCCAACAGCCGCTACTGAAGCTGCTCCTGTAAGGGATATTCCCCTCTGCCTCCCAGATATTCCTAGATCCCCCTTAACCTTGAGCTAATGTCGCATTGTCCCTTCTACCTACTAACAGCTTTGGGTCTCACCCGGGATGACCTCTCTCCATCTCCATCCTTAGACTCTCCTACTCTGAGAAGCTACCCCACCTCCCTCTACACTAACCCCTCACATACATCATCCATCCACCTTTACGCCCTTCCTCCTCCATTCTGATCTATTAACCGGTCTCTCCGTCTGGCACGCTATACCTAGATTACTACACACTACATTCTCTTCCGATCTCTACCAACCCCCACTCAGTGACCCCCTAACCAGCATCTAAGTATAATTTCAATTTTCGCGGTAACTGAACCACTTTGGAACTCATTGGACACAGCTAGCCTGTCTCCCCGGGTTGGCTAGCTGGTTCTAGCGACCTTCCGAAGTTACGCTCACCTGAACACCAAACACCCCCACCCACTGGTGTTTACATTTCTCATCCCCCAGCCACCCGCATACCCCGTCCCAAGGACCTTTACCCTCAGTTTTACCTCCCCCCCCCTCAATCCCTAACTCGAACCCCAAAAGCCCGCTTAGTGTACCTCGTGGGCGGGTAGAACATATCTCCAGGCCTACTCCCGCTACATTTTTCATTTCACCCCACGAACTACTTCCACTCAACTCCAGTCAGCGTTCCACGTCTAAACGCCCTCATTAGCAATGCGGCCTCCCACTCAAGAACCCATCGACAGAGAAACTACGGTGGTATCTCTCAATGTCCGAGGACTCAATACACCCGAAAAGCGATCCCAAGTCTTGACCTCCCTTCACAGCTATAAAGCCAGTATCGCATTCCTACAAGAAACTCATTTCAAAACGAACTCAATACCTAAACTCTCGAACACTCGTTACCCAACTGCTTTCCATGCCACAAATGACTCGGCCAAATCCAAGGGGGTATCGATCCTGATCGCGAAACACTGCCCACTCCAGGTATCAGACACTTGCATCGACAAAGAAGCCCGTTTCTTATTTATAAAAGGTTCCCTATATGGTAAACCAATAACTTTAGCTAACATTTACGCGCCAAACTCAGGCCAAGTCGCCTTCTTCGCTTCCACCTTAAATCAACTTGCTACCTTCCAAGAGGGAATCCTCATACTTGGAGGTGACTTCAACACCCCCCTTAATCCACCACTAGACACTTCAACTGGCACCTCCTCCATGCCCTACCGAGCGCTCAGATCAATTAAAACGCGCATACAAGAGCTAACTCTGCATGATACGTGGCGCACACTTAACCCTAATGTGAAGGACTTCACATTTTACTCAGCCCCCCACGACCGCTACTCCAGACTAGACTACCTCTTTATTTCTCAGACCGACCTTCCCTCCCTGTCATCGGCCAAGATTCTCCCCATGTTCATCTCAGACCATCATCCCATCACCTTGACTCTAACCTTAACCAAGACGCCCCCCAGATCACGAATTTGGCGCCTGGACCCTTCCCTTCTTTCTGACACTGTTACCACGGGCAACATCTCGACACGTCTTGACTTATACTTTAAGGAAAACTCCTCCTCAGAAGTCTCTCCAATGATCATATGGGAAGCTCACAAGAGCACGATGCGAGGGGAACTCATAGCCATATCGGCCAAACGACACAAGGACAGACGGGCATATATCGCTAAACTCACTAAAACCATACAGGAACTAGAACGAGTACACAAAAGGTCCCTAGCCCTTAACACTCTGACCGAACTGACACAAGCACGTAATGACTTACTAGAAGCGCTCAACCAGCAAATAAGAAGGAAATTTATCCTTACACACAAGATGTACTACGAGTATGGCAACAAAGCAGGCAGACTCCTAGCGAGAGCACTTAGAACCAAGAAAGCCTCAAGTACGATACACCATATCACAGACACTCAAGGTCACAAGGCGACAGCGAACGATCAAATAGCCCGACAATTCGTCCAATACTATACGCAACTATACAATCTACATGCCACTGATCCCCTTGCAGATGACACCTCTCGAAGAACCCTCATACGGGACTTTCTTACTAGATATAGCCCTCCCCCCCTATCCGACGCTGACTCGGCTAACCTAAATGAACCCCTCTCCCCGCTGGAAATTGACTTAGCTCTCAAACACATGAAACCCGGCAAAAGCCCAGGACCAGACGGTTTAACCACAGCGTACTACAAGACGTTTTCCAACATACTGAAACCTCACTTCCTGAAGGCCTTCAATTCCCTCTCCCCTGACAACCCAGCTCCGAGAGACCTCCTGACGGCCCACATCACAGTAATCCCCAAACCGAACAAAGACACCTCACTAGTTACCAACTACCGACCAATTTCCCTTTTGAACGTCGACCTCAAGATTTATGCAAAAATACTGGCGAACCGCCTCTTACCTCTCTTGCCCAACCTTGTTTCACTTGACCAAGTCGGCTTTATACCGGGTAGGGAGGCGAGAGACAACACTACTAAAGCCATCAGTATCCACCATTGGTTGTCCACCTCCACCCAACAGGGATTTTTTCTCTCGTTGGACGCGGAGAAGGCATTCGACAGAGTGGCATGGGACTACATGGAAGAGGCACTTCAAATGCTAGGGATCCGAGACCGCATGCTACATTTCATCATGGCACTTTATTCGTCCCCGACAGCACAAGTTCGAGTAAACGGCCACCTGTCGGATGCCTTCTCTGTGTCCAATGGCACCCGCCAAGGTTGCCCCCTGTCCCCCTTAATATTTGTCCTCACACTTGAACCATTACTCCAACGTCTCCGTGCTAACCCGGACATCAAAGGCGTAACGATAAGACATGACGTGTATAAACTTGCAGCCTTTGCAGACGACATTCTCCTTTTCCTCACCGACCCCCATACCTCCCTTCCTAATTTACTTAAGGACTTCCAAACCTTCTACACACTCTCAAATCTCCAAATCAACTTTTCTAAATCGGAAGCTCTGAACGTCTCTCTACCCCTAGACACACTAGCACTCTGCCAAGCGAACTATCCCTTCAAATGGAACCGCGACGCCATCACCTACCTGGGCATCTCCCTCCCTACCCATCTATCTGACCTATACACCAAAAACTACGTCCCCATTCTCCAACACATCCAAAAAGATCTTAAAGCTTGGTCAACGGGCATGTTCTCATGGTTCGGCAGGGCGGCCATCATTAAAATGAACGTGCTCCCTCGAATCCTCTACGTCCTGCAAACAATCCCTATACAATTACCGCAAGCATTCTTTTCCTCCTATAGGTCGGCATGCTCTAACTTTATATGGGGTAAGGACCGCCCTAGACTTAGCTTGGCCAGACTCACAACACCTAAACTAAAAGGAGGGATAGGACTCCCAGATATCCACAAATATCATTGGGCATGCCAGCTGACGAGAATAGTGGACTGGAACGCACACACTCAATCCAAAGCTTGGGTGAACATTGAAAACACGTTTACACCAACCCCGATCCGCCACCTACCCTGGATTGACGCGAAAGACACCCCCCAACCCTGCAGAACGCACCCACTTATTGCCTGTACCCTAAAAACATTACGGGACGTAAACAAATCTCACCGCATTTCCACGATACCTGGCCCACTGACGCCCGTCAAACACAACCCGAGTTTTCCAACAGGCACTACGAATTCGTTTCTGGCTGACATCTGGCCGCAGTCCGATATGCAAGCCAGACACTTCTTTGCCAACACCTCTTTTTTGGATCGATCCGCAATCCCCAGACAGGACACTGAACGACCTTTTCCGCTTTGGACTTATCTACAAATTAGACACTTTCTGAATGACTCGACCAAACGCCCTGACTATAGCAGACAATTGACTCCATTTGAGACGCTATGTACTAAAACGGAACCGCAGCGTCACATGATTTCGGAAATTTACGCGTTGCTTTTCTCTGATACGGACGCAAAGTCGAACATAGCCACACAAAGATGGGAAAGAGATCTATCTTTAAACCTCTCAATACCTGAGTGGGAACGTATCTACACTTATATCCATAAGGGATCAATAAACGTCACCGCACAAGAAAATAGCTTCAAAATTCTAACAAGATGGTACAAAACCCCTTCCAGACTCCACAAAATCTCCCCGGCCATACCACAGGAGTGCTGGAGATGTGCTTCAGAGGTTGGCACCATGTTACACATATGGTGGGCATGTCCCTCGCTCCAACCCTTCTGGAAGGAAGTACATCGCCTCACTTCTCAGATAACAACTTATCACTTAGAATTCACCCCGGAACAAATGCTTCTCCATCATTCCACCATACCTTTCAAGCACTACCATAAATCCCTAGCGCTTCATTTATTAAACGCAGCCAAGATGTGCATACCCACACGGTGGAAAACGTCCTCACCACCGAGCATTGCGGACTGGTTCAGACGGGTCTCCAAGATCGCTGAACTAGAAAATTTAATACACCAATCGAGAGATTCTCCCGCCACTTATAACAATATATGGTCCTGCTGGCATCACTTCACTACTACTGTCGAATATAAAAACGTAATGTCCCCCACGTAAGCCACACATCCATGCCCACGAGTGATACACTAAGATCCCGCCCTGACCCTACCCCTTATTGTATGCTCTTCCCTGATACCGATATCACCGGATCCTGACCCCAACCAACGTAGACAGTTTACCTCCAGTCCAGGGTTTGTAACTCTACATCACTCCCCTCCTTCTCCCCATCCCCTTAACCCCCCTACTACCTCCTTATCCTGTCCATTACCGTTCCAGTGTCTCTCCCAAGAGTGAGAACTCCGTGGATGCTAGTGGTCCGTGACCGCACCCACGGAACTCTCGCATCATCTTTGCAAGAATTACGACACAGGGAACGTCCTCTATGTGTTTAAACGTCCGGTTACTCTAGATATCATAGTTCACTTGTTTCTGTTTCGGATTCGTATCTCCGTTTGTTAGACACGGGGCTGTTGACCCTACTCTTATCAGTACTTTCTTAAGTCTATTCTTATTACAATATTCCTTACATACAGCCACTATAGTAATGGCCGGTTTCTTCATTATAAAAATTACGGCTTCTCGTAAGCATGCTACCAGTTGGTTGTTGACTACATGTTTAACTGTTTATGTTACAATGTAAATTTTGACATACTGTACGTTGCACACTGTATGTTCTATCCATTATTCTCAATAAACGCTTTTTGGAAAAAAAAAAAAAAATTACCCCCCCTGAAAAAAGTTCTGCGGACGCCCATGTTAGACAGATGCTCATCTTCCAAAGGTACCCAGTTTTGGCATGAATGCCATTATTGCTTAATGCCAAACATGATGCAGATTACTAAGGTTCAACCATGCCAGGCTCTAGGACGTTAAGCAGTAACTTCTTGGGTTGGCAAAGGTTTCTGGAATAAGTTCTGTGACCAGTGCTCAGGCAGATTGCACTACCAGCATGATACTACATGTAATCAAAAGCATTAATAATGAGTATAGTAGGTTCAATAATCCAGCAACACATGGAAAAGAAAAATGTACTTTCTACTTGGCTTTGCTGAGGCCTGTTAAGAGAGTGGGTTTTATTGGATAGCATTCTTGTTGTATTAATTATGCATTTTATGTGGTTATACAGACTACATAATCCCATAGACTTTAGAAGAGTGTGGGTTTACTATTCCAGCCCACAGGAATGAGAAAACTGGGGTTTGTCCTTGTTTTAACTGAAAACTGATGATTTAAGAGAAAGATTTGTAAGGAAGCATTCTAACTATGTTGTTTTTATTTTATGTATTTATACAGAGTACATAGACCACACATAGTTTATTATCTAAGGACCCTGACAGACCTAATGATATTAGAGAAAGGTTTCTCAACCAGGGTTCAGTGGAACCCAAGGGTTCCTCCAATGGTTTCTAGGGGTTCCTTGAGCAATGACCAATTTTTCCCTCTCAGATAAGTTCCCAGTGACACCAATGATCTTTTTAGCTATCTGTAGGGGGGGGGGGGGGGGGGGGGATTCTTCCCCAAGACCATAGATGTAAGGAGCGCTCTTCCACTGACCATTACACCAATGTATCATTAGTTGTAGATATAGCCATTTTTAACCACTTCCCGACCGCCTCACGCAGATATACTGCGGCAGAATGGCACGGGCAGGCAAAATCACGTACCTGTACGTGGCCCTTTAAATGCCTGCCTGTGGGTCGGGAGCTCTGTGACCCCGGCCGCGGGACCAGCGGACCCGATCGCCTCTGGTGTCCCGCGATCGGGTCCCAGAGATGAAGAACGGGGAGAGGTCTGTGTAAACAAACCTCTCCCCGCGCTTCCTACTCTGCCTGTCATTGATCGGCTGTTCCCGGTCATCGGGAAAGCCGATCAATGACGTCAGACGTCAGCCCCGCCCCCTAATGTGTAAAAACACACACACGTCACAGCCCATAACCCCTCCCCCTAGTGGTTAACTTTTTCACTACAACTGTCATTTATACAGGAATCAATGCATTTAAATAGCATTGATTGCTGTATAAATGACAATGGTCCCAAAAATGTATCAAAAATGTCCGATGTGTCCGCCATAATGTCGCAGTCACAATAAAAATTGCTGATCGCCGCCATTACTAGTAAAAAAAAAAAAAATATTAATAAAAATGCTATAAAACTATACCCTATTTTGTAAACGCTATAACTTTTGCGCAAACCAATCAATAATTGCTAATTGCGATTTTTTTTACCAAAAATATGTAGAAGAATACGTATCGGCCTAAACTGAGGAAAAAAAATGTTTTTTTATATATTTTTTGGGGATATTTATTATAGCAAAAAGCAAAAAATATTGCATTGTTTTCAAAATTGTCGCTCTATTTTTGTTTATAGCGCAAAAAATAAAAACCGCAGGGGCGATCAAATACCACCAAAAGAAAGCTCTATATGTGGGAAAAAAAGGACACCAATTTTGTTTGGGAGCCACGTCGCACGACTGCGCAATTGTCAGTTAAAGCGACGCAGTGCTGAATCGCAAAAAGGGGCCTGGTCCTTTGGCTGCCAATTGGTTCGGGGCTGAAGTGGTTAACAGGGGTTCCCTGAGACCGAAAGGTTTTTTCAAGGATTCCTCTGTGTTGAAAAGGTTGAGAAAGCATGTGTTATGCCTCGTACACACGTACGGACTTTTGCCGGCGGACCTAAGTCCAGCGGACAATCCGCTGGACTTTCCGGCTAGGTCCGCTGGACTTTCCGAGGGTGTGGACTTGCCCACACACGCACGGACTTGTCCAGCGGATAATCCGCCGGCCAAAAGTCCGCGGGACTTTTGAAAATGAACGGACTTGCCCACACACGGAGCAGTCCGTTCATTTCGAACGTAACTTCAGGTTACGTAGCTAGCGTAGGCAGTAAATGCCGCCGCGCTAGCTCCGCAAGCTGGCATGGATTTAAAGGGAATCCCCACGCCGAAAAAACGGCGTGGGGGTTCCCCCCAAATCCATGTCAGACCCTCATCCGAGCACGCAGCCTGGCAGGCCAGGAAAGGGGTGGGGACGAACGAGCGCCCCCCCCCCCCTGAGCCGTACCAGGCCGCGTGCCCTCAACATGGGGGGTGCCCTGGGGAAAGGGGGGCCGTGCGGCCCCCCCCACCCCAAAGCACCTTGTCCCCATGTTGATGAGGACAAGGGCCTCTTCCCGACAACCCTGGCCGTTGGTTGTCGGGGTCTGCGGGCGGGGGCTTATCGGAATCTGGGAACCCCCTTTAATAAGGGGGCCCCCAGATACCGGCCCCCCACCCTATGTGAATGAGTATGGGGTACGATGTACCCCTACCCATTCACCTAAGGTGTAAAATGTAAAGTAAAAAAAAAACACCCACACTTTTGAAAAAATAGTTTATTGCACTGCTCCGGGGGTCTTCTTCCGTCTTGGGGGTCTTCTCGCCGGACTCCCCCGCCATTTACCAAGCTCTTTTACCGAGCGAGGGGAGTCCGGCTACCTTCTTCGTCGTCGCCGCCGTCTGGGGGTCTCGATCCGCCTTCGGGGGTCTTCTTCCGTCTTGGGGGTCTTCTCGCCGGACTCCTCCCCTCTCTTCTGCTCTTTTACCTAGCTCTTTCACGAGGGGAGGTGTCCGGCTACCTTCTTCGTCGTCGCCGCCGTCGTCTGGGGGTCTCGATCCGCCTTCGGGGGTCTTCCGGGGGTCTCTTCTGTTCTTGCGGCGGTCGTCGTCTTCCGCGCCGCCGGCGCCTTCTTCTTCTTGGCCTTCTTCTTGTCCTTCTTGTTCTTCTTCTTCTTCCGATGTTGACCCGACGCTCTCTCTGCCCGGAATGCCTGTGCCGCTCTGAGCTCGGACTTATATAGGGACATGGGCGACAGGGTCACATGCACATGTCACATGGTGACCCCGCCCCCTTGTGTTGTCACAGTCCCGGAGGATGCTGGGACTGTGACATCGCAAGGGGGCGGGGTCACCATGTGACATGAACATGTGACCCTGTCGCCCATGTCCCTATATAAGTCCGAGCTCAGAGCGGCACAGGCATTCCGGGCAGAGAGAGCGTCGGGTCAACATCGGAAGAAGAAGAAGAACAAGAAGGACAAGAAGAAGGCCAAGAAGAAGAAGGCGCCGGCGGCGCGGAAGACGACGACCGCCGCAAGAACAGAAGAGACCCCCGGAAGACCCCCGAAGGCGGATCGAGACCCCCAGACGACGGCGGCGACGACGAAGAAGGTAGCCGGACACCTCCCCTCGTGAAAGAGCTAGGTAAAAGAGCAGAAGAGAGGGGAGGAGTCCGGCGAGAAGACCCCCAAGACGGAAGAAGACCCCCGAAGGCGGATCGAGACCCCCAGACGGCGGCGACGACGAAGAAGGTAGCCGGACTCCCCTCGCTCGGTAAAAGAGCTTGGTAAATGGCGGGGGAGTCCGGCGAGAAGACCCCCAAGACGGAAGAAGACCCCCGGAGCAGTGCAATAAACTATTTTTTCAAAAGTGTGGGTGTTTTTTTTTACTTTACATTTTACACCTTAGGTGAATGGGTAGGGGTACATCGTACCCCATACTCATTCACATAGGGTGGGGGGCCGGTATCTGGGGGCCCCCTTATTAAAGGGGGTTCCCAGATTCCGATAAGCCCCCGCCCGCAGACCCCGACAACCAACGGCCAGGGTTGTCGGGAAGAGGCCCTTGTCCTCATCAACATGGGGACAAGGTGCTTTGGGGTGGGGGGGCCGCACGGCCCCCCTTTCCCCAGGGCACCCCCCATGTTGAGGGCACGCGGCCTGGTACGGCTCAGGAGGGGGGGGGCGCTCGTTCGTCCCCACCCCTTTCCTGGCCTGCCAGGCTGCGTGCTCGGATGAGGGTCTGACATGGATTTGGGGGGAACCCCCACGCCGTTTTTTCGGCGTGGGGATTCCCTTTAAATCCATGCCAGGTCACGGAGCTAGCGCGGCGGCAGTAACTGCCTACGCTAGCTACGTAACCTGAAGTCACGTGCTAAATGAACGGACTTGCCGATGAGCGGCAAGTCCGTTCATTTCAAAAGTCCCGCGGACTTGCCCACTAACGGCGGGATTGTCCGCTGGACTTCCAAGTCCAGCGGATAATTTGAGAACAAAACCTGAAACTTTAGTCCGCCGTACTTTGGCGCCAAAAAGTCCGCCGGCGCCCACACACGAGGGGATTATCCTCTGGACTTCAGTCCAGAGGATAATCCCGCGGGATTGTCCCTTCGTGTGTACGCGGCCTTAGAGGAACATTGTAGATATAAGCCAATTAACCCGCTCTAAAACTTGGTTTTGGGGAGAGAGTTGGACTGGAGCACAGTAGAAATATATATACTGGAAACCAATAAAAGGACTTCTTTTTAGAAAGGGAAGACTCTACATTGCGCACTGTAACTAATACGATGCTAGGATTTTGACCAATTTGAAAGATTGACTATGGCATGTGGATTGAGGGACAGGCTTTCAGTCCTATTCGTTTGTTCTACATCCATTTTAGGCCACCGCACATAAACTACCTTGAATGCCCTTTACATACCTCCCAACATTTTGAGATGGGAATGAGGGACACCTACCAGCAAATGTATGTAGGCATAGGACACGCCCCCTGCCACAACCCCTCAAAAGAGAATTAACCCCAAAAAAGGTTAATTAAATCCACAAGGGCTTTTTTTTTAACCACTACTATTCCTTTATATTGGCTTTTAAAATATACAAATGCAGAAATTTTGAATTTGGAAGAAAGGTTTAGCATTGGAAAACACTTTTTGAAAGATAAAAAATGCATTTTATATACGGCTATATGGATCAGACCAAAATGATGGACAAATAAGAGGGGAAGAGGGACAAAGGGAAATTGCTCCAAATCAGGGACAGTCCCTCGAAATCAGGGACAGTTGGGATCTATGCCCTTTATAAGAAGCCTGAAAGCCCAACTCCAGGCTCCACCTACTAAGTAACCCTCTTCCCCTGGAAGCCCCCAATGTGTATTTTATACTTTACAACTTGTATACTTACTTTTTTGGTCATGTGTCAAGCAGAGTCCTCTTCAGTGGCGGCTGGTGCTCAAAATTTTTGGGGGGGGGCGCAAACAAACAGCCTCACTGTGCCATCAAACGCTGCCACTGTGCCCATTAAACGCTGCCACTGTGCCCATTAAATGCTGCCACTGTGCCCATCAAACGCTGCCACTGTGCCCCAAGTGCTGCCACTGTGCCCATCAAACGCTGCCACTGTGCCCCAAGTGCTGCCACTGTGCCCATCAAACGCTGCCACTGTGCCCCAAGTGCTGCCACTGTGCCCCAAGTGCTGCCACTGTGCCCCAAGTTCTGCCACTGTGCCCCAAGTTCTGCCATTGTGCCCCAAGTTCTGCCATTGTGCCCCAAGTTCTGCCACTGTGCCCCAAGTTCTGCCACTGTGCCCCTTAAGTGCTGCCATTGTGCCCCTTAAGTGCTGCCACTGTGCCCCAAGTGCTGCCACTGTGCCCCAAGTTCTGCCACTGTGCCCCAAGTTCTGTCACTGTGTCCCAAGTTCTGCCATTGTGCCCCAAGTTCTGCCATTGTGCCCCAAGTTCTGCCAATGTTCCCCAAGTTCTGCCACTGTGCCCCAAGTTCTGCCATTGTGCCCCTTAAGTGCTGCCACTGTGCCCCTTAAGTGCTGCCACTGTGCCCCTCAAGTGCTGCCACTGTGCCCCCTGCCTGCCCTCTGCACTTACCTTGTCCCGGTGTGCAGCTGGTGACGGCGTCAGGCGACGAGCGGTGTCTACGTCGGATGTCTTCTCCCGCGCTCCTCCTGTCTTCTTCTGCTGTGATTGGACGCTAGGTGATTGGACGCCTAGCGTCCAATCACAGCGCCTGTGACTTCAGCCAATCAGGTGACAGGTAACAGTCCTGGCAACCTGATTGGCTGAGAGGCGGGTCTGTGTTAGGGAAGCGATGTATTCGCTTCCCTAACACAATACTGTGTAAGCAGCGAACGCAAAGCATTGCGCCCGCTGTTTACACTTAGGGAAGCCTATTAGAGCCCACCGCTCTAATAAGGTCCCCTATTAGAGCTTACAGCTCTAATAGGGACGCTTCCAGCAACACCCCCCCCACTGTAATTCAGATGCCCGGCGCCCGATCAGGGGCCGGACACCAGAATAGGGGGCGGCAGCGGTGACAATAGATAGATTCATGCAATGCATGAATCTATCTATTGGTGATAGAGCGGTGCAGGAGAGGGGGGGGCGGCGCTCCTGCGCCCTCTATGCACGCACCGCCACTGGTCCTCTTCACCTCTTCTCTGGCTCTAGGCAGTTCTCAAAGCATAGCTAAAAGCAAAAACAAAAATGTGATATAGCTTACCAGTCCTTAGAGATGGTGACTGCATTACATTGTTTTTCTTAAAGCTTTAAAGTTCCTTCATCTTGAGCTGGTAATTCTGCTAGTAACACACTTCTAGTCCTAGGATGACAATACGTATTTGCCCTTCTGTACCAGGTTAACAGGGACCTGAAAGGACTTCAGGAGCCTGTCCCTCTATTATTGTCCATAACTGTCACGAGGGCCACGTACCTGATGTGAGACCGAAGTAGTGGGGAGGCCTCCCTTGCACCTCGGGTCCTTAAAGCCTCTGGAGATGGAGACAGAGACTTGGTGGGGACACCGAGTGGCAGGGGTGCCAGGGGTGTGGAGCACCCTGCAAGCCTTAGTCCGGGATCATAACCGAGGTCAAGTCCAGTTGGGCAACGAAGCATAAAAGGGTTAATCAGAAGAAGAATGGTCAAGATCCAAGCTGGGGTCGGTTCCAATTTTTGGCAGCTGAGTACAAAAGGGGCAAAGAAGTAGAATGGTTAAGGTACAAATCCGAGGTCAATGGCAAGCAGCAATCAAGAGTAGTCAAACAGGTTTCCAGGTCACAACAGCTTCAGACAGATCACATACTAGCACAGGAACAAGGGGGGGGGGGGGGGGACTGAAGCTAATCCAGCAATTTGGCAGTGTCTGGGCTGGGCTTAAATAGGGAAGTTTGAGGTCACTTCCTGAGTGCCTCCTGGGCATTTTCCCGCCTTTTTACATCAGGTTGATGTCACTTCCTCTGCGCCTCCTGGGTATTTTCCCGCCTTTTTCCATCAGGTTGAGGTCACTTCCTGTGCGCGTCCTGGGCATTCTCCTGCCCTTTTCCATCAAGTCTTCTGCGCAGGTGTGGGTTGGCGCCCTGAGGCGTCTTTGGTGCATGCTAAGTTGACACGGATTTCCTCTTGCAGCAACGCTCCATTGGTGCATGCGTAGTAAGCCGTGGTCTCTTACAGAGCCCCCCCCCCAAAGGGGCGGCCTCGGGACGCCTGTCCGGGATAAAGCTTGCTGAAAAAAACGCCGGAGAAGATCTGGAGCATGGATATGCGACTCTGGTTCCCAGAAATTCTCTTCAGGGCTGTAACCCCTCCACTGTACCAGAATTTGGCATCCGTGGCCCCTTCTACGGCAGTCCAGGATGGCCTCCACCTCGTACCCACCTCGTGGGGCTTGATCCTGGACTCACGGCGCAGGCGCCGTTCATCTTCAGCTATTTTCGGAATGTGCTTGGCATCCGTACTGCAGTACACAGCGGATAGTATCCGATGGGGGACACTACCCGACAGGACACCGGAAGTGCTGCAATGGGAGAAACAAGAGGATCGATATCTCCAATATAGCATTACAGCCGGTTTTCTTGCTCGCCAGATGCCTGGACCCCCCATTTAGAACTATTGGGGCATGGGCTTGGTACAGGAGGGCAGGCAGTACTGCCTTATCCTCGGCCCTGGCGCACAGGGTGATTAGGGTGTGCCCAGGCACACCCAGCACACCCCCCCCCCTGTGCACGTCTATGCCCTTTAAGTGCTTTGCCACTCAGCAGAACATCTCTAAAAAAGCTACTAGGAACATAATTAGCCTATTATTATTTTCTGGGAACGTCAAACTCCTCTGGCAGTTATGGATCTGGGATTTCACTGACTCTGGATAGCTTGTATTATTCCACTGCTGGAAGGGATCTATATCACCATTGTAGACTAAGATTGTGAATGTAAGTAGTAGAGGCAAGAGCTTCCTCAGACATTTATTAAAGGGACAATAGCAAAACAGATGCAGCGCTGATAACAAACTCATATATAAATGTGAGTAAATATATGAAAAATGGTGACAAAATGTAAAAAGAAAAAACGTGACAAAAAAAGAAAGACTCTAAGTCTAAGTCTAAGTCTGGGGCAGTCTAAGAAAGTCTTTCTGGATGACCTTTTGGACTTAACACATTTATTATCATTTTTTCCTTTGATGGGACTTTGCTTAACCACTTTCAGACCGGACCAATTTGCAGCCAAAGGACCAGGCCCCTTTTTGCGATTCGGCACTGCGTCGCTTTAACTGACAATTGCGCGGTCGTGCGACGTGGCTCCCAAACAAAATTGACGTCCTTTTTTTTCCCACAAATAGAGCTTTCTTTTGGTGGTATTTGATCGCCCCTGCGGTTTTTATTTTTTGCGCTATAAACAAAAATAGAGCGACAATTTTGAAAAAAATGCATTATTTTTTATTTTTTGCTATAATAAATATCCCCCAAAAATATATAAAAAAAAATTTTTTTTTCCTCAGTTTAGGCCGATACGTATTCTTCTACATATTTTTGGTAAAAAAATCGCAATAAGCGATTATTGATCGGTTTGCGCAGAAGTTATAGCGTTTACAAGATAGGGGATAGTTTTATAGCATTTTTATTAATAATTTTTTTTTTATTATTAATGGCGGAGATCTGCGATTTTTTTTGTGACTGCGACATTATGGCAGACACATCGGACATTTTTGACACATTTTTGGGACCATTGTCATTTTTACAGCAATTAATGCATTTAAATGCATTGATTTCTGTATAAATGACACTGACAGTTTAGGGGTTAACCACAAGGTGGCAGTGTAGGGGTTAAGTATGCCTAGGGGTGTTTTTTTTACTGTGGGGGGGCGTGGCTGTCAGCTAGTGAATGCTGATCTCTGCTCCAATCACAGGGAGCAGAGATCGGCGTCACTAGTTGCTAGGCAGAACGGGGAGATGCTGTTTATCTCGGCATCTCCCGTTCAGCCGCTCCGTGAGACGATCGCGGGAGTCCCCGCGGCGATCGAGTCCGCGGGGACCGCGGCCGGACTCACGGGGGTCCCGACCGGCGCGGGAGCGCGCCGCTCCCGGCGCGCTCCCGATGGCACGGACAGGCTAAAGGAGGGACGTATATATACGCCCTCCTGCCTGTACGTGCCATTCTGTCGACGTATATCGTCGTGCGCCGGTCGGCAAGTGGTTAAGTTTTTCTTTTTTGGTCACATTTTTTCTTTTTACATTTTGTCACCATTTTTCATATATTTACTCACATTTATACAGGGCCGTTTTTAAAGCAGGGCAAAAGGGGCAGCTGCCCCTGGGCCCTGTCATTGTTGTGGGGCCCAAAGCAACTGCCTCATACTTGCCAACTATCCTGGTTTAAATTCCTTTGCCCCTTGAGGTTTTAGTCATGTGCTGTGTCCCAATATCTCGGTGTGAAGTGCTGCTACTAATGCTGCCCAGCTCTGCCCTATTGTTGTGTACAGATGACTCACCTGCAGACCCTGTGTTTACATGTAAATTACCAGCATTCATATGTAAATAGTGGCGGCATTCATATGTAAATAGTGGCGGCCGGCAGCATTGATATGTATATCATGCCCCCCTGAGGTCATATCCACAGTAATCTCTTAACAAGCAGAAATCATGTGCTGTAACCTCTAGCAACTAACCAGTGAGCAGTAATGTGTTCTGTAACCTCTAGCAACCAGCCAGTGAGTGGTAATGATACCTCTGGCAACCAATCGCAATATCTGCCTGATCTTATTCAGTAAACTGATTTTGAGTCTAGCTGCTATTTATTGTATGTCTCAGAGTAGGTGGAGAGCGAAACTGCATGGGGGGTGGGGGGGGCCCAAGAAAAGTTTTGCCCAGGGTCCAATCAATATTAAAGCGATGTTTCAGCTTAAAATTTTTTTTTTTTTTAAAGTCAGCAGCTAAAAAAAAAGTCGCTGCTGACTTTTAATAAGTACACTTACCCTCCCAGGGCGCCCGCGATGTCAGTCGTGGAGGCCGAGATGTCCCTCGGCGATCCGGATCCAGCGCCGCCATCCTCAGTAAGGGAAACGGCTTCCCGTTTCCTACTGCGCATGCGCGAGTCGGCGTGCAGCCTACTGTGCATGTGCGAGTCGGCGCGCGGCCTACTGCGCATGCGCGAGTGTCATTTGTGAATGGGGAACGCAATGTGTTGTGGGACACAGTTCCCATAACACACCGCGCCCCATTCACTAGAAGGAGAGGAGATCACCGCGGCGCTGGAAGAGGCAGATTAGGACGATCTGCCTAGCAACAACCATTTCTGGTAAGTAAAAAAAAAAAAATTTTTTTTTTTTTTCATTTTAAATTGTTATTAACATTTTTTTAAAGTTTTTATTTTTCAGGGTGTCCCACCACTTTAAAGACGGCCCTGCATTTATATATGAGTTCGTTATCAGCGCTGCGTCTGTTTTGTTATTGTATGTTTATGTAGAAGTTTCCTGTACTGGACTTTTTTGGTGTCAGCTGCTTAGTCACTCATTATTAATTTTACTATTAATTTCCCTTTTTTTGGTTATAGCGCAGCGTTTGCCCTAGGGCTTCACAATTTATTAAAGGGAACTGAATCAACATGGAGAGAACAAACAAGTGAATACATGTCACAATAGTTACACAATGTATTATTAAGGGACATTGCTACAACATTGTGCAATATGAATTTATTCACTACTTTACTGTCTATTATAATCTTCCTATCTATACATATTCAAATCGTTTTTTTGTTTTTTTTTCATGTGAAGTTATACACTATATTACCAAAAGTATTGGGACACCTGCCTTGACACGCACATGAACTTTAATGTCATCCCAGTCTTAGCCCCCGTACACACGGTCGGAAATTCCGACCACAAAATCCGTCCGTTTTTTTTTTCCGACGGATTTTATCCGACACTGGTGTTGCATACACACGGTCGGACAAAGTTGTCGGAAAATCCGAACGTGGTGACGTTCGATGCGTACGACGGAATTACGTAGAGGCTAGTAGCCAATAGCTTTGGTCTCGTAATTTGATCTGAGCATGCGTGGCACTTTGTCCGTCGGAATTCTCGACACACGATCGGAAAAAGTCCGATTGGATTTTGTTGTCGTAAAAGTTGAGATCCTGCTCTCAAATTTTTTCCGTCGTATATTCTGAGGGGAAAAAGTCCGCTAGAGCCCACACACGATCGGATTTTCCGACAACATAATTCGATCTGACTTTTTACATCGGAATATCCGACCGCGTGTACGGGGCATAAGTCCGTAGAGTTCAATACTGAGTTGGCCCACCCTTTGCAGCTAGAACAGCTTCAACTCTTCTGGGAAGGCCGTCCACAAGGTTTAGGAGGGTGTCTATGGGAGTGTTTGACCATTCTTCCAGAAGCGCATTTGTGAGGTCAGGCACTGATGTTGGATGAGAATGCCTGGCTCGCAGTCTCAAGTCTAATTCATCCCAAAGGTGTTCTATTGGGCCCCTTCTGCTAGTTTTTGGCGAGCATTGATTCCGAGCATGCGTGTTTGTACTGACCATACGTGTGACGGATTTGTGTACTGACCATATGAAAATCTGACGTTGTCCGCCAAAAATTTACTAGCCTGTCATCCAACATTTGTTGGCCGAAAATTGGACAACAATTGTCAAAAGGAGCATACTAACAGATTTCAGGACAACAGTCTGTCAACAGACAATCCCCTGCCAACAATCGTACCGTGTGTACGAGGCTTTTGCCCCAAACACTGTACAACTTTTGTTGTCTGATTTCCTTTAGATTTACCAAAACCATGTAGTGCAAGGGCCTGCCTGATTTCATACAAATTGGAACTCCTAAGGTTTGACCTCATATTATATGGTTTTGGTAAATCTGAAGGAAAAAAAAAATCTACAGAAAAATGTATACAGGCATACCCCACTTTTAAGTACGTGTAGCGTCCGCACTTTGCTAAAGTGTGCGCTATCAGTGTAAATTTAGTTTTCCAGAACTGTAACGGAGTTCTGGGGGGTTAATTGTACAGGCCTTTTACTTTGGCATCAGTCTGGCTGGGCTGTACTGGAGTTCTGCCTGGTGACAGGTGCAGTGAGGCACCTGTGACAGGCTGAGAACCAGGCCTGGTTGGACGTGTTAGGTGCCAATCTTTCCCGGAGCCAATCAGTGGGCACGTCTGGGAAGGGGTATTTAAGGTGCTGAAGTCACGTGTTCAGGGTTTGGCTTGCTCTTCTGTTCCTGGTTCCGGTCCGGACCAGCCCCGCGAGGGGTCCCGGACCCAGGAGTGTCTGCTGTCCCCGCAGGCATGGTCACCCTGACCAGCCCCAGAGACCCTCATGGTCTGGGGTGGGGATGCGTCCGTTCCCGAGCCTCGGAACTGTCTAGTCCGAGGCCCAGTAACTGAAGGAGGATTCGGAGGTGTCCCGGTGTGCTCTCGGTATTTGAGGGACACGGCAACTCGTACAATCGACCAGGGGAGGACTCTTCGGAGGAGGGCCAAGAAGCTGGCTGCTCGGTAAGAGCCTGGGAGCTGAAGTTGTATGGACACTACCCCATTGTGTACTTAAAATTGGGGTATGCCTGTAGTGTGTATCCAGCTTAACCTCCCTGGCGGTTTTCCCGAGTGTGGCTCGGGGGGGAATTTTCAGTACCAAAAGCGATAACCCCGAGCCACACTCGGGATCGCATTGCAGGATCCAGGTACAGTTACTTACCTTGTCCCCAGGATCCTGCGATGTCTCCCCGCTGTGTGTGCTGCTGTGTCTGGATTCATCTCAGTGCCGAGCTCCGTTCCCTGCGAGCGCTGGGGCGCACGGGGACGGAGCCAAATTCAAAAAGTGAAACACACACAATACAAACAGTACACTGTAGTCTTACAGATTACAATACTGTATCAAATAATTTCACATCTCTTTTGTCCCTAGTGGTCTGTCCAGTGCCCTGCATGCAGTTTTATATTATAAATACTGTTCTTTCTGCCTGGAAACTGGAGATTGTCCATAGCAACCAAAACCATCCCTTTGCATCAAAAGGGGTTATAGACCAGCTGGAAAACAGCGATAATAAATTAGAATCACTTACAGAATTGAGCGATAGCGATTTGTGGGGAAATTCGTCACCAAACACTAAAAGTAACGACAGCGACAATTCTGCAACTGAGTAAATTTCTGTGTTTTTGATTTGATTACATTATTGAATCATTTTTATTATTATTATAATTATTTATAGTTATTTATTATATTATAATTTATGATTTTATGTTTCAAACTTTATCATACCCGGGATATCTACTAGACTCTTGTTTGGACAAATTTTAAGTTATTCCTAAGAATTACAGGCCTACAATATAAAACGCCAAATTTCCATGCAAAACAATCTATTGCTTTGAGCATCAAAAATCTGACGTAATCCTACCGCCAGGGAGGTTAAGACTGGGATGCCGTTAAAGTTACATGGTTACATAGTTACATAGTTGGTTGGGTTGAAAAAAGACACATGTCTATCCAGTTCAACCACAAATAAATCAAATAAATAATATCATACAATCCCATATACCCCATTCTATACCCACAGTTGATCCAGAGGAAGGAAAAAAAACCCCAAGCAGCGCATGACCCAATTTGCTAAAGCAGGGGAAAAAATTCCTTCCTGATCCCCCGAGAGGCAATCGGATTTGCTCCGGATCAACTTTACCTATAAATGTTGGTACCCAGTTATATTATGTACATTTAGGAAATAATCCAGGCCTTTCTTAAAGAAATCTACTGAGCTGTAGACATGTGCGATTAGTTTCGTACGAATCGGAAATTCGTACGAATTTTTCGAAATTCGTACAAATTTTTTGAAATTCGTACGAATCCAAATTCCGAATTTTTACGAATACGAATTCTGTACGAAATACGAAATTTCGTTTACGAATTTCGGATCCAAATTATCCGAATCCAAACTACCAAATAACTAATTTCAACTAATAGGAAAGAAATTATAGCGCATATAACGAATGATTCGAATGAATTCGAGATTCAGTATAACGAATATCGACACTCTACGAATAATTACGAATTATCCGAAAACGTATTAACTAAAAATTTCGTATTCGTAAACGAAATTTCGTATTTCGTACTTCCTCTGAGTGATTGGTGAACATTAGACAATAGACTTGTGTTATGTAACGTTAATAAGTTTTCGGATAATTCGTTATTATGTGTGTCGATGCTCGTTATCCAATTTGGACGAAATTCGTATTTCGTACGAATCCGAATTAAATTTCGTACACGAATTACGTTTTTTTTTTTTTTATACGAAGCGGAACAGAACGAAAGGAATTTTTTGACGGCTCCCATGTCTACTGAGCTGGCCAGGGAGTCTATTCCACATTTTCACAGCTCTTACTTACTTTCCGTATTTGGAGATGAAATCTCTTTTCCTCTAGACGTAAAGAGTGCCCCCTTGTTCTCTTTGTTGACTGTAACCTTCATGTAAAGGCAGGTGTCCCAATACTTTTGGTAGCATAGGGGGTTATTTACTAAAGGCAAATCCACTACAAGTGCACTTGGAAGTGCAGTCGCTGTAGATCCGAGGGGGACGTGCAAGGAAAATTTTAAAAAAACAGCATTTTTGCTTGCACACGATTGGATGATAAAATCAGCAGAGCTTCCCCTCGTTTCAGATCTTCTCCTCAGATTTACAGCGACTGCACTTCTAAGTGCACTTATAGTGCAAAGTAGATTTGCCTTTAGTAAATAACCCCCATAGTGTATAAAGAGTAATGCCCCGTACACGCGGTCGGAAATTCCGATGGAAAATGTCCGATCGGACCATGTTGTCGGAAAATCCGGCCGTGTGTGGGCTCCATCTGACTTTTTCCGTCTGAATTTCCGACGGAAAAAAAAATTGAGATCCTGCTCTCAAATTTTCCGACAACAAAATCCGATCGGACTTTTTCCGATCGTGTGTAGAGAATTCTGACGCACAAAGTGCCACGCATGCTCAGATCAAATTACGAGACCAAAGCTATTGGCTACTAGCCTCTACGTAGTTCCGCCGTACGCAACGAACGTCACCACGTTCAGAATGATCGGATTTTCCGACAACTTTGTCCGACCCGTGTGTATGCAACACCAGTGTCGGACAAAATCCGTCGGAAAAATTCCGACGGATTGTATGGTCGGAATTTCCGACCGTGTGTACCGGGGCATAAGGCCCCTTTCACACTGAAGAGTTTTTCAGGCGCTACAGCGCTAAAAATATCGCCTGAAAAAAGCGTGTCCTTTCACTCCAGTGTGAAAGCCGGCGGGCTTTCACACTGGAGCGGTGCGCTAGCAGGACGGTAAAAAAAGTCCTGCTAGCAGCATCTTTAGAGCGGTGAAGGAGCCGTGTATTCACCGCTCCTATACCGCTCCTACCCATTGATATCAATGGGGCAGCGCGGCAATACCCCAGGCAAATCGCCTGCTGCAGCGGCACTTTGCGCGGGGGGGGGTGGGTTTAACCCTTTTTCGGCCGCTAGCGGCTGAAAACCGCTGCTAAAACGATGGTAATGCAGCGCTAAATATAGCGCTGCTTTACCGCCGATGCCCGCACCGCCCCAGTGTGAAAGGGGTGCAATTGTTTCATTTACATAAACCTCTTAAAAACATATTTTCTATTTGGTCGGAAGAACCCCGGGATTTATGTTTTGTCATTTGAGAAGAAAAGTGCATACTATAAATGTGTTTACAATTTGTTTGCCCTACAATCTCCTCCCCCCCCCCCCCCCCCCCCAACGTAAGAAACGAACAAGAGAAATGAATCCCGAGCTAGCAGGCGTTCAATAAATCCCATTTTATTTTCACATAAACTGCACGGAGTGAATCTTTAGGCAAATATAATTTGATTTATCCTCACACATTCCTTGGCATGATAGGCCATGAACTGATTCATATTGATTGCAATTCTGTTAACACCTGCTTAATGTTCTCTTTTCTGCTGCCATGGCAACCGAGAAAGATGTCCTGTCAAAATATCTTATAAGGGAAGAAATGGACATTTCTGTGTAGATGTGATGCACTCGGAGCCACTCGGAGACTCGCATTAAAATCCTGCTTTCTTTGGCAACCCCTGACCATGCTAGTGATGCGTCTTTTTCCCTGTCACGGGTTTATTATCCCAAGTATTGTCTCTGAGAGCTTCTGGCTGTAATAAGATGTCAGGTTTGGAAACCAACCTGTGACGTGAGGATTTTCAATGACACAATGCGGTTTATTTACTAAAGCTGGGGGGGGTGGGGGGGGTGCAAACCCAGGCTCACTTCTTCAAAGAAACCAATCAGCTTCCAGGTTTTATTGCCAAATAACCACTTTCAGACCGGACCAATTTGCAGCTAAAGGACCAGGCCCCTTTTTGCGATTCGGCACTGCGTCGCTTTAACTGACAATTGCGCGGTCGTGCGACGTGGCTCCCAAACAAAATTGACGTCCTTTTTTCCCACAAATAGAGCTTTCTTTTGGTGGTATTTGATCGCCCCTGCGGTTTTTATTTTTTGCGCTATAAACAGAAAAGAGCAACAATTTTGAAAAAAAACACATTCTTTTTTGTTTTTTTGCTATAATAAATATCCCCCAAAAATATATAAAAAAACATTTTTTTCCTCAGTTTAGGCCGATACGTATTCTTCTACATATTTTTGGTAAAAAAAATCGCAATAAGCGATTATTGATTGGTTTGCGCAGAAGTTATAGCGTTTACAAGATAGGGGATAGTTTTATAGCATTTTTATTAATAATTTTTTTTTATTAGTAATGGCGGCGATCAGCGATTTTTATTGTGACTGCGACATTATGGCAGACACATCAGACATTTTTGACACATTTTTGGGACCATTGTCATTTATACAGCAATCAATGCTATTTAAATGCACTGATTCCTGTATAAATGACACTGGCAGTGAAGGGGTTAACCACAAGGGGGCAGTGTAGGGGTTAAGTATGCCTAGGGGTGTGTTTCTTACTGTGGGGGGCGTGGCTGTCAGCTAGTGAATGCTGATCTCTGCTCCAATCACAGGGAGCAGAGATCGGCGTCACTAGTTGCTAGGCAGAACGGGGAGATGCTGTCTATTTCCGCATCTCCCCGTTCTGCCTTACCGTGAGACGATCGCGGGTGTCCCCGCGGCGATCGAGTCCGCGGAACCCGCGACCGGCCTCACGGGGGTCCTGACCGGCGCGCTCCCGATGGCACGGACGGCATTAAGGAGGGACTTATATATATGCAATCCTGCCTGTCCATGCCATTCTGCCATATCGTCGTGCGCCGGTCGGGAACCGCTTAATTGAACAAGGTGAGGTTAGAATAGGGTGACCAGACAGTCCCCGGATTGACCAAGTCTGTCCCCGTTTTTCTCCCCGGATTGGAATTTGAACAGGGGCAGGGGAAATTTCAATTAAAAAGAAAATCTGAATTGCACCCCCCCCTCCTCTGCCGCTCCTACTAGCTTATGGGGGTTTATTTTTTTTACATTATTTGTGCCCCTTTCTGATGATCATGGGGATGAGGGAATATTTCTTCAGTTTCGGGGCGCATGCTCATTCAGCTCCGCTCGCATGTTCTTCTGCCTTGGCTCAAGTCCCGGCCAGCTGCCTGCCTGTTTATCTCCTTGCCTTTCCTGGTGGAGTGATCTTCCTCTGCTCCCCACCCAGTAGTACCTGGGGCACAGAGAGTAAGACTTGACAGGCTGTGAGGCGGGCGGTGGCAGCGGAGATGGGTAAAGAGTCTGTGCTCAATCACTGATTCTCTCTCTCCCCCCTCTTTATCTCACCCTCTTTTCTGTGTGCTTGTATTTTTTTTCCTATTACGGGCGTGAGTGGGGCCTCATGTGTAAGTTTCGCCTAAGGCCTCACAAAGCCTAGAGCCACCTCTGGTGAGTGGGTAACAGAAAGTGGAGAGGAGAACTGACTGTGGTGGGCGGTAAGGTAGAATGAGTTTTGGGGTATCACTGGGTAATAGCCAGGAGGTGGGAGGTGTCCCGAAACTATATGGGGTGTGCGGTGGAGTGTTGGAGGTGTAGCACCCTCCCAAATGGGCTGCTAGTTAGGTGAGGCAAATTTAGTTTCATGGCTGTGCTGTAATCAGAGGAGGCCTGCTCCAAGCTCTCTACGCTGCTTCCCGTCTTCTGGGGGCTTCCAGAATTTAGTGGGTGGGAGAGCCAAATGAGCAGCCTGATATTTATGCAAATCCAGCCAATCCCTGGGAGAGAGTGCCCAGATGGTGTCTGGGAGAGTGTATAAATAGTGTGGAGCCTGCGAGAGAAGGGTTCTTCCCCAAGGAGAGAGGTTCCCAGCCAGAAGGACTGCTGCCCCTCCTTGCAGTCTAGCTGAATGATCTGCTTGTCTCATTGAGGTCCCAGCTGTGCATAGCTAGGGGGCCTCTACTCCTGCAAATTCCTTTTGGAGCTAGGAGACACTGGGGTCTTGTCTAGAAGTTTCACAGAGGAGACTGTCTGGCTGAATCTGGAGGGAGGTATCCAACTCCCGGGGACACCGGGTACAGACTTGTGTGCTGCTACTGTTAACCCCTGCTGCACCAAGTTTAAGGCTTGCCTTGGCCTGGAACATTGCTAATGGTGTACCAGTGCCGCCCACTTTACACCCTACTGCGCAAAGGATATTGCTAATGGTGCTGTCCATTTCAAGCCCCACTGCTCAAAAGGTTTGATCAATGTTGTACCTTCATTAAATGTAACCATATTGCTACACTTAGAGGCGCCTCTCTTCTCTTTTATACTCTGGAGCTCCTGCTGGATTTTGCTTCTAATCCCCTTGTGGAGGCTTCCATTTGTGGATGGACATTTTATGGTTACACAACCTATCACATTGCTATAATCTTTTTATATAGACTATAAACTGAAGGATCTATGAATAAATGGTTGTGGAACGAATCATCTTCCATTATTTCTTATGGGGAAATCTGCTTTGATATACAAGTGCTTTGGATTGCAAGCGTGTTTCTGCGACGACTAAGGCCCCACGCACACGAGACGCAGAAGCAAACTCTGCTGAACGCATGTTTTAAAAAAGCAGAAACCTGCGTTTAAAAAAAACGCGTGTTTTGCCGCGTTTTCATGCTGCGTTTAGCCGCGTTTTACCGCGCTTGCATCTATAAGCATTTGTAGAGATAACATCATATAGACCCTCCCCAAGCTCAGAAAGCATGTATTATTAACTATTTCTGCCATTTTGATCAGAGTGAGCAGCAGAGAGATCAGTTGTACACTTGCATTTGCCTCTCTTTCTGTGTTTTTTTTTTTGGAAATGGATCCCATATTGAATATATGTCAGGAAATGCTCCTGATGTTGCTCTTGATGAGGCAGCAACGTCGTCGCAAATTGCGTGAGAGGTCCAGAGTCAGAGCTCGTCGATATTGGACGCGTCCGTTGATGGCACAGCGAATGTCCGTTGGATATTTCACAAACATGGTGGGGGGATGGGGCTGACTAGACATTGGTATGCAGGTTTTTCTTTGTGAAAAAAAGACATTGCTATGCTTTGGTCAGACTAGGTGGAGTCACTGATTAGATTAGAAATTGGATGAAGGGTTGGGGCAAAGAAGTGGAGGCATTCCTTATGGTCTAAGCTACCTAAAAAAATAGAGTTTTTTTTATGGCATTGCATCAGTGAGTATATATCCTCTATGAACTATCTAAAGTAATTACAACATTTTAAAACAATTTTTTTTGTTATTTTTTATGGTTTACCATCATATTTCTGAGTTTTCTGGTCCAAAAAAAAAATATATATATAAACGCAAACGCAGGTGCCGCGTTTAGCATCTGAAACGTGGAAAAGCAAAGTGTCCGAACCCATTTTTTTGCTTCTGGAAAAATGAGGTTAAACGCAACTGCATAAAAACGGGGAAAAAATGAGACTGTGTACATGGACACATAGGGTAACATTGCATGCGTTCAGGGGCAATTGAAAAAAAGTGTCCAACTGCCTCTGAACGCGCGTTTAACAGCGTCTCGTGTGCATGGGGGCCTAATGCACGCAATCCAAGGTTTTACTGTACCTCCATTTATTAACCACTTCAATACCGGGCCTATTTTGGCCTATTCTGCTTCATGTAAACATCATAATTTTTTTTGCTAGAAAATTACTCAGAACCCCCAAATTTTATATACGTTTTTTTTAGCAGACACCCTAGGGAATAAAATGGCGGTCATTGCAACTTTTTATCTCACACAGTATTTGCGCAATCATTTTTCAAACGCCTTTTTTTTGAAAAAATAAACGGTTTCATGAATTAAAAAATAACAAAACAGTAAAGTTAGCCCAAATTTTTTATATAATATGAAAGATGATGTTACGCCGAGTAAATAGATACCTAACATGTCACGCTTTAAAATTGCGCACAATCGTGGAATGGCACCAAACTTCGGTACTTAAAAGTCTCCATAGGCGACGCTTTAAATTTTTTTGCAGGTTTATTTATTTATTTATTTATTTATTTGTTACAGGATTTATATAGCGCCAACAGTTTACGCAGCGCTTTACAATGTAAAAGGGAGACAATACAGTTATAATACAATAAAATACAGGAGGATTAATAGGGCCCTGCTCAGAAGAGCTTACAATCTAATAAGTTACCAGTTTAGAGTTACACGCGGCGATACCTCAAATGTGTGGTTTGAGTGGCGTTTACATATGTGGGCGGGACTTACGTGTGCGTTCGCTTCTGAGCACGAGCTAACGGGGACAGGGGCGTTTTACATTTTATTTTTTACTATTTATTTATTTTATTTTACTTTTTTCTTCTATTTTTTTTATTTTTACACTTTTTAAAAAAAAATGTTATTCCTATTACAAGGAATGTAAACCTCCCTTGTAATAGGAATGGTGTGTGACAGGTCCTCTTTATGGAGAGATGTGGGGTCAATAAGACCCCACATCTCTCCTCCAGGCTGGAAAGCATGAGATCGGTAAAAAAATTTCACCGATCTCATGCTGACAGCCGCGATCGCGGCTTTGTTTACTTCCGGGTACCGGGCGTGACGTCATTGGTATTGAAGTGGTTAAATTCTATGTATTACCCAGTTACAAGTTATTCTGAATGTTTTTTCCCCCAAAAAAATCAATTCCAGTGCTAGAGAACAAACTGATTATGTTTGGGACTTGCAGCTTGTTGGCATTTTATTGGCAGGCGGGCATTGCACGTGATATTGCCAACTAGTTTGGCAAGCGGGAGGATTTCATTGAGTGTCCAATGTATTGTGATTCTCACTTTATAAATTGTAAATGAACAAAGAGCTGTACAAATACCTTCCATATAGCAAATCACTAGGTGTTCTCCTTCCGAATTCGCAGTCTAAAGAAAATTCAACAATTAACCACCTCTTGTGCAAAAAAAAATAAAAAAAAAAAATCTATTATTACCTATTCATTAATGGCGATGTAGTTGTCATGGAAACAGCATAATAACAGCTTTCATGTTTACACACAGCTCCTGTTGTTGAGGATGAAAATGTTTGGAACTTGCTCATAAAATGCCCTTTCCAGTAAAGAAGCACCTTCACCGTTTACAGCCGCAATCTGTATGTATGACCTTTAACCACTATAGACCCGCGCTATAGCCAAATGACGGCTACAGCGCGGATCTATTGTGCCGGGACGACGTCTATTGACGTCGTCCCGGACACGAGCTGCCTGCGCGCCCCCTGAAGGGCGCGCGCGGCGCGCTCTGTGATCAGCGAGTCTGTGAGACTCGCTGGATCACAGATCCGAGTAAGGGGTCGATCCCGACCCCTTACCACGTGATCAGCTGTCAGCCAATGACAGCTGATCATGTGATACTAACAGAACCGGTAATCGGCTTTTTTTCCTCCTTGCGCTGACAGCTCTCACTGCAATGTGCCCAGCGATGTGCCAATACATTGTGCCCACCTTTGCCCCATTAAAGTGCCCCTACCAGTGCCCACACTGCCATCTCTCAGTGCCATCTCTCAGTGCCCACAGTGCCATATCTCAGTGCCCACAGTGCCATCTCTCAGTGCCATCTCTCAGTGCCCACAGTGCCATCTCTCAGTGCCCACAGTGCCATCTCTCAGTGCCCACAGTGCCAGTGCTGCACATCAGTGTCACCTGCAATTGCTCATCTCTGTCACCTATCAGTGCTCATCTGTGTCACCTATCAGTGCCACCCATCAGTGTCATCCATCAGTGCCCATCGGTGCTACCCATCCGTGCCACCCATCCGTGCCACCCATCCGTGCCACCCATCTGTGCCCATCAGTGCCATCTTTGCTGTCCCCATCAGTACCGACTTATCTGTCCCCATCAGTACCGACTTATCTGTCCCCACCAGTGCAGCCTATCAGTGCCCATCAGTGCCCACCAGTGCAGCCTATCAGTGCCCACCAGTGCAGCCTATCAGTGCCCACCTGTGCCGCCTCATCAGCGCATATCAATGAAGCAGAAAAATTACCTGTTTGCAAAATTTTATAACAAACTATTAAACATGATTTTTTTTTTTTTTTTTAATTTTCCATCTTTTTTTGTTTGTTTCGCAAAAAATAAAAACCCCAGCAGTGATTAAATACCACCAAAAGAAAGCTCTATTTGTGGGAAAAAAATGATAAAAATTTCATTTGGGTACAGTGTTGTATGACCGCGCAATTGTCATTCCAAGTGCGTCAGCGCCGAAAGCTGAAAATTGGTCTGGTCACGGGGGGGCGGTTGAAGTGCAAAGTAATCAGGTGGTTAAACCTGCGTTCTCTAAATGCATTCAAGTTTCCAATTTTGTATACACGCTTCTACATACATTACGTCTCTATTTGTGAATCTTTTTAGGTTTTCCATCTTTTTATCAGTGTTTGTTTCCCGACACACAATTATTTATTGCGATAGATACTAGACATAGCAAATAGACAGATTTTACATGACAGTCCCTCAATCTGTCTGAGAGCTGAATTCCAGACAAGAAAACCTTTATTCAAAATATATTCAGGGCCATCTTTAATATTGATTGGACCCTGGGCAAAACTTTTCTTGCCCCCCTCCCCCCCCCCCCCTCCCATGCAGTTTTGCTCTCCACCTACTCTGAGACATACAATAAATAGCAGCTAGACTCAAAATCAGTTTACTGAATAAGATCAGGCAGCGATTGCGATTGGTTGCCAGAGGTATCATTACCGCTCACTGGCTGGTTGCTAGAGGTTACAGAACACATTATAGCTCACTGGTTAGTTGCTAGAGGTTACGGCACATGATTTCTGCTTGTTGATTGGTTGCTAGAGATTACTGTGGATATGACCTCAGGGGGGCATGATATACATATCAATGCTGCCGGCCGCCACTATTTACATATGAATGCTGGTAATTTACATGTAAACACAGTCATCTGTACACAACAATAGGGCAGAGCTGGGCAGCATTAGTAGCAGCACTTCACACTGAGATATTGGGACACAGCACAGGACTAAAACATCAAGGGGCAAAGGAATTTAAACCAGGATAGTTGGCAAGTATGAGGCAGCTGCTTTGGGCCCCACAACAAAGACAGGGCCCAGGGCAGCTGCCCCTTTTGCCCTGCCTTAAAAATGGCCCTGAATATATTCCTCATTATTCACAAAGGATTGAAGTCCATTTTGTGTGCACCAAATGTCCTTGCGAACCCAGATATTACCCTGTAAAAGTAGCGGTGACTTCATACCTAGGGTTTCCACCTGTCCGGGATTCACCTGGACAGTTCGGGTTTGGAATCATGCATCTGGGTTTCAGACTGCCTGAAACCCGGACACATTATTCAGACTGGACTATGGCTTCCCAGCAGGGTTGCTGGCTGCAGGTGTCTAACCCGAGAGTCTCTGTTACACTCTCTTTCATGCTGCCCAAAGCCAGCACTAACAACCCCCCCCCCCCCCCCCTTGCCACAAAGGAAAGCGGGGGTAGGAAATTTGAAGTCCAGCAGCCTCAGATACATCTGGATGAGAGGTGCCAAGGGGTGAGTGAGCTCACCATCCATCCCTGTCTGTGACTGAAGTCTCCCCCCTTCTCTCTCCTGCCTCTGAGTAAGTACACTAAGGCAAATCAGGGTTCTCAGAGCACCCCTTACATCAGATTTCCCCTTTACACCAGAAGAGTTCTCAGTGTTCCCCCTTAAATCAGGGTTCACAGAGCATCCCTTATGTTAGAGGCCCCAGAGTTCTCCCTTATATCAGAGTCTGCAGAGTCCCCCCTTACAGTGAAATGGAACTCTGCGAGTTCAGATTTAAAAGGGGAACTCTGTGGACTCTGATGTAAAGGGGACTCTTGTTGTTAACTCCATATGATTAGAAATGTTATTTAATAGCAAAATCTATGTATAGGTTACACTACAAAAAAATTGCTGTGTGCCGCTAAAGTGTTCAGGTTTGACTTGAAGAAAAGGTGGCAACCCTAATCATACCTGAGAAGAGCAGCGCTGTGGGAGGGGCCCAGCAGGCACACCCATTACACCAGAGGGCAAAAAAACTACAAGGAAGGGGGCGCAGAGCCATGCATAAGGAGAGCAGCAATGGAAGGAAAGTTTCATGCCGGATTACTGCACAGATCCAGAAGAAATTCGCTAAGATCACCAAGATTCAGGTAAGAAGACACAAGCCTCTTGTATTTAGACAATATTTGCCTATTTTGGAATTCAGCTTAATAAAATTCCAGGTATGCCTATGTATATTTAACCGCTTCCCGCCCGGCCTATAGCAGAATGATGGGCGGAAAGTGGTTGAGTTATACTGACTGGACGTCGTACGACGTCCAGCAGGATAAGCCGCGGGGGCGAGCAGCGCTGCGATCCTTGGTGTGGTGTGTCAGTCTGACACGCTGCATCACCGATTTTGGTAAAGAGCCTATGACATAGGCTCTTTACCATTTGATCAGCTGTGTCCAATCACAGCGTAAACAGGAAAAGCCGTTTATTGGCTTTTCCTCACTCGCACTGACAGACATGAGTATAGGAGTGCCAACCGGCTGCTCTCCTGACGGGGGGTCTGCGCTGATTGATTATCAGGCAGTTCAGCCCTCCAGAGGATGCCCATCTCTGCCCACCAAGGATGCCCACCCAAGACCACCAGGTATGCCCATCAGTGCCCATTAGAGGTGCCAATCAGTAATGCCTGCCAGTGCCTCCTCATCAGTGCTGCCTATGAGAGCCATCTATCAGTGCCCATCAGTGTCGCCTATCAGTGCCACCTATAAGTGCCCATCAGTTTGTCCTATCAGTGCTACATTTTAGTGCCTCATCAGTGCCACCTTATCGGTGCCCATCAGTTCTGCCTTATCAGTGCCGTCAGTGCAGCATCAGTGTTGCCCATCAGTGTGGCCTTTGAGTGTTGCCTATTAGTGCCACCTATGAGTGCCCATCAGTGCCGCCCACCAGTGCTGGATATTAGTGCCTCATCAGTGCCACTTTTTAGTGCCTGTCAGGGCAGCCTCATCATTGCCCATCAGTGTCGCCTATCAGTGCCACCTATAAGTGCCCATCAGTGCGACCTTTCAGTGCTGCCTATCAGTGCTGCCTGCCAGTGCCACCTATAAGTGCCCATCAGTGTGGCCTTAAAGTGCTACCTATCAGTGCCACCTATCAGTGCTGCATATTAGTGCCTCATCAGTGCCACATCATCGGTGCTGCCTTATTAGTGCCTGTCAGTGCAGCATCAGTGTTGCCCATCAGTGCGGCCTTTCAGTGCTGCCTATCAGTTCCACCTATCAGTGCTGGATATTAGTGCCTCATCAGTGCCACCTTATCAGTGCCCGTCAGTCCAGCCTCATCAGTGCCACCTGTAAGTGTCCATCAGTGCCGCATATTAGTGCCTCATCAGTGCCACCTTATCAGTGCCCATCAGTGAAAGAGAAAACTTACCAGTTTACAAAATTTTATAACAGAAACAAACTTTCAAACTTTTCTTTTTTCATTTGTTTAGCAAAAATAAGAGGTGATCAAATACCACCAAAAGAAATCTTTATTTGTGGAAACAAAATGATAAAAATTTTGTTTGGGTACAGCGTTGCATGACCGCGCAATTGTCAATTATAATGTGACAGCGCTGAAAGTTGAAAATTGGCCTGAAAGGGGGGAGAAAGTACACGCACCATTGAATATAATGGAAATCCTAGTATTGAAGCACCTCGGACAAAGCGTAAAATTGTGTAAACAGGGCCTAAGGGACATCCAGTTATTATGCCCACCAGTCAACACACCACACTTTGCATGGTACACTTTATAGAGCTCATAGAATCTATCCCTGCTGTGTAGGTTGTATGCACCAACCCCCCCCCCCCCCTCCAGGCTAAAGACTTCCGGTCCTCCTGCGCTGTCTAGACTGACATTTGGTGACGGTATTGTTGAGTGAAGGAAGTGGATGGTAAAGGGTTCAGATTTCGCACCATGTTGGGGAATGTCTGTGTGCAGTAATGACAGTTCGCATACTAGCAGGTGATTATTACTCAGCAATTAATCTTGTAGTCCAGATGCAAGTAATAGTCAAATCAGGGGAAAGGCTTTTCAAATCGCAGACCATGTTTAGTCGCCTGTTTTCTGAATGTGGCCCTTTTCAGAAGACATCGTAAAGCAAGCCCCCCCCCCCAGAAAAAAATCCTGTTTTCCTGGCAAATAGCAAATGTTAATCTTGAAATTTAATTCATAGCACCCAACTGTCCCTGATTTCAAGGGACTGTCCCTGATTTGGACTTTTTTTTACCACTACTATTCCTTTATATTGGCTTTTAAAATGTACATATGCAGCAATTTACAAATCAGATGGAAGGTTTGGAACTGGGAAACACTTTTTTAATGATAAAAAGTGCATTTTATATACAACTACATGGCTCCCAACAGTCCCTGATTTGGAGCAATGTCCCGCCGTCCCTCTTTCCCCCTCATTTGTCCCTCATTTTGGTCTGATCTATATAGTTGTATATAAAATGCACTTTTTATCTATCAAAAAGTGTTTCCCAGTGCTAAACCTTTCATCTGATTTCTAAATTGCTGCATTATAAAGGAATAGTAGTGGTAAAAAAAAAAAAGCACTTGTGGGTTTAACCAATCTTGTTTTTTTTGTACAATTCTCCTTTAAGGGGGCGTGTCCTATGCCTGGATACTTTTGCTGATAGGTGTCCCTCATTCCCATCTCAAAAAGTTGATAGGTATGCCCTACCTTTATGCTCCTCTCAAGAGTCCTCTTTGAGTGGAACAGGTGGGGGCGTGTTTTTTTTTGTTTTTTTTTGTGTGTGTTTGTTTTTATTTATTTATTTATTTTTTGTGTTTTATTTTTTTTTTCTTTCTGTGTTTTTTTTTTTCTCTTTTCTTTCTCTTTCCCTCTCTCGGGGGGGGGGGGGGGGGGGGGTGGCACTGGAGGGCTGGATGGGGGGATTTGGTGGAATATATTTAACACAAGGGAGTATATTATGAGATAGATCCATGTCTGTGTCAATTGTGTTTTATTTTTTGTGTATTATGTATGTGTATGCCAATAGATATTTTTATGTGGTTTTGAAATTGAATGTTTTTGTTTTATGTGTATAAAAATGTAATAAAAATAATTGAAAACAAGAGCAATGCGATGACTCTTTGGAGGAGTTATCTACATATCAAAATACCTTGATTGGTGGATACCAGTCTGGAAACGTAGGCAGCCCTAGGCAGGCTTCATTTGCATCGGTACAGGCAGTCCCCGAGTTACGAACGGGTTAGGGACTGCCGGTTTGTTCTTAAGCCGAATATGTTTGTTAGTCGGGAGACTTACGGGAGGCATGCGCATGTTCTGTCAAGTAGCCGCGCATGCGCAAATGCCGTTTTCCGACGCAGAACGGCAGAGACGTCACGCCGCCTCTCGTTCATAAGTAGGAATCGTTTGCACGTCGGATGTTTGTAACTCGGGGACTGCCTGTAATACCCACATGTGATGCTGAGCCTGATGACTAAGGCCCTTTTCACACGAGCAGACCGATCGGGTCAGCCTGTCCGTTTTTCAGGTGAACCCGATCGGACCACCTATTTGTTCTCTATGGGGGGGGGGGGGGGGTTGGATGTAACCCACCTGCATCGAATCCAATCTGGTCCACCAAAAACAGACAAGAAAAACTATTTAACTAGGAAATATCCCCAGCATTACTTTTTTTTTTAGCAGAACCGCTCCAGTGATTTCACATAACAGAAATAGCTCAGCATGCTGGAAAATATCTTCCACCATTGTTTTATCATACTGCTGCTCAGAAATGGCTTTTTTCAGTTGTTGGCGACCCAGAAACATGGCTGCATACTACGCTCAAATCTTCATTGTACCTGCCCAAAAAAAAAAAAATCAGCCAATTGTATGTATCCATGTTCCCCTATCTTGTTAAAAAAAAATAAATAAATATATATATATATATATATATATATATATATATATATATATATATATTAGGGCTGTGGAAATGAAAGATTAATTCCTCGATTAATCCTTAATTTTTTTGATCGATCAAAATTCTTTTGATCAGTACTTACCTCTCCGCCGGCTTCCGGGTCTCAGGGAGTTCCGTCGGAGATCCGGTGACGTCACGGACATCCACATCACCAGACTCCTCCCCTTCCCCAAGTGCCTCCGTCTGCTAACGGGAAGGGGGGAGGAGTCCGGTGACGTTGAAGTTCTGATTGAACGTAACGCGTACGGGGGAGGAGCTACGCATGACGTCACCCGCTGCTGCCTTACGGAACTAACACGATTGTCGGCTTTACATGCTGTGTTTTTATCATCTTTATGTGAGTAGTTTGTGTTTAAACACAAAAATTAAATCTTATACTTAAGCGGTGAGCACTTAGATCAGGGATCCTCAAACTAAGGCCCTCCAGCTGTTGCAAAACTACACATCCCATGAGGCATTGTAAAACTTGACATTCACAGACATGACAGGCATGATGGGAATTGTAGTTCCTGAACAACTGGAGGGCCGTAGTTTGAAGACCCATGACTTAGATCTTTTCTTTCTACCCATGACCCGGCATCCTTGCTGAGATCTAAGGAGACGTGAGAGAAGTTTATGGTCCGTGTTAACCCTTTTGATACCCGCTGTTTGCACAGGGGTCCATGTCATAAGGTGAGAGTGATTAGTTAGACTGGAGGTGGAGGGATTGTCACGCTACTGTGGGAAAAAAAATGACTTACGTCAGTGCTACAGTTTAAATTTAAAACGTATTTGTGTGAACTGTGAAGTTAAGTCATGGATTGTGGAAACTAAACTGGTGTCAGGTGATTGTATATAGTGTATACCACATTTACCACTGACTAATGCAGAGTTGCAATGCAAGGAGATCAGCTAAAAGTAGTTGGATCTGTATGTGCGTTATAATTAATCGAAATTAGTCAATTAATCGATTAAAAAATAAAAATAAAATAATCGAACATGAAAATTTTAATCAGTAACAGCCCTAATATATATATATATATATATATATATATATATATATATATATATATATATATATATATATATATATATATATATATATATTATATATATATATATATTATTTTTTTTTTTTTTTGTTTTTTGTTTTTTTTTTTGTTTTTTTTTTAATGATACTCAGCAGAATTTTCTATGTTTAGAGGATTGTAGATTTATAGGTTTTACTTTCTTTTGGGGGGGGGGGGGGGGGGAGGGGATTTCTGCACAGGGCGGGTTGTAGCTACGTCTGTCCATTGTCCCTTATTATCATGAAAATCAGAAGCCGTCACTTCCCTCATTGTGCAAACCCTTCATAATGAAAACCAGCTGTGCCGTGTGTGCCGGATCCCACACAAGAGGACTGCTGTGTGCTATACCGTCCACCCATCGCATCCTATCCTTCATAGGGGGGGGCCCCGCTTGGTGTCATTTCCAGGGTCACACTCAAGCTGGGGACACACTTTCATTTTTTTTTTTTTTTTTTTCGTACAACCGGCGGGTTAAAAAAAACAAAAAACGATCGCTACATCAACACAAGCGATGTTGATGCAGTGATCTCTCTCGCTGGGACACAGTGGGGTTCATTTACTAAAACTAAAGTGGCTTCAGTGCTGATCTGTGTATTTTGATTGGAGGGGGATGGTGACAGGGGGAGGGACCCCCAGCAGATTGACAGCCTCAGCTCTGTTCCTGTGTGCTGTGTGAAGGGGGGGGGGGGGTGCCCCTTCTAATCCAATCAGCTCTCAGGGCCTCTCCTCACTGAGCTCTGCAGAATGTAACTTCATCTCTCTCTCCGCCCACTTTTTTCTGAACCCTTCGACAAGCTTTATAATTCAGCACTTTGAATGGATGTAGAGAAGAGAATGCTGCAGATAGACAGGTACATCTTATGTAAGAGGATTTGTTTGACCAATCGCCAACCAGCCGCCTTCATTATAACAAACCTCGCAACTTTTTGAGATTTGATTGAGGGACACCTATCAGGAAAAGTATGCAGGCATAGGACACACCCCCTTGCCACGCCCTCTTAAAGGAGAATTGTACAAAAAAACAAGATTGGTTTAACCCACAAGTGCTTTTTTTTACCACTACTATTCCTTTATATTGGCTCTTGGAATTTACAAATGCTGCAGTTTAGAAATCATATGAAAGGTTTAGCGCTGGAAAACACTTTTTGAAAGATAAAAAATGCATTTTATATACATCTATATAGATCAGACCAAAATGAGGGACAAATGAGGAGGAAAGAGGGACAGAGGGACATTGCTCCAAATCAGGGACAGTTGGGAGCTATGCAGTCGCCCGACCAGCCGCCTTAATTATACTGCGGCAAGGTGACACAATCCCGCGAATCGACATACGTCGGTTCAGAAACTCGCTTTTGTGGGGAAAGTGCCAGCGGGGGGGGGGGGGGGCAATCAGTAGTAGAAACTGGCTGCATGGTGTGAACTAGAGCCATTGGAATACATGGAAAACTCTGTGCATGCATTTTGTGCAGAAAAAAAGCGAACAACGGAACTGCATCTGCATAGCTCAGGGGCGGACTGACCATTCGGCCACTCGGGCACTGCCCAAGGGCCCCATCAGGGTTAGAAGTCTCAGTAAAACCAGGGACAGTATGTAAAAATCTGTGTTTTTTTTTTTACATCTGTCTCTGAAATGTCCCTTACCGACATCCTTTTGGTCTAAAAATCCAGAGATTATAGCTGCCCCACCTCTCCAGTACCTTCTCAGCCAATAGAAACATGTCTGTGTATACTGTGTGATTGTATACTATGTGTGTGTGTGTGTGTATACTGTGTGACCCCATAATCTCTGATTGCCTGGGGGCCCCATAATCTCCTATTGCCCCGGGGCCCCATGAGTTGTCAGTCCGCCCCTGGCGTAGCTCCCAACTGTCCCTGATTTGGAGCAATGTCCCTCTGTCCCTCATTCCTCCTCATTTTGGTCTGATCTATATAGATGTATATAAAATGCATTTTTTATCTATCAAAAAAAGTGTTTTCCAGGTCTAATCCTTTCATCCAATTTCTAAATTGTTGCATTTGTACATTTTAAAAGCCAATATAAAGGAATATTAGTGGTTAATTCTCCTTTAAGGGGGTGTGGCAGGGGCGTGTCCAATGCCTACATACGTTTTGTTAGTTGGTGTCTCTCATTCCCATCTCAAAATGTTGGGAGGTGTGTGTCTGGTGTGAACTGGCCCTCAAAAGAAATACAAACAGGGAACACATTTAACCCCTTGATCGCCCCCTGATGTTAACCCCTTTCCTGCCAGTGTCATTAGTACAATAACAGTGCATATTTTTCGCACTGATCACTGTAATAATGTCACTGGCTCCCAAAAAAGTGTCAAAAATGTCAGTTAGGTGTCCGATCTGTCCGCCGCAATCCTGCTAAAAATTGCCGCCATTACTAGTAAAAAATAATAATAAAAATGCCATAAATCTATCCCCTATTTTGTAGATGCTATAACTTTTGCGCAAACCAATCAATATACACTTATTGCGATTTTTTTATTTTTTGTACTAAAAATATATAGAAGAATACGTATCGGCCTAGACGTCCCTGCATGCCCATGTTGTGGGTACAGCGCCCCCTTCATTTGAATGCTCTCCTGTACCCGTGAGGATTATAGGTAAAGAAGTCCCCGGCTCTTTTTTTTTTTTTTTTTAAATATAAATTGCTCTGCATGGAATTGCATGTGTCTGCGGCACCATGCGGCGTTACACGGGTGTTTTGCTGATGCTTGTGATGCAATTAATGGCACCCCTGCAACTACTAAAGCGCAGCGCATTTCATCTGCGAGTTGGGAATGCGTGTGCGATTTTGCAAGTGTTCCTGGCCTGCACAGGTGTGACCCTCCAGAAGATCTGTACCTCTGTAGACACCTGCAGCTGGAGAAATAGTCTGCAGGAGACTGTGCATTGTACCCATGATGGAGGAAGTAATAGTCTGCAGGAGACTGTGCATTGTACCCATGATGGAGGAAGTAATAGTCTGCAGGAGACTGTGCATTGTACCCATGGTGGAGGTAGTAATAGTCTGCAGGAGACTGTGCATTGTACCCATGATGGAGGAAGTAATAGTCTGCAGGAGACTGTGCATTGTACCCATGATAGAGGTAGTAATAGTCTGCAGGAGACTGTGCATTGTACCCATGATAGAGGTAGTAATAGTCTGCAGGAGACTGTGCATTGTACACATGATAGAGGTAGTAATAGTCTGCAGGAGACTGTGCATTGTACCCATGATGGCGGTAGTAAGAGACTGTGCATTGTACCCATGATGGAGGTAGTAATAGTCTGCAGGAGACTGTGCATTGTACCCATGATAGAGGTAGTAATAGTCTGCAGGAGCCTGTTTATTGTACCCATGATAGAGGTAGTAATAGTCTGCAGGAGACTGTGCATTGTACCCATGATAGAGGTAGTAATAGTCTGCAGGAGCCTGTGCATTGTACCCATGATGGTGGAAGTAATAGTCTGCAGGAGACTGTGCATTGTACCCATGATGGATGTAGTAATAGTCTGCAGGAGACTGTGCATTGTACCCATGATGGATGTAGTAATAGTCTGCAGGAGACTGTGCATTGTACCCATGATAGAGGTAGTAATAGTCTGCAGCAGCCTGTGCATTGTACCCATGGTGGTGGAAGTAATAGTCTGCAGGAGATTGTGCATTGTACCCATGATAGAGGTAGTAATAGTCTGCAGGAGACTGTGCATTGTACCCATGGTGGTGGAAGTAATAGTCTGCAGGAGATTGTGCATTGTACCCATGATAGAGGTAGTAATAGTCTGCAGGAGACTGTGCATTGTACCCATGATGGAGGTAGTAATAGTCTGCAGGAGCCTGTGCATTGTACCCATGGTGGTGAAAGTAATAGTCTGCAGGAGACTGTGCATTGTACCCATGATGGTGTAAGTAATAGTCTGCAGGAGACTGTGCATTGTACCCATGATAGAGGTAGTAATAGTCTGCAGGAGACTGTTTATTGTACCCATGATAGAGGTAGTAATAGTCTGCAGGAGCCTGTGCATTGTACCCATGATGGCGGTAGTAAGAGACTGTGCATTGTACCCATGATGGCGGTAGTAAGAGACTGTGCATTGTACCCATAATAGAGGTAGTAATAGTCTGCAGGAGACTGTGCATTGTACCCATGATGGCGGTAGTAAGAGACTGTGCATTGTACCCATGATAGAGGTAGTAATAGTCTGCAGGAGACTGTGCATTGTACCCATGATAGAGGTAGTAATAGTCTGCAGGAGACTGTGCATTGTACCCATGATAGAGGTAGTAATAGTCTGCAGGAGACTGTTTATTGTACCCATGATAGAGGTAGTAATAGTCTGCAGGAGACTGTGCATTGTACCCATGATAGAGGTAGTAATAGTCTGCAGGAGCCTGTGCATTGTACCCATGATGGTGGAAGTAATAGTCTGCAGGAGACTGTGCATTGTACCCATGATGGATGTAGTAATAGTCTGCAGGAGACTGTGCATTGTACCCATGATGGATGTAGTAATAGTCTGCAGGAGACTGTGCATTGTACCCATGATAGAGGTAGTAATAGTCTGCAGCAGCCTGTGCATTGTACCCATGGTGGTGGTAGTAATAGTCTGCAGGAGATTGTGCATTGTACCCATGATAGAGGTAGTAATAGTCTGCAGGAGACTGTGCATTGTACCCATGGTGGTGGAAGTAATAGTCTGCAGGAGATTGTGCATTGTACCCATGATAGAGGTAGTAATAGTCTGCAGGAGACTGTGCATTGTACCCATGATGGAGGTAGTAATAGTCTGCAGGAGCCTGTGCATTGTACCCATGGTGGTGAAAGTAATAGTCTGCAGGAGACTGTGCATTGTACCCATGATGGATGTAGTAATAGTCTGCAGGAGACTGTGCATTGTACCCATGATAGAGGTAGTAATAGTCTGCAGGAGCCTGTGCATTGTACCCATGATGGCGGTAGTAAGAGACTGTGCATTGTACCCATGATAGAGGTTGTAATAGTCTGCAGGAGACTGTGCATTGTACCCATGATAGAGGTAGTAATAGTCTGCAGGAGACTGTGCATTGTACCCATGATAGAGGTAGTAATAGTCTGCAGGAGCCTGTGCATTGTACCCATGGTGGAGGTAGTAATAGTCTGCAGGAGCCTGTGCATTGTACCCCCATGGTGGTGGTAGTAATAGTCTGCAGGCCTCGATGGATGTGCATTGTGTGTATTTGCTGTCCGGATATGCTGATCTCCTATGAGATGGGATGTGAAGTTTGTAGCCCCGCCCCCTGGTATGGTGTCACCCCGCCCCCCCGGCATTGTGTGCGGTCCCGTCCCCGGTCACTTCCTCCGCACAGCCCGGACCCCCCACCTCCCCTCCAATCACTGCTGAGTACGGACAGACCCCGCCCAGACAGAAGTGGAGGGAGGTGTGGAGAGGAGAACCCCCCGCTGTCCATCTCATCGCCGCACCACACTGTGCCCGGAGTCCGGAGGGAGCGCCGCTCCGCGGGTGGCAGCGGGCTGGAAGGACAGGAGTTGGAGGAGAGCGACGGAGCCATTCCCGGCATGGTACAAGGTACACACCCCCTCCCCCCACCCCACCCCCACTATACCGCCAACCCCCCCCCCCCCCCCATCATCATGGTACACACCCCTCCCCCCACCCAACTCTACTATACCGATATCCCCCCCCATCATCACTCCCCACCCCCCCCCTACTATACCATCACCCCCCCCCCCCCATCACCCTCCATACCAGGGTTGCCAACCTCCTGCAGCATTTTGTACTGACAAAACAAGGGAAATTTACTGGCGGAGCACATTTTTTACTGACAACCTGAGAAATCACAGAACTCCTATTGAAAACTAACACAGTGAATATTTAAACACTATAAACATGATATGGAAACACTGACAATACCTAGAAGAAAATCATTTTCTTGATTTACACAGCATGAAATTATCAGTCCCCGATATTTACTGTCAGTTGTAAAAAAAAAAAAGCACAGATTTTTACAAACTGTCAGTAAATTTACTGGCGGTTGGCAACCCTGCTCCATACTCCCCATCACCACACTCCATACCCCCCCCCCACTATACCATCACCACCCTCCATACCACCCCAACATCACCACCCTCCATACCCCCCACTATACCATCACCACCCTCCATACCCCCCACTATACCATCACCACCCTCCATACCCCCCACTATACCATCACCATCCTCCATACCCCCCCCCCCCCCCCCACTATACCATCACCACACTCCATACCCCCCACTATACCATCACCACCCTCCATACCCCCCACTATACCATCACCACCCTCTATACCCCCCCCCCCCCCACTATACCATCACCACCCTCCATACCACCCCAACATCACCACCCTCCATACCCCCCACTATACCATCACCAACCTCCATACCCCCCACTATACCATCACCACCCTCCATACCCCCCACTATACCATCACCACCCTCCATACCCCCCACTATACCATCACCACCCTCCATACCCCCCACTATACCATCACCACCCTCCATACCCCCCACCATACCATCACCACCCTCCATACCACCCCGACATCACCACCCTCCATACCCCCCACTATACCATCACCACCCTCCATACCCCCCACTATACCATCACCACCCTCCATACCCCCCACCATACCATCACCACCCTCCATACCACCCCGACATCACCACCCTCCATACCCCCCACTATACCATCACCACCCTCCATACACCCCTGCCATTCTACCGTCACCACCCTCCATGCACCCCTGCCATTCTACCGTCACCACCCTCCATGCACCCCTGCCATTCTACCGTCACCACCCTCCATGCACCCCCGCCATTCTACCGTCACCACCCTCCATGCACCCCCGCCATTCTACCGTCACCACCCTCCATGCACCCCCGCCATTCTACCGTCACCACCCTCCATGCACCCCCGCCATTCTACCGTCACCACCCTCCCCCGCCATTCTACCATCACCACCCTCCCCCGCCATTCTACCATCACCACCCTCCATACACCCCTGCCATTCTACCATCACCACCCTCCATACACCCCTGCCATTCTACCATCACCACCCTCCATACACCCCTGCCATTCTACCGTCACCATCCTCCATGCTCCCCCGCCATTCTACCGTCACCACCCTCCTCCGCCATTCTACCATCACCACCCTCCATACACCCCCGCCATTCTACCATCACCCTCCATACACCTGCCATTCTACCATCACCCTCCATTCTACCATCACCCTCCATACCCCCCCGCCATTCTACCATCGCCATCTATACCCCCCGCCATTCTACCATCGCCCTCTATACCCCCCCGCCATTCTACCATCGCCCTCCATACCCCTTCCCCACTCTACCATCACCCTTCATTGTCTGATCCCTCAGCCCCAGAGAGATGTGTACAGGGGTGGGGAGTTATACTGGCAGCCTTTATGCCACCCTGACCATATAGATGACCTTGTGTGATCAGGTGTATTTTTATATATATATATATATATATATATATATATATATATGTGTGTGTGTACAGTGTGATAGAAAGAAAAAATTATATATTTGTATAATATAGTAGTGTGAGATATATAACATACTGTGTTTGGTGGAATACACTGTGTGTCCATGATAGTATACAGTATATACTGTGTCTGTGTCTACAGGCAATTTGAATCGCTGCGATTCCAGAATTGCAGCAAAACACAGGACGCGTTTGCAATGCCATTATTTCTTTCACTCCAAACGCAGTGCAATTCTGCTTTGATTATCGTGCGACAAATCACACGGTGTGTGGCCCATGGAGTTCTGGAACAACTTCTTTTGGGCCACGTGCATTGCAGGATCCTCGAGGCAGAATCGCACCACATTCGGGGTGCCATTAAAAAAAATAGCATCGCAAACGCGCCCCGCATTTTGGCACGATTCTGGAATCGGGGGGGGGGGCAGAATCGCAGTGATTCCACCTGGGATTCAAGTGTGAACGGAGCCTAAGTGACGATGTACAGCAGGATTTCTCACCCTTGGTAATACAGGGGAACCCTGGAAATTAATGTTTATGTCTCAGGGAAGCCTGACTAATACATGACATTTGTAGGAACATTGTGTGGTCAGTAAAATTGTAAATATGATACATCAAAGAATATAGAATGGAGTGTATTTAGTATAACTGACAAGCAGAGCGGAGAGTTTTGTTTTAACAACTCCCCTGATCTATAAGAAAATGTTTCATTTAGATTTTTGTAAATATTTATTTTATTGTATCTTTTCATGTGACAACACTGAGGAAATGACACTTTGCTACAATGTAAAGTAGTGAGTGTACAGCTTGTATAACAGTGTCAATTTGCTGCCCCCTCTTCTCCTACATGTAAAAATCATCATTTTTTTTTTTGATAGAAAATTACTCGGAACCCCATAACATTATATGTTTTTCTAGCAAACACCCTAGGGCAGTGATGGCGGACCTTGGCACCCCAGATGTTTTGGAACTACATTTCCCATGATGCCCTTGCACTCTGCAGTGTAGATGATCATCATGGGAAATGTAGTTCCAAAACATCTGCGGTGCCAAGGTTCGCCATCACTGCCCTATGGAATAAAATGACGGTCGTTGCAACTTTTTATCTCGCACGGTATTTGTGCAACAATTTTTTCAAACGCGTTTTATTTTTTATTTTTTTGTAAAAAAAAAAAAAAAAAAAAAATGTTTCATGAATTTAAAAAATAAGTTCGTTACATTTTTTTGTATACTGTGAACGATGATTTTACGCCGAGTAAATAGATACCCAACATAAAGTAGATATTTGCCAGCACACCACGGATCGGCACAAAGTGGCATCCAAACGGGTAGTTTATTGAATGATAGTTACATAGTTGCTAAGATTGAATAAAGACACCAGTCCATCCAATTCAACCTGAGCGAGCCCGGGTTCACACCAGTGCGTTGCGAATTGAGTGTTCAGATTAACTGCGCACCAAAAAGTCAGTTGTTCAGAGGTTCCTCTGCGTTTTTAGCTGCGGATCAGTGAGCAGGGGGAGGGGGGGGGGGGAGGTGTAGTGAGGAGAAGGAAAGAATTTGTGTTCAGAACGGAATGTATCTGCGAATCAGATGCGTGCCAATAGAAGATAATAGGCCTAAATTCGCACCTGAGCCGGACCGCACTTCCCCAAAAACCCACACGTTTTTCAGTTTTTTTTTCTGCAATGCGCTGTGCGAATGAACCAGCCTCATTAAAATGAATGTATTTTTGAAATGTCCTGCGAATTCGCTGCGTGGTAAGCTGCATCTAATTCGCATAGGTGTGAATGGGGGCTGAGTGTCTACAATTGTCCTTATCCCTGTACATTGCACACTCGCATCGGTCCCTACCCTCAAGGAGCCCACAATCCAAGGTCCCCATTCAAATACTAGGGCCAATTTTTGGACAGAAGCCAATTAACCTACAAGCATGTCTTTTGGAGTGTGGGAGGAAACCGGAGTACCCGGAGGAAACCCACACAGGCACAGGGAGAACATGCAAACTCCCAGGCAGGTAGTGTCATGGTTGGATTCGAACCAGCGACCCTTTTTACTGCTAGGCGAGAGTGCTAACCACTACACCACTGTGCCGCCAATGATCACATGACTGACGAAAGGGGTTCTGCGTAACTAAGAAACGTTGCACCTTTCTTGTGTTGTGATCATGCAATAAACTACCCATTTGGACGCCACTTTGTGCTGATCCTTGGTGTGCTGGCAAATATTTACTTTGTGACTTGAACCAGTATCCAGCTGGTTGTTGCTGCAGCACCCAAATCTTGAGAGCTTATACCAGGAATGTGAGGTATTAGATACCCAACATGTCACGCTTTAAAATTGTGAACACTCATGGAATGGCGTCAAACTTCAGTACTTAAAAATCTCCATAGGCGACGCTTTAATTTTTTTTACAGGTCACCAGTTTAGAGTTACAGAGGAGGTCTAGTACAAGAATTGTTGCTTGCACTCTAACGCACGCGGCGATACCTCACATGTGTGATTTGAACAGCGTTTACATATGTGGGCGGAGATAACGCGTGCGTTCGCTTCTGAGCGCAAGCTACCGGGGACAGAGGCGTTTTAAAAAATATATATATCTTTTTATTGTTTAACTTTTTTCTTTATATATAATTATTATTTTTTTTGGATCACTTTTATTCCTATTACAAGGAATGTAAACATCCCTTGTAATGGGGATGGTGCGTGACAGGTTCTCTTTATGGAGAGATGCGGGGTTAATAAGACCCCACATCTCTCCTCCAGGCTGGAAAGTATGAGATCAAAAAAAAAATTGACAATCTCATGCTTACCAGCCGCGATCGCAGCTTTGTTTCCAATGGCGGCACGGACGTGACGTCATAACGCTGTGCCCCGGCCACTGCTGGTTATAGAGATGACTGGTGACCATCTGGTCACCGGAAATCTCTATGGTCGTCATCTGGTGGCGGCTGATTCTTTCTCCGGGTTCCCGATGGCACGGGAGAGCCCGGCGAAGCACCAGATGGCGGCAGGAGGGGTCGGGGCATGTCCCCTCCCGCCGCTTGTAAGAACGATCAAACAGCAGGACTGCCGATATGATTGTTTCATAGTTTCATAGTTAGTAAGGTTGAATAAAGACATCAGTCCATCCAGTTCAACCTGAGCGAGTGTCTACAATTGTCCCCATCCCTGTACATTGCACACTCACATCAGTCCCTACCCTCAAGGAGCCCACAATCCAAGATCCCCATTCATATACTAGGGCCAATTTTTGGACAGAAGCCAATTAACCTACCTGCATGTCTTTGGATTGTGGGAGGAAACCGGAGTACCCGGAGGAAACCCACGCAGGCACAGGGAGAACATGCAAACTCCAGGCAGGAAGTGTTGTTCTTATGGTGCACAGAATCGCCGGCTGAAAACTAGGATATCTGAATGATGCCTGTAGCTGCAGGCATCATTCAGATATCTCCACTGAAAGTCAGGGACGCCATATGACGGCTTTGGGCTGGAAGTGGTTAATGTGTAAATCGCTGGCAACAAAAGTGAGTACACCCCTAAGTGAAAATGTCCAAATTGGGCCCAAAGTGTCAATATTTTGTGTGGCCACCATTATTTTACAGCATTGCCTTAACTCTCTTGGGCATGGAGTTCACCAGATCTTCACAGGTTGCCACTGGAGTCCTCTTCCCCTCCTCCATGAGGACATCACGGAGCTGGTGGATGTTAGAGATGGCTGCAATTATCTCATTGATTATCAATGTAAGGGGCCCCCCCTACTGGCCATCAATGTAGGGGGTCCCCCCCCCCCCTACTGGCCATCAATGTAGGGGGTCCCCCCCCCCTACTGGCCATCAATGTAGGGGGTCCCCCCCCTACTGGCCATCAATGTAGGGGTCCCCCCCCTACTGGCCATCAATGTAAGGGGTCCGTCCCCCCCCTACTGGCCATCAATGTAAGGGGTCCTTCCCCCCCCTACTGGCCATCAATGTAAGGGGTCCTTCCCCCCCCTACTGGCCATCAATGTAAGGGGTCCTCCCCCCCCCCCCTACTGGCCATCAATGTAAGGGGTCCCCCCCGCCTACTGGCCATCAATGTAAGGGGTCCTCCCCCCCCCTACTGGCCATCAATGTAAGGGGTCCTCCCCCCCCCCTACTGGCCATCAATGTAAGGGGTCCCCCCCCCCTACTGGCCATCAATGTAAGGGGTCCTTCCCCCCCCCCCCCTACTGGCCATCAATGTAAGGGGTCCCCCCCCACTGGCCATCAATGTAAGTGGTCCTTCCCTCCCCCCCTACTGGCTATCAATGTAAGGGGTCCTCCCCCCCTACTGGCTATCAATGTAAGGGGTCCTCCCCCCCCCCCCCCTACTGGCTATCAATGTAAGGGGTCCTCCCCCCCCTAACTGGCTATCAATGTAAGGGGTCCTCCCCCCCCCCTACTGGCTATCAATGTAAGGGGTCCCCCCCCTACTGGCCATCAATGTAGGGGGGTCCCCCCTACTGGCCATCAATGTAGGGGGTCCTCCCCCCCCCCTCACTGGCCATCAATGTAAGGGGTCCTCCCCCCCCCCCCTACTGGCTATCAATGTAAGGGGTCCTCCCCCCCCTAACTGGCTATCAATGTAAGGGGTCCTCCCCCCCCCTACTGGCTATCAATGTAAGGGGTCCCCCCCCTACTGGCCATCAATGTAGGGGGGTCCCCCCTACTGGCCATCAATGTAGGGGGTCCTCCCCCCCCCCTCACTGGCCATCAATGTAAGGGGTCCTTCCCCCCCCCCCCTACTGGCCATCAATGTAAAACTATATTGTATACAGTTGATAAAAAAAAAATCCTGCAAGGAGGGTGAGACAATACTGTCATGGCATTAGAACTGGAATCATCTCATGGTTCCTGATAAATTTGTTGGAAGGTGGATTCACCTTGACAACATCCTCTAAAAATTGAAATGTGTACTTTGGCTGAAGTGATGTGATGACTTCAGACGGCACCACTGACCTTTAAATTCCCATTCATTGTAGGCCTTTAAATAAAAAAAAATAAATAAAAAAATAAACTCCAGGCAAGCAGGAAGATAGTAATTACCGGTATTTATTTATTTTTTTGTCTTTGGGTGGATTTGATTTAAATCGCTAGTAAAAAGGCTTGGCTTAAAGCGGTGCTTCACCCTAAAGTGGAACTTCCGCTCATCGGAGCCCTCCCCCCCTCTGGTGCCAATTGGCACCTTTCAGGGGGTAGGGGGTGCAGGTACCTGTATAATACAGGCATCTGCACCCACTTCCAGGCATAGATAGCTGCAGATTCCCCCCCCACATGGAAACGCACCGGTCCCAGAGACAGCAGGGACTGTCTGTATTACGCAGCGCGACTCATGCATGCGCATTAGGAAGTGAAGCCACAAGGCTTCACTTCCTGATTCCCATATCAAAGATGGCGGCGACAGCACCCGAGAGCCGAGCGACAGTTCGGGTGCCGACATCGCGGGCGCGCTGGACAGGTGAGTGTCCATATTTTAAAAGTCAGCAGCTGCAGTATTTGTAGCTGCTGACTTTAAAAAAAAAAAAAAATTATCGGGGGGACTCCGCTTTAAATCAACTCGATTTCCGCCCATATAAAAGTCAGCAGCTACAAAAAGTTTAGCTGCTGACTTTTAATAATCGGACACTTACCTGTCCCATGGTCCAGCGATACGGGGGAACGAAGCCCCTCTCTCCGTGGCGCCAGAATTCTGACTGTGGGCGCCCAGCTGGGGCTTCACAGCCGGGCATGTGCGAGCCGTGCTGTGATTGGCCGGGCAATCTTCTGGGACCTGTGACATGTCCCAGATGATTGTACGGGGGGGGGATGTAATCTTCCTTCCGACGCCGAGGAGCCCCAGGAGGATGTGGGAGCTGGATGCCTCTACAAAAAGGGTATCTGCCCCCCCCCCCCCCTCAAAAAAAATGACATGCCATATGTGGCACGTCAGGGGGTCACCTTCACTTAAAGCGGAAGTTCCATTTTTGGGTGGACCTCCCCGTTTTTTAAATCATATATTTTTAAAGCGCACCTGTCATCTCTGTCACGCAGGGGCTCCTCCTCTGACTCGCTGTTGACTCCCCGACAGTCCCATTCACTTTGATGGGACGGCTGGTGATGTGGCAGTCACACAACAAGGTGAGGGACGTGGCGGCAGCAGGTGAGTGAATTCCCGCTAACAGGTGCTGCCATGATGGATCTGAAGTGACAGGTGCTCTTTAAATGTAAGGCCTTTATTCTTTCTGGTAGTTATAATCTTTAATGTTTGCAAACAAATTTAAGTTTCCTATTTAAAATAATAAGCTGTCAGGTTAGTAAAACAGCGATATCAGAACCGATTCAATCATACAGTTTGTAGTGTACATAGATTTGCAAAACAATGCGATAAAGGAATATTCCTGAACTTTGTTTTATCTCATGGTTATTGTGGAATTGTGTGAATGCATCAATGCAGTGCATGTTATCTCAGCGTGCAGAGCTTGGATTCATTGAATGAATTTACCAAAAATTTAAATATTGCAGAATATACAGCCGTATGCTACATAACCAATCTCCATTTCATGCTGAAAAAAACAAATTATTAATGTATCTTGCGTAGTAGGTGAAGTTGGGGGGGGGGGGGAAGACAAAGTCCAACCTATGTGTGTGATTATATTTCAGTATTACATTGTATATCCCTGTATGTTGCGGTCATTCAGGTGCTTATCTAATAGTTTCTTGAAACTATCGATGCCCCCCGCTGAGACCACCGCCTGTGGAAGGGAATTCCACATCCTTGCCACCCTTACAGTAAAAAACCCTCTACGTAATTTAAGGTTAAACCTCTTTTCTATAATTTTAATGAGTGGCCACGTGTCTTGTTAAACTCCCTTGCGTAAAAAAGTTTTATCCCTATTGTGGGGTCACCTGTATGGTATTTATAAATTTGAAATAATTTCTCCTTTCAAGCGTCTCTTCTCCAGAGAGAATAAGTTCAGTGCTTGTAACTTTTTTATAACTATAACTAATATCCTCCGGACCCTTTATTAGCTTTGTTGTCCTTCTTTGTACATTTCCAGTACATCCTCCCTGAGGACTGGTGCCCAGAACTGGACAGCATACTCCAGGTGCGGCCGGACCAGAGTCTTGTAGAGCCGGAGAATTATCGTTTTATCTCTGGAGTTAATCCCCTTTTTAATGCTAATATTCTGTTTGCTTTGTTAGGTTCAGCAATGCTAAGCTGCTGCTATCATCTACGAGGACCCCCAGGTCCTTTTCCGTCCTAGATTCCCCCAGAGGTTCACCCTCTAGTGAGTAGATTACATTCATATTTTTGCCACCCAAATGCATTATTTTACATTTTTCGACATTGAACCTCATTTGCTATGTAGTTGCCCACCCCATTAATTTGTTCAGATCTTCTTGCAAGGTTTCCACATCCTGCAGAGAAGTTATTGCCCTGCTTAGCTTAGTATCATCCGCAAATACAGAGATTGAGCTGTTTACCCCATCCTCCAGGTCGTTTATAAACAAATTAAATAGGATTGGTCCCAGCACCCAGGACCATTCCGAGTACTCCCCATTTATCACCACCCTCTGAACTCGCCCTTACAGCCAGTTTTCAATCCATGTACTCACCCTATGGTCCATGCCAACGGACCTTATTTTGTACAATAAACATTTTATAGGGAACTGTGTCAAATGCTTTTGCAAAATCCAGGTACACCACGTCTACGGGCCTTCCTTTATCTAGATGGCAACTCACCTCCTCCATAGAAGGTTAATAGATTAGTTTGGCAAGAACAATTCTTCGTGAATCCATGCTGATTACTGCTATTTTCATTACTAAAATCTTGTATATAGTCCCTTATCATCCCCTCCAAGAGCTTGCATACTATCGATGTTAGGCTAACTGGTCTGTAATTCCCAGGGATGTATTTTGGGCCCTTTTAAATATTGGTGCTACATTGGAGAAAAGACAATCGGCTGGTACCATTCCAGTCAGTAGACTGTCAGTAAAAATTAGGAACAATGGTCTGGCAAGTACTTGACTGAGTTCCCTAAGTACCCTCGGGTGCAAGCCATCTGGTCCCAGTGATTTATTAATGTTAAATTTCCCAAGTCTAATTTTAATTCTGTCCTCAGTTAACCATGGATGTGCTTCCTGTGATGTGTCATGAGGATAAAAACTGCAGTTTTGGTTACTTCTTACTTTTGATCCCTCGTGACCACTGAGAAGAATAAATTGAATACCTTCGTACCATCCTTTGTAACCAGATGTCCTTCCTCATTCTTTATGGGGCCAATATGGTTTGTCCTCCCTTTTTTACTATTTACATACGTAAAAGAATTTCTTGGGATTTTTTTTTTTTTTTTCCTCTCCTCCGCTACGTGTCTTTCATGTTCTATCTTAGCCATCCTTACATTTCTTGTTGCATTCTTTTTAAAGTTTGAATGCTGATGATGATCCTCTTAAAGAGGAAGTAAACCCTGATGGCTTTTACTTCCTTTTTTGTTCCCTGCAAAGTAAAAGCATAATGTGCATATGCATCGCATACTAGCACGTTATGTGATGCTTACCTGCAAACGAAGCCCGGGCTGTCCCCGCTGGAGGCCGCATCCAAGTTTGCCCCTCTTACTTCTGGGGCCGCAGACTCTGGCTCTGTGACTGTCTGGAGTCGTGTGACGTGCTTGCGCGAGGGAACCACCAGACATGGCACTCGGTAATGAAGAAACGGCACGGAGAAAAAAAACAATGCCCCATCTTTGTGTCAGTGGGAGGAATTGTGCCCCATCATTTGTGTTATTGGATGCCATTGTTGGTGTTATTGGAAGAAAGTGTGATTGGGAGGAATTGTGCTCGTTCATTGTTGTCAGTTGGGGGAATGTGCACTCCTTCGTTCTTGTCAGTAGTACTTCAAGGGCCACATAAAAGCAAGCAAAGAGCCACACCGGACCCCCGGGCCGCAGTTTGGAGACCATTGCCCTAAACCAATCCAAAGAATCAGATCTATATTCCACTGTATTGTCATATACATTCCGTATTTTGCTTTTTTTGTATTTTATTCTACACAATTATTCATCCCAGAATTTTGCGTCACTAACCCTTTGGAGTTTCCAACAATGTATATCTAGGCATTGTAAACAGAATATGACCTCCAATGCTTGACAATACTCAGTAGAGCTGCACGATTCTGGCTAAAATGAGAATCTCAATTTTTTTGCTTAGAAATAAAGATACATTCTCTCTCTCTGCAATGACCACCATTTTATTTTTTATTTCTCTGCTAATATATATATATATATATATATATATATATATATATATATATATATATATATATATATATATATATATATATAATATTTTAGACACCGGTTTCTAGCTGTCAAGTTAAAGAGGAAGTAAACCCTCTCTTAAAAAAAATAAAATAAATAAAAATAATCTCCCTGCAAGACAAAGGCATAATGAGCTCGTATGCATAGCATACTAGCTCATTATGAATTACTTACCTGAGATCGAAGCCCCTGCAGCGGTCCTCGGTCACCCCTCCGTTGCCACCATGATACCTGGAGTGACTTTCGTGTATGGCGGCTCCAGTGCTATGACTGGCCAGAGCCGCGATGACGTCAGTCCCGCACATACGCACGCGAGAGCTGGCAGTGACGGCATGATCCCATTCATTAAACGGCACGCTCAGATCGCCTGCGCCGTTGTCTACGGTGCCGTCTTTCTTGCAAATATCTCCTTAACCGTGTAGGGGGTTATCTGATGTGGGGAGGAGCCGTGGGAACCGCCGGGGGACCCCAGAAGAGGAGGTTCAGGGCCACTCTGTGCAAAACGAGCTGCACAGTGGAGGTAAGTATGACATGTAGGTTAAAAAAAAAAAACTAACCCTTAGAAATAACTTTAAGGCTCAGTTCACACTGCAGCAATGTGGGAACCCCTTGCGGATCCACTGCAGATTCCCACATCGCCTGTCTCCCGGCGGCAGTTCACATGGCTCTATGAGAACTGCTGGGAGTGTCAATTTGAAAGTTAACCCCTTGCTGACCAGCGCACGATGATATACGTCGGCACAATGGCTCAGCTGGGCAAATGGGTGTACAGGTACATCCCCTTTAAGATGCGGCATTGTGGGCGCATGCTCCGTGGGTCCCACGGACTCTATGTCCACCAGGTGCCCGCAATCGTGTCTTGGAGCGGAAGAACAGGGAGATGCCTATGTAAACAAGGCATTTCCCCATTTTGCCTAGTGACATGACAGAGATCACGACTCCCTGTCATCAGTGATCGCTGTCATGTGAGTGGAAGCTCCCCCCCCCCCCCCAGTTGGAATCACTCCCTAGGACACACTTAATCCCTTTATCGCCCCCTAGTGTTTAACCCCTTCCCTGCCAGTGTAATTTATACAGTAATCAGTGCATTTTTATAGCACTGATCGCTGTGTAGATGACAATGGTCCCAAAATAGTGTCAAGTGTCCGATATGTCTGCCATAATATCGCAGTCACGATAAAAATTGCAAATAGCCGCCATTACTTTAAAAAAAAAAAATGAATAATAAAAATGCCAATCTAACTATCCCCTATTCTGTAGACGCTATAACTTTTGCGTAAACCAATCAATATACACTTATTGCGATTTATTTTTTATTTTTTTTGTTTTGTTTTTACAAAAAATATGTAAAAGAATACGTATTGACCTAAACTGAGGGGGAAAAAATTTTTTTTTTATATATTTTTGGGGGATATTTATTATAGCAAAAAGTAAAAAATATTGTTTTTTTTTCAAAATTGTCGCTTTTTTTTTTATTTACATATTTTTTTTTTTTATAGTGCAAAAAATAAAAACCGCAGAGGTGATCAAATACCACCAAAAGAAAGCTCTATTTGTGGGGAAAAAAAAGGACGTCAATTTTGTTTAGGTGCCACGTCGCACGATCGCGCAATTGTCAGTCAAAGAGATGCAGTGCCGAATCGCAAAAAAGTGCTCTGGTCAGGAAGGGGGTAAATCCTTCCGGGGCTGAAGTGGTTAATGACACCCCCCCAAATCAGTTCGCATATCGCAGTGCGACCTGCAGATTCGGACAAGAATCGGTATGCATGGGTGTGAACACCCATGCCTTCTGATTTTGCTGCAGACTAAAAAAAAAAGGAGCCCTGTGCGAGTTTGGGCCAAATGCGATGCAAATTCAGCCATACAATCTGTATGGCTGAAATCGCATCGCACAGACGTGGCATGTGATTTGCAGTGCGGTGCGAATCGCATCTGATGTTGGACATCGCACCAGTGGGAACCGGGCCTTAGACCCCTTTCACACTGCCAGTGTTTTTCAGGCGCTACAGCGCTAAAAATAACGCCGGTATAGCGCCTGAAAAGAGCTGCTCCATGCACCCCAGTGTGAAAGCCCGAGGGCGCTGCGCTGGCAGGGCGTCACAAAAAGTCCTGCCAGCAGCTTCTTTGTCGCGGTGAAGGAGCGATGAACTCACCGCTGCTCCCCATTGAAATCAATGGGGCAGCACTGCAATACTGCCAAACAGCGGCGGTGCGTCCATAAAGGGTGCAGGAGCGCCCCCCCCCCCTCTCCTGTCACTTTCTTAGCCCCTAAGCCAATCGGGAGCACAGGTCTGTGTTACCTGTGCCCTGATTGGCTGAAACGACAGGCGCTGAGCAGAGGAGGAGCGGGCAGGAGAAGAAATGGAGGACACCGATGCCGCCGTCACCCGAGACAAGTTAAGTGCAGGGCGGGGGGGGGGGGGGGCACAGTGGCAGCTTCTTTGCAGGGACAGCTTTATTTTGAAGCGACTGCGTTTGATGGGCACACTGGCTGCGTTTGATGGGCACAGTGGCTGCGTTTGGTGGCTGCGTTTGATGGGCACACTGGCTGCGTTTGATGGGCACAGTGGCTGCGTTTGGCTGCGTTTGATGGGCACGGTGGCTGCGTTTGATGGGCACAGTGGCTGCGTTTGATGGCTGCGTTTGATGGGCACAGTGGCTGCGTTTGATGGCTTCATTTGATGGGCACAGTGGCTGCGTTTGATGGCTTCATTTGATGGGCACAGTGGCTGCGTTTGATGGCTTCATTTGATGGGCACAGTGGCTGCGTTTTTGATGGGCTTTTTTTTTTCAGAATTTTTCAGTTTATTTGCGCCCCCCCAAAAATTTTGAACACCAGCCCCCACTGCCGCCAGACAAAACGCTGCTCTGGCAGCGCTTTGCGGGCGGATTTAACCCCTTTTCGGTCGCTTGCAGGGGGTTAACACCGCTAAAACGACAGTAAAGCGGCGCTTAAATAGCGCCGCTTTACCGCTGACGCCGGCAGCGGCTCGGTGTGGTGAACTAACCTTTTACGTCTTCAGAGATAAACCTTGGATACATTTTACCCTACTATTGTATCTCATTTGTTTTCTTGTGCTTTGACTCTTTGAAGAGAGAATCAAACGCTTATTATAAAACAAGAGAAGATCAATATAAAATTGGAATGCAATGTGAGAGAACACATTCAGTCACAATATTATCACATCAAAGGCTGTAACAAAGAAAGCATTTGTAATGTAATGGTGCTTATGATGCTTTTTTTTTTTCAGATGTGAAGCCTAACTGAAAAGAAAACCAGTGAGCGCAGGCACCAAGTAGGACTATAGAATTAAAGCCGCGTCCACACGATCTCACTTTCCGATGGGAATTGTGTGATGACAGGCTGTTGGCGGTAAATCCGACCGTTTGTACGCTCCATCAGACAATTGTTGTCGGATTTTCTGCGGACAAATGTTGGATGGCAGGTTTTCAAATTTTCCGCGGACAAATGTGTGTTGCCGGATTTTCCGAGCGTGTGTACACAAGTCCGTCGGTCAAAAGTCCAAAGTACAAACACGCGTACTCGTAAGCAAGAATGAGCCGGAAGCGGTCGGTCTTGTAAACTAGCGTTCGTAATGGAGAATTAACATTTCTGACGCGGCAAATTATGAAATCTCCAAATGCAGCGCACAATTCTCTTCTTCTTTATGGGATAATAATGAAGCTGCTGGTGATACTGACGGAGTTATTGGGAACGAATTTTCAAAGGCCTTTTTTTTTTTTAGTGATAACAAGAATAATATTTTATGTTTTTTTTTTTTTTTTTTTGTGCAAGTTACCACAACACCATTATCCCGTAGTTTTTAAGATCAAAGATACCGTACAAGCCCAGTTTTTCAGCACATTTTTTTTTTGTGCTGAAAATGCCCCCCCCCCCCCCCCCCACCGGCTTATACTCGAGTCAAGCACTTTTCTGCAGCAGAAAATGACATTTTCCGACCCGACTTTGGGGCCCCGTATCTTGGGGCCACTTGGTGCTAGGAACCCCAAATTTGGTATGCCAACCAGCGGTGGACTGACATCTCATGGGGCCCCGGGCAATCAGAGATTATGGGGCCCCCAGGCAATCAAAGATTATGGGGCCACACAGTATACAATCACACAGTATACACAGACATGTTTCTATTGGCTGAGAAGGTACTGGAGAGGTGGGGCAGCTATAATCTCTGGATTGTTAGACCAAAAGGATGTCGGTAAGGGACATTTCAGAAACAGATGTAAAAAAATAAATAAAAATAACTGATTTTTACATACTGTCCCTGGTTTTACTGAGGCTGGCAACCCTGATGGGGCCCCCTAGTGGCCCGGGGCCCTCGGGAAGTGGCCGAATGGTCAGTCCGCCCCTGATGCCAACCTAGTGGAACTAGCACTGTGGAACTAGCACTACAACATATCTAGATAGGGTTCCTAGCACCAAGTGACCCCGAGATACGGGGCCCCTAAGTTGGTCAACTGTGTCCATCTGCAGCAATGTCATTTCGGGACCCTTTGAGTCCAGAGACCCCAAATTTTGGCTGCAGCTAGGGGCATCTAGGAACCCTTAACTACCAAGTTTGAAGTTTGGGGGACCTATGGCTGCAAATGGGCACAGTGAGGCTGCAAATGGGCATTGTTGACCCTCTTTTCCACTTGCAGTAGCTGCACATTTCTCACCCTAGGCTTATACTTGAGTCAATAAGTTTTCCCAGTTGTTTGTGGTAAAATTAGGTGCCTCGGCTTATATTCGGGTTGGCTTATACTTATACTACAATTATGTTGGTGTCCCTTGTCAATTTACATTGGGAGTAGGCAGTTATATTTAAAAAAAATACAAACTGTCATTTGAAGTAAAACACATAGCCAAGTATTATTCTCCACAATTTTATTATTGTGCATTAAAAAAAGAAAACAAATAAAATTAGACATGCTATCTGCCAATAGATTTAACCAAAAAGTGAATTCTATGCATCCAAAAATATAGAAAATATAACAAATCAAATCATTATTATTCAACCAAAATAATGTCAAAGCAATAACTCCAAGGCCAATAATAACACGTTATCTCCTCCGATTCCGCATGTTTGGTTGATGAACGGCTGTTCAGAAATGAACTGAAAATTGCGAAATGAAAAGTGCGAATCAACACTCACCAAACTTCTACTAACACGAAATTAGCAGAAGGAGCCCAAAGGGTGGCGCTAAAGAGCTGAAATACCATGTAGTACATTACTACGTTCGTAATTGTTGGCCAACGATTGTGTGGCCGTGTGTATACAAGACCCGTTTGGGCCAACGCCCTTTGGACAAAAGTCCACGGTTTTGTTGGCCAACAATCCGATCGTGTGTACGAGGCTTAAAGCCTCAAACACACGGTACGATTGTTGGCAGGGGATTGTCTGTTGACAGACTGTTGTCCTAAAGTCTTACCGTTAGTACGCTCCATTTGACAATTGTTGTCCAACTTTCTGCCAACAAATGTTGGATGGCAGGCTAGTAAATTTTCAGTGGACAACAGTTTGACGTCCAGATTTTCGTATGGTCAGTACACAAGTCCATCACACAAGTCGAAAGTACAAACACACATGTTCGGAATCAATGCTCACCAAACACGGAATTGGCAGAAGGGGCCCAAAGGGTGGTGCTCAAGAGCTGAAATTCCTTGTAATACGTCACTACGTTCGTGTTTGTGGCATGACAATTGTGTATTGTTAGTATGCAAGACGAGATCCTGGCGCACGCCCTTTTGACAAAAATCAGACGCTCAGTTGGCCAACAATTGTACCGTGTGTGCGGCTTAAGACCCCATACACACTATACAACTTTTGTTGTCTGATTTCCTTTTAGATTTACCAAGACCATGTGGTGCAAGGGCCTGCCTGATTGCATACAAATTGACCTCATATTATATGGTTTTGGTGAATTGAAAGGAAAAAAATCTACAGAAAATTGTATAGTGTGTATCCAGCTTTACAGTATATATGTGTCTATATATATATATAAATATATATATATATATATATATATATATATATATATATATATAATATATATATAATATTTCTAATTTCCTATTGTGGGATGACAACACATTACAATTTGTGTGGACTTTATGGTGTCAGCCCTGCCCAGTTTTCTTTTGCTAAATAAATCAACCCATCCCAATGTCTTTTATCTCTGAAACAGACACCAGTTATAACAAAATGCTTTTAATGGTATATTCAACAGACCAAAATGAAGCAAATTGGAGAAGTTCTTTCTTGGGGGTTTTGCTTAATTTTATAAAATGTACTTCCACATTAGCTGTCATATATAAGAGAGCACAATATTCCTGTTATGTTCACATTCACACAGCAGATTTATAAATAAAAAAAGTAACAAAATGCGTATTTTTCTAGTTGTTGTTTCTTTGTGGCAGCTTTTATACATACATAGGACTCCAAAGGCAGCTTGATGTGTTCAGAATCGCTTGCAATCTGCAATTAGGGGACAGATGTTTTAAAAAACGCATTACCCACCTCAATACCGGGCACTGTCCCCCCCCCCCCCTCCTGCCCAGGCCATTTTTCAGCTTTCAGCGCTCTCACACTTTGAATGACAATTGCGCGGTCATTCTACACTGTAACCATGTGACATTTGTATCATTTACTTCACACAAATAAAGATTTCTTTTGGTGGTATTTAATCATTTCTGGGTTTTATATTTTTTCCCCCCAAAAAAAAGCCGTTAATTTTGTAAAGTAATTTTTTCTCCTTCACTGATGAGGCGGCACTTATGGCCACTGATGAGGAGGCACTTATGGCCACTGATGAGGCGGCACTTATGGCCCCCCCCCCCCAAAAAAAAGCCGTTAATTTTGTAAAGTAATTTTTCTCCTTCACTGATGAGGCGGCACTTATGGCCACTGATGAGGAGGCACTTATGTGCACTGGTGGGCACAGATAGGTGGCACTGGCTGGCATCACTGGTGGGCACTCATTGCTGGCACTGGGGGGCTTTATTGTAATCGGGGCACTGACCATGAGTGCCCTGATTACATACCTAGATGTCCTCTGAGGACATTCTCTGATTGGCTCTCCTCTCCTCACACTCTGTCAATGTGAGGCGAGGAGCGCCGATTACCGGTGTTCTGTCGGATAGTGTCCACCTATCAAATTTAGTCTGCCCTGTACTGCGCAGGCGCATCGCTTGCACAGTACGGAGCAAAAGGAGATTCGGAAAATCTCCGAAGAACGGCGCCTGCGCCGTGAGTCCAGCTGGAAGCCCCACCATCCAAGTGGACATAGGGTTGCAAATAGTTAGAGGGCCCCTCGCGGGCTCGCTTCGCTCGCCACGCTTCGGGCACGGCCTTGCTACGCTTGGCTCTTTTGGATTCTAACTCTATGTCCACATGGATGGTGGGGCTTGAAAGTGGACTCACGGCGCAGGCGCCGTTCTTCTTTGGCATATTTCGGAATCTGCTTGTGCTGTGTACTGCGCATGCGCAGTACACAGTGGACACTATCCGATGGGGGACAGTATATGACAGGACACCGGCATCTCTGTGTTTACATGTGACCGGCTGTGATTGGACACAGCCGATCACATGGTTAAAGAGCCGCGGCCGCGTCTCTTTACTGCGATCGCCGTGCTGCATGCCTGTTCTAGGAAGCCGTCATATGACGTCCACCCAGAACGAGAGCCGTACCGCCCCGCCATCATTTGACGGGCTGGTAGCAAGTGGTTAAAGAGGATTTTTATCTTAATACGTTCTATGCATTAAGATAGGGTGCCCCCATAGTAAGCTGCTTGCTCTGGGGGGCACTGAACAGGAGGGAGGGACCAGGATCACAGAAGAGGGACCTGAGAAGAGGAGGATCCAGGCTGCTCTGTGCAAATCCACTGCAACAGAGTGGGCATGTATGTTATTTTTATAGAAAGGAAAAAAACAAGACTTTACAATCAGTTTTAACATTCAATGTACCACCTACACTATATTGTCAAAAGTATTGGGGCACATGAACTTTAATGACATCCCAGTCTTATTGCGGAGGGTTCAATATTGAGTTGGCCCACCCTTTGTAGCTATAACAGCTTCAACTCTTCTGGGAAGGCCGTCCACAAGGTTTAGGAGTGTGTCTATAGCAGGGGTCTCAAACTAGCAGCCCTCCAGATGTTGTGGAACTACAAGTCCCATCATGCCTCTGCCATGCCTGTAACTGTCAGCCTTGCAATGCCTCATGGGAATTGTAGTTCCGCAACAGCTGGAGGGCCACCAGTTTGAGACCCCTGGTCTATAGAAATGTTTGACCATTCTTTTAAAAGCACATTTGTGAGGTCGGGCATTGATGTTGGACGAGAAGGCCTGGCCCGCAGTCTCAGCTCTTATTCATCCCAAAGATGCTCCATCGAGTCGAGTTCAGGACTCAAGTTCCTCCACCCCCAAACTCACTCATCCATGTCTTTATGGACTTTGCTTTGTGGAATCTGCAACAAAGTTTGTTACAATTCTTGCAAAATCACTCAGCTTTTCTCTGCAAAAGTGGGGTTAGTCTTTAACCACTTAAGGACCGCCTCACGCCGATATACGTCGGCAGATTGGCACGGCTGGGCACAATCGCGTACCTGTACGTGGCCCTTTAAGAGCCCAGCCGCGACCCGGTCCTGAGCTCCGCGGGCAGTCCTGAGCAGCGGACCCGATCGCCGCTGGTGTCCCGCGATCCGGTCACAGAGATGAACAACGGGGAGAGGTCTGTGTAAACAAACCTCTCCCCGCGCTTCCTACACTGCCTGTCACTGATCGGCGGTTCCCTGTCATCGGGAAAGCCGATCAGTGACGTCAGACTTAAAGCCACGCCCCCCTACTGTAAAAAAAAACACACACGTCACACTTAGCCCCTCCCCGACCCCTAGTGGTTAACTCCTTCACTGCCAGTGTCATTTACACAGGAATCCGTGCATTTAAATAGCACTGATTTCTGTATAAATGACAATGGTCCCAAAAATGTGTCAAAAATGATGTGTCTGCCATAATGTCGCAGTCACAATAAAAATCGCTGATCGCTGCCATTACTAGTAAAAAAAAAAAAAATATTAATAAAAATGCTATAAAACTAGCCCCAATTTTGTAAACGCTATAACTTTTGCGCAAACCAATCAGTAATCGATAATTGTGTTTTTTTATTTTTTTTTTTTTTACCAAAAATATGTTGAAGAATATGTATCGGCCTAAACTGAGGCAAAAAAGATTTTTTTTTTTTTATTATATATTTTTTTGGGGATATTTATTATAGCAAAAAGTAAAAAATATAGATTTTTTTTTTTTCAAAATTGTCGCTCTATTTTTGTTTATAGCGCAAAAAATAAAAACTGCAGGGGCGATCAAATACCACCAAAAGAAAGCTCTATTTGTGGGGAAAAAAAGGACGCCAATTTTGTTTTGGAGCCGCGTCGCACGACCGCGCAATTGCCAGTTAAAGCGACGCAGTGCCGAATCCCAAAAAGGGGCCTGGTCCTTTGGCTGCAAATTGGTCCGGGGCTGAAGTGGTTAAAGAGGAAATTCATTCTTTATTTTTTTTCATCTTTCTATCTATTAAATCTTCTGCCATTGTTGTAGTTTTAACTTTGGATAGTGAAACATTTTTTTCCTGCCAGTAAATACCTTTATACAGCCCACTTCCTGTTTCTTGTCTGGAAAAAAGCCTAGGCTTATGACGAGGGTGGATTTGATTTAAATCAACTGGATTTTAAAATCATCTTTTTTTAAAAAGCAACTGTCATCTCTGTCCCGCAGGGGCTCCTCCTCTGACCCGCTGGTGACTGACCGACAGTCCCATTCACTTTAATGGGACGGCTGGTGATGGGGCAGTGACACAACAAGGTGACTAACCACTAACAGGCGCTGCCATGATGGATCTGAAATGACAGGTGCTCTTTAAATGTAAGGACTCATTCTTGCTGGTAGATAGAATCTTTAATATTTGCAAACAAAATGAAGTTTCCTATTTAGAATAATAAGCTGTCAGGTTAGTAAAACAGATATCAGAACTGATTCAATCATACAGTTTGTAGTGCACATAGATTTGCAAAACAATGGGATAAAGGAATATTCCTGAACTTTGTTTTATCTCATGGTTACTGTGAAATTGTGTGAATGCGTCAATGCAGTGCATGTTAAAAGGAAGTGAACAGGCAGCAGCTTCAGCTGCCCACAGTTGAAATGGCTGCAGTGGAGGGAGATTTCTGCAGCATATTTGGCAAGTACAGAATCACAGTATATATAAAATAATATGCAAAGTGGTTGGAGGGAAGCTTCAGAATGGCAAACATGTTTTTAATACAAATTATGTGAGCAGACTGCAGTTCCTCTTTAAAGAGGAAGTAAAGCCTATCAAAAAAAAAAATGCACCCTGCAAGGCAAAGGCATAATGAGCTAGTATGCATAGCATACTAGCTCATTATGAATAACTTACCTGAGAACAAAGCCCCCGAAGCGACCCTCCTTCTTCATCTTCACCGCTGCCATGTATCCTGGAGTGATTTCCGGGTCTCGCTGCTCCGGCGCTGTGATTGGCCGGAGCCACGATGACGTCACTCCCGCGCATGCGCACAGGAGCCGCCACGAGCGGCATATCGCCGTCGCCTGCGCGCCGCTGTCTATGGTGCAAGCGCCGCAGACAGCGGTGCCTGTCTTTTTGCAAATGTCTCCTAAACCGTGTAGGTTTAGGAGATATTTCTTGGACCTCCAGGTAAGCCTTAATCTAGCCTTGCCTGTAGGTCAAAGTGGTTTGTAAGGGTTTACAACCACTTTAAGTGCAAGAGCCTGCCTTGATACGGATTGGATGGATTGTATCGGTTTGTCCTTCTATCATTTTGGAACATCTAAAGAACATTGTACAATCAGATTGTATAGTGTGGTCAGCTTACGTCCCTCAGAGGTCACCTTGACCAGTCCATAAAACGTGATGTAGCTGTTGCTCACCATTGACCTGTCATGTTATCCAATGTTCATATTGCCGTGTTCTGTACATGTAATAATCTGATGGTTCTGCTCGTGTATAAAACATGATGGTGGGAAATGAGATGTAGAAGTCGGGGAATTGTTGCCTCGTATCACTGAAGGGTTTCGTTCCTCTCTAGGACTCGCATCCTTATCTATTGTGACAAAGCATTTGTCAGCGGTGGAAAGGAAAGCACACAGTGTAAGACATAATCACTGCAGATGTCAGGCACACTCTGTAACCGATTGATGATTCACCTTGGACCAAATAAAACAGCCTGTTTAGAAGAACGCCGCCATCGCTCTTCCAGGATCAGTGACATTTAACAGATCTACTGAGGGAAATGAATCTGACACTTCTAAAAAAAAACGCCCCAGAATAGTTTGCAAATGAGAAGGTTTCATCTCGGAAATGTCACTGCTTGTCGCTAATTTGTATGCATCAGTATTCGCTTTTAATAAGGTGATCGGCTTCCAGAAAACCTGTTTATCTCGCTGAGATTAAGGATACATTTCACAATTACCGTCCATCCAATTTCAGAAAAACATTTTATATTCTGCGGAATACAGCAGAGGATTATTGTTTGAATATGAATTACATGTCTCTGTAGGCCTCGGAGGATTGCGAATGTGCGTTAATGCGGGATACTTAGAGGTGAACTCCGCTTCATTTATGATTATGCAAAGTGAGCGGCTATTTACCTATGTCTGCATTTTGTATTTGTATTTTAGATTTCTGTTTTTTGTATTTTTAGATTTCTGTTTTTTGTATTTTAGATTTCTGTTTTTTGTATTTTTAGATTTCTGTTTTTTGTATTTTAGATTTCTGTTTTTTGTATTTTTAGTTTTCTGTTTTTTGTATTTTTAGTTTTCTGTTTTTTGTATTTTGGATACACCAGCAAAGTGGTTGTAAAGTGAAAGAAAGATTACTGCCAGCCCCTCTGTTCTACCAAGCCTTACTACACCGTGTAAATGTTTCTATAAAATGATGCCTCTAAATACCTTAACCCCTTCAGATGCTCGATATAGCCGAATGACGGCTACAGCGCCGATCTGCTTTGCCGGGAGGCCGTCAATAGACGTCCTCCCCTTTGCACGCTCACCACGCCCCCCTGAAGGGCGTGCGCTGTGATCACCTGAGTCAATGAGACTCGGGTGATCACAGATTGGAGTAAGGGGTCGATCCCAGCCCCTTACCATGGGATAAGCTGTCAGCCAATGACAGCTGATCACATGATGTAAACAGAAGATCGGTAATCCTTTTTTTTTATTTTTTGTTCTCACACTCACAGCGTAAAGAAAAAAAAAAAAAAAACAATCACCGGCTTATGTTGAAGGGACATTGGTCCCGAAGAGGAAGAGGTGAAGCCGCCTCATATGTGTCCACCATTACTGCCTGCCAGTGCCACGAATCAGTGCCCACCAGTACATAAGTGCCTCCTATTATTGCCCACCAGTGCCGTCCCACCAGTGTCGCCTTATCGGTGCCCACCAGTGTCGCCTTATCGGTGCCCACCAGTGTAGCCTCATCAGCGTTTATCAATGAAGGAGAAAAATTACCCGTTTGCTAAATTTTTTAACAAAATCTAAAACTGGGTTTTTTTTTTTATTTATTTTTTTAAATGTTGGTCTTTCATTCTCCTCCTCCTCCTCCTCCTCCCTCCTCCTCCTCCTCCTCCTCCTCCTCCTCCTCCTCCTCCTCCTCCTCCTTCTCCTTCTTCTCCTCCTCCTCCTCCTCCTCCTTCTTCTCCTTCTTCTCCTTCTTCTCCTCCTCCTTCTTCTCCTCCTCCTTCTTCTCCTTCTTCTTCTTCTTCTTCTTCTTCTTCTTCTTCTTCTTCTTCTTCTTCTTCTTCTTCCAAAAAAAAAAAAAACCTGGGGGTGATCAAAAGCCACTAAAAGAAAGCTCTATCTGTGGGGAGAAAAATGTAATCATTTGGGTACAGTGTTGTATGACCGCGCAATTGTGATTCAAAGTGTAACAGCGCTGAAAATTGGTGTGGACAGGAGGGGGGTTTAGGTGCCCAGTAAGCAGGTGGTAAAAGCGGAGTTCCACCCAGAAATGGAACTTCTGCTTTTTGGATCCACCCCCCTCCGGTGCCACATTTGGTGCCTTTTAGGGGGGAGGGGGAAGCAGATGCCTGTCAAATCCAGGTGCTCCCACTTCTGGACATACAGTGCCTTGCAAAAGTATTCACCCCCCTTTGGCTTTTTACCTATTTTGTTACATTACAGCCTTTAGTTCAATGTTTTTTTAATCTGAATTATATGTGATGGATCAGAACACAATAGTCTAAGTTGGTGAAGTAAAATTTGAAAAATATATAGAAAAAACTATTTTTCAGAAATAAAAAAAACTGATAATTGTCATGTGCGTATGTATTCACCCCCTTTGTTATGAAGCCCATAAAAAGCTCTGGTGCCACCAATTACCTTCAGAAGTCACGTAATTAGTGAAATGATGTCCACCTGTGTGCAATCTAAGTGTCACATGATCTGTCATTACATAGACACACCTTTTTGAAAGGCCCCAGAGGCTGCAACACCTAAGCAAGAGGCACCACTAACCAAACACTGCCATGAAGACCAAGGAACTCTCCAAACAAGTAAGGGACAATGTTGTTGAGAAGTACAAGTCAGGGTGAGGTTAGAAAAAAATATCCAAATCTTTGGTGATCCCTAGGAGCACCATCAAATCTATCATAACCAAATGGAAAGAACATGGCACAACAGCAAACCTGCCAAGAGACGGCCGCACACCAAAACTCACGGACCGGGCAAGGAGGGCATTAATCAGAGAGGCAGCACAGAGACCTAAGGTAACCCTGGAGGAGCTGCAGAGTTCCACAGCAGAGACTGGAGTATCTGTACATAGGACCACAATAAGCCGTACGCTCCATGGAGTTGGGCTTTATGGCAGAGTGGCCAGAAGAAAGACACATGTTTTTTTTCCTTGTAGTTAAAGAGGAAGTAAAGCCTCAGGAACCTGCAAGGCAAAGGCATAATGAGCTAGTATGCATAGCATACTAGCTCTTTATGAATAACTTACCTGAGAACGAAGCCCCCGAAGCGACCCTCGTCCACCTCCTCCGCCGCCATCAATCCCGGAGTGACTTCTGGGTCTCGCTGCTCCGGTGCTGTGATTTGCCAGAGTCGCGGTGATGTCACTCCGGGGCATGCGCACGGGAGCCGCCAAGAGCGGCATATTGCTGCGATCTGCGGCTTGCTCAGTGCGCCTGCGCGCCGCTGTCTACTAAGACAGCGGTGCCTGTCTTTTTGTAAATATCTCCTAAACCGTGTAGGTTTAGGAGATATTTATTGGACCTACAGGTAAGCCTTAATCTAGGCTTACCTATAGGCCAAAGTGGTTTGTAAGGGTTTACAACCACTTTAAGAGGGCTGGGCTGGAAGGGAGCATGTGTCTTTTAGACACATGCCCCCTTCTCTGACACTGCAGTGAGAGGAGAGCCTCCACTGCCGATTTTTTATTGGACAGCTTGTTCCATTGGTCTAAGCTTCAAAGCTGTCCATTGAGCTCAGTGCCTCTGACAAGAAGTGAGGAGAGGCCCTGTGATCTCATCCTCTCAGTCTGCTGCAAACAGAGTGTGTCAGCTTGTATTTAAACTGGCCGCTCTGTATGCAGCTTCTGACAGGCTGCGCAAGGACCCCTGTATCTCCGGAATCGAAGGTGCTAGGAGCCCCAATTTTTGACTAGTGGTGGGGTAGGACTTCAGCTACATACCACCCAGGTCACCGAGCTACGAAGTTCGAAGCTCGATGGGTTTTTGTTTTTGAGGGGGGGTATTTTTTATTTATTTTTTATTCATGGCAGGTGAGGCATGCCTCACCTGCCACCCCTGACTGCATGTCCCTGCGCAGGGTCCAGATGTACAGTTCGGTAGAGGCGTGCTTCCGAAGGGCCTTGGTATGTATATATATATGTGTATGTGTATGTGTATGTGTATATATATATATATTATATATATATATATATATATAATATATTTTTTAAATTTAAGATCTTGTACCCAGGTCTGATATATGTTTAGAATGACACCACAATTATTTCTGACGCTGACCTTTGACCTGCATTAATTGGCCTCCATTGAGATGCACTGCTGTTTTTTCTGCTTGCAGCAGAAGCCGCTGATGATATTCTGCAGGATGAGATGTGTGCTTGTCAGGGAAAAAATGACTGTCAAGGCTAATAAAATCCTGCTTCCCATTGCATATAAAGTTGTTAAGTCTCCATTATGTTGCTAAGCAACACACTTATAATGACCTTCAGAAATGCAGGCCTTTGTATGCACTGTGCCAGAACTGTTTATACTTTACGGGTGACCCAGGTGATGAGACGCTTCGGTTCAGCTATATACGGATGCACTTATCAAAAGACTTTATCATTTCCTTTTGACCGGAGGAATACATTTAAACACTATTCATTTAAATCATTTTACATGTGTCTCTTGGTATTATGGCCCTGGAGAATATATATTAGTTAGGAGCCGGGCTATTCCTGGTCGGTTTTATGCATCGTACTGTCTCCAGCGGAAATTGGTAGAAGGAATATTTTTCTTTCCTGTATCCGGTGCAACATATATTTCAGTGTGTTTTTAACCACTTTCAGACCGGACCATTTTGCTGGCTTAAGACCAGACCACTTTTTGCGATTCGGCACTGCGTCGCTTTAACTGACAATTGCGCGGTCGTGCGACGTAGCTCCCAAACAAAATTGACGTGTTACCCCCCCCCCCACAAATAGAGCTTTCTTTTGGTGGTATTTGATCGCCCCCTGTGGTTTTTATTTTTGCGCTATAAACAAAAAAAGAGCGACAATTTTGAAGAAAACACATTCTTTTTTGCTATAATAAATATCCCCCAAAAATATCTAAAAAAAAAATATTTATTTTTTCCTCAGTTTAGGCCGATATGTATTCCTCTACATATTTTTGGTAAAATAAAAAATCGCAATAAGCGTTTGATTGGTTTGCGCAAAAGTTATAGTGTTTACAAAATAGGGGATAGTTTTTATGGCATTTTTATAAATTTTTTTTTTTTTTTTTTACTAGTAATGGCGGCGAACAGCGATTTTTATTGTGACTGCGACATTATGGCGGACACATCGGATGTTTTTGACACATTTTTGGGACCATTGTCATTTATACAGCAATCAGTGCTATTTAAATGCCTGGCAGTGAAGGGGTTAACCAGGGGGTGGCAGTGTAGGGGTTAAGTGTTCCTAGGGGCGTGTTACTAACTGTGGAGGGCGTGGCTGTGTTTTAGTGAACACTGATCTCTGCTCCAATCACTGGGAGCAGAGATTAGTGTCACTTGTTGCTAGGCAGAACGGGGAGATGCTGTTTAGTTCCGCATCTCCCCGTTCAGCCTTCCCGCGAGACGATTGCGGGTATTCCCGCGGCAATCAAGTCCGCGGGACCCGCGACCGGACTCGCGGGGGTCCCGACCGGCGCATATGCAATGGCACGGCGGCAATCTTAAAGGGACGTACCTGTACACCCTTATGCCTGTCCGTGCCATTCTGCCGACCGTACATCGTCATGCGCCTATCGGGAAGTGGTTAATGGTTCCCTATACAGGGCATCTGGAAAGTATTCACAGCACTTCAATTTTTCCACATATTTGTCTTATTCCAAAACTCATTATTTTCCTAAAACTTCTACAAACAATACCCCATAATGACAACGTGAAAAGTTTTTGTTTGAAATCTTTGCAAATTTATTAATAATAAAAAACAAAAAAAATCCCATGTACAGAAGTATTCGCAGCCTTTGCCATGACACTCACTCAAAATTGAGCTCAGGTCCATCCTATTTCCACTGATCATCCTTGAGATGTTTCTACAACTTGATTGGACTCCACCTGTGGTCAATTCAGTTGATTGGACATGATTTGTAAAGGCCACACACCTGTCTATATAAGGTCCTACAACAACCCTAAGCACACAGCCAAGATAACAAATGAGGACAACTACAGGACAACTCTGTGAATGTCCCTGAGTGGCCCAGCCAGAGCTCAGACTTGAACCCGATTGAACATCTCTGGAGAGATCTGAAAATTGGCTGTGCACTGAGGCTCCCTAACCTGATGGAGCGTGAGGGCTCCTGCAAAGTAGAATGGGGAACAACTGCCCAAAAATAGGTGTGCCAAGGTTGTTGCTTCATTCTTGAGGCTGTAATTGGTGCCAAAGGTGCTTCAACAAAGTATTTAGCAAAGGCTGTGAATAGTTATGTGCATTGTATTTTTTTTTTTATATGAACTGCGTAGAGGGTTCTTTACTGTAAGAGCGGTAAGGATGTGACATTCTCTTCCACAAGCAGTGGTTTCAGCAGGGAGTATAGATAATTAAAAAAAAAAAAACTATTAGATAGGCACCTAAATGACCACAACATACAGGGGTGTACAATGTAATATAAACATAAACGCACACACACAGGTTGTACTTGATGGACTTGTCTATTTTTCAACCTCACCTACTATGTTACAAAAAAAAAATGTTATAGCAGTGCTGCCCTTGTGGAATGTTACTTCCACTTCTAGACCTGAACTACGACGGGGAAAAGGGGGTTTAAGATGATGCAGCCAGGATAGACTGTAGAAGATGGGTATATTTTATTCTCATTGATATATTTTGTAAACTTTGTGAATGCAATTAAACTTTATTTGGAGCCTTGATGAGATTAGTAAAGTGTTATACAAGAGCCGAAGTACTTGGCTTTCCTAGAGACAATGTTTTTTTCCCTTGCTTTCAAGGCTAGCCTGGTGAGCAAAGTCTTAGGTCTTTGGTCATATCATCTCTGAAGTGGGGGAGAAGAGAAAATCCTGATTTAATAGTCTTCCCCTAGAGATGACTAACGGTCTAGGTGAGTAGCCTTGACACATTAATTATTCATCACAAGTTATTATATATTAATATTTTAGTTCTAGGTTCCCTACAAGTGAATATTTTCAGGCCATCCCTTTTATAATTTTAAAACTGTTTTTATCATGGCTGCGCCTTGGCCCAGGAAGACTCGGTGCACCCAACTTCTTGGTGAAGTTTTGGCTTTGCATCACTCAGAATGACTAGGGACAGCAATATCTGGCTGCAAGTAATGCAACGGGTCCATTATAATTACTCCCCAGGCTGGCAGCCCGCCGGGTGGAGTGCTGACATAAACGTTGCATCCCGAATTGTGTACATCTCTTCTGCGTAGAATTCTGCATTCGTGTTTTCTATAGAGAATTTTTTAAAGGATTGTTAATGACGAGCTATATTTTCATATAGGCTAATGTGTTTTTCTTTTCTTTTCTTTCTTTCTTTCTTTCTTTCTCTTCTTTCTTTCTTTCTTTCTTTTTCTTTCTTCTTTCTTTCTTTCTTTTCTTTCTTTCTTTCTTTCTTTCTTTCTTTTTTTCTTTTTTTTTTTTCTTTTTTTTCTTTCTTTCTTCTTTCTTTCTTTCTTTCTTTCTTTCTTTTTCTTTCTTTCTTTCTTTCTTTCTTTTTCTTTCTTTCTTTCTTTCTTTCTTTTCTTTCTTTTTTTTTTTTTTCTTTCTTTCTTTCTTTCTTTCTTTCTTTCTTTCTTTCTTTCTTTCTTTTTTTCTTTCTTTCTTTCTTTCTTTCTTTCTTTCTTTCTTTCTTTCTTTCTTTCTTTTTCTTTTTCTTTTTCTTTTTCTTCCTTCTTCAAAAACAAGAAAAGTGTCACTCTCTTTTTATAACGTAAAAAGAGCTGTATAATTGTTGTATTGGTATATGCCGATAGTGACCTTCAGAAAGCATGTTGTGTATATGAAATGATCATTGGATGAGGGACCGGCACTTCATGATTTGTAGCCTTTCTGCAATAAAGAGTCATCCACATTTCAATAGCTGGACAGTAACCAGTTTTATAAAATGTGTTCCCTTGGTGATAAGATGGCACGGAAGGCCCTTCACTCTTGAAGCTTTTTATTGTGCATAATCTTCAACAGAAGCACCATTTAATATGCCTGATTGTTGTTTACAGACACAGTCTATTATTACAGAACAAAAGACCCTTCCAAGTGACATTCCCAAAAGCAGCTTTAAATGTTCTATGCAGACACTGCCCTCTTGTGGTGGAATTACAGAATTGCCAAGTTTGTTTTGGATACACATTCCGAAGTTGGGGAAAAATATATAGTTTTTTATGCTGTGTTTCTATAGGATTCACACCATGATTGGTATGTTAAATAACACAAATTGAAGTTTTGTTGTGCCCTGGGACTTTTAAACATGGCTAATTGATAGATATTCAAGCCCCCTGAACAGTTAAAGTGTATATCTGAGCAAAAAAAAAAAACATACAGTGTGCAGTACATCTATGCAATACATACTCATTCCCCCATGTTTTATTTATTTAAAGATCTCGCAAAAATATAGAAAAATAACTGTTGTTCTGCCAAAAATGCACTAGCTCCTTAAGGCTGTTGTGTAGCTGACAGTACGCAGCATGAGTCATGTCAGCCCTGCTTTTCTCTCCCCTTTTTCTCCCCTTTTCTCCCCTTTTCTCCCCTTTTTCCCCCCCCCTCCCCCTTTTCCCCCCCCCCCCCCTTTTCCCCCCCCCCCTCCCCTTTTCCCCCTTTCTCCTTCCCTCGCTCACCCTCTCATTTGCAAGATAGGACTGGGAAGGCTACTTATATGCTAGCCATACACCTGCCAAAAAATCATGAAAAAAAAAAAAAAAAAAAAAAAAAACGAACACATGGTCGTGAGAGCAAACAATTTTGCCATCATGTAATGACCGAAATTTGATTGATTTTTAAATATTTTTTTTTAAATTCTTTTATTTGGTTGTTCATCATAACAAAAACTGTAAATCACAATTAACAGTACAACTTATATCAGTATATGCATAGTTTCTCCAAATTACAGCAGGTAAGTCATACGTCTCTATACATTATGAACTTTGCCGAATCACTTCAAATAATGGTACATCAGTCATATCTGTGATTTGGGTGAATATTAGAAAGGAGGTTTGCAGGGTGATTCCTAATAGCCTAAGTGGTGAGGCCAATACTATAGGGCCACCTGCTCCCTCGTGCTTGCAAACTATTCTATTGAACAACAAAATGGAAATTGCATGCAAAGTTATCGGCCCTGTTTAAAGGCGAAGGTTAAGAGATAGCAAAAAGAAGTTGGAAAAAGGAAGAGAAAGGAAAGGGGAAGAGAAAAAAAAAAGGGGGGTAGGGGATAGGGAAGGCCATCATTGCCCCTGCGGGGGTACTGTGTCTGGTCCCCTGATTACTGATTAGATGAATAAAGCGTTTATTCGGCTTCTGAGGCTGTAGCATGAGTAATCTCTTGTATATATTCCTGTGTTGTGTACCAGTGAAGTATCTCCATGGTCTCCACTTGTCGCAGAAATGTTCTTCCGTGTTGTATAGGGTGGCTGTCAGTTCTTCCATTCTGAGGATGTGATTAACTTTCGAGTACCACAGGACCCTGGACGGGGGCTGGGGCTGTCTCCACATAGCTGGGATACAAGCCCTTGCCGCGTTTAGTAGTTGCATCGTCAGTGTCTTTTTATACTTTTGGATGGGTCTCTCTGTTAGGTGGAGAAGGCACGCAGCAGGATTATCTTTCAATTCTACGGAGGTTAAATTTTTTTATTGTCGCCGTCACCCCCTCCCAGAACGCCCCCAGTGCCGGGCAAGCCCAGAAGATGTGACCCATGGTTCCTATGTCCGTATTGCACCCCCAACATTTATCTGGGATTGTGTTACTGATCTTGTTGAGTAAGTACGGGACCCTATACCAGCGGGAGACTATTTTGTACCCCGATTCCTGATATTGGTTTGCCATGGAGGCCTTGTGTGCTAATACTAGAATTTTTTCTGTTTGCTGTGGGGCGAAGTGGGTTCCCAGGTCCTTTTCCCATTGATGCACGAATGTCGGGGTTGGCATCTCGTCTAGATTGAGCAATAGGTTGTACAGGAGGGAGAGGGTGTGCCGAACCGGATCGGCTTTATGACACACTGATTCAAAGGGGGTCAAGTGTCATGGTGTGTAGGGCCTTTTTTTTATTGTTTGCAGGAAGTGTCGGAGCTGATATGCACTTTACATGTCAAGTGGTGGGTCCGTGAATTCAGCAATATTATGTGCGGTCGGGAGTTCCCCTGATGGCCATATTTCCCCCAGGCGGTGTCTCCCTGTGGCCATCAGTTGTCTTGGCCTTTTTGTTCGTAAAACCTGGGGAAAAATCTGGGTTCCCGATGATGGGCGTCAAAGGGGAGGGTAGAGGCGAGATGTGTGTGTCACGGTCTCCTTACAGTTGTCAGTGTGGCCCCTATCAGGGGATGATCTATCATGTCTTTTGGGGAAGCTGTCGTGAGCCACGGGGAGGTTAGCAATGGGACGGATCTGTCTTCCATCTCCATATGCTCCCACTGTTTGTGTTCTTTGTTGCAATGCCAGTCTACTACTCTAGCCAGCAGTGATGCTCTATAATATCTACGCAGGTCCGGAAGACCTATGCCTCCCCTTTCTTTTGGTCTGGATAACGTCTGTAACTTGGTCCTGGGTGGCTTACGTGCCCAAATAAAATTTCGTATGAGTACCTTCAGTTGGTTAAAGAATGTCAGGGGGACACGGATCGGTAGTGTTTGGAAAATGTATATAATTCTTGGAAGTGCCGTCATCTTAAAGGTGTTACATCGCCCAAACCACGTCAATGTTAATGAGTGCCACTTCTCTAAGTCCACTTTCAATTTTCGTAATTGAGGAACATAGTTGTGTAGGTACAAATGCGCCAAGTCTGAGGTGATGTCAATACCCAGATAGCGTATTGATTTATCTGCCCAGTGAAAGGGAAAAGACGCGCGAAGAGCGCACGCTTCCGCCTCAGGGACAGAGATATTTAGAATCGCGGACTTAGCGCAGTTGACCTTATAGTTTGAAAGGTTGCCGTATGTCCGAATGGCCTCTAAAATGTTAGGGAGGGAGATACGGGGGTTGGCTGATTTTTAAATAGTTTTAACTGACATAAGTTAATCCCATTTTTTGTTTTTGTCACATAAGCCCAGTGCAAACTGTTCGGGCGAGAAACACATTAACCTTTCAATTTATCGTCCATTCGCCCAAGGTCTTCCAAACTTTTCCTTAGATTTGTGCCCATTAACTAAACGATAAACTAACAAACTGTCCAAATTACAGATTTTTGAACTATTTTCCGTCTAGTGTCTGGTCACCATTACTCTACTTGAGATAACAGACGGAGTGCGCTGGACACAGGACGGCTCTGAATATCTGTGAAAGTTTAAGAGGCTACAAGCTATGGTGCCAATAGCTTGAGACCCTAATGATTCGAAAATCGTACAAAAAATACCGCTTTCGTTGCGATCGTACGATAATCGGATCGTTGTTACAGAGCTTTCGAGAGCTGATCACAACAGTTCATCCGATATTATTTTATCGGACATGCACGGAAATTTTTCTCGTATGATACCAGATCATACAATTTTTGTTTAATCAGTACAGTTGTCGTTCGAAAATACAGATACACTACAACACATGACATCACTTATGATTTTTTTTTTTTTTTTATTCTGTCGTACGAGAATTTATTTATTTATTTATTTATTTATTTTTTTTGAATTATCGTAACTTTAGTAAACTCTTCAGGTTCGATATACGACTAGCATGCAAAAAAAAAATGTGACGATCTGTTGTCTGTTTTTTTGATCGTGTGTACGGGGCATAATAAGCCAGGAAAGTACAAATACCCCTCCAAAAATTACCCCTTTTTGGAAAGTAGACATTCCAAGGTATTTAGTATGAGGCATGGTGAGTTTTTTTTTTTTTTTATTATTATTTATTTATTCAAAATTGTCATATTAGCAGGTTATTTCTCTCACAGAGCATATGCATACCGAAAATACATTCTGCTACTCCTGAGTATGGCGATACCACGTGTGTGTGTGAGACTTTTTTCACAGCCAGGCCACATACAGAGGCCCAACATACAGGGAGCACCATCAGGTGTTCCAGGGACATAGATTACACATTTAATGTCTTAACAACCTATCACATTTTTGAAGGCCCTGGAGCACTAGGACAATGGAATTGCCCACAAAAATTACCCCATTTTGGAAAGCAAACACCCCAACATATAATCTATGAGGCATAATGAGTCTTTTGAATGGTTAATTTTTTTTCCCAAAGGTTTTTGGAAAATGTGGAAAAAAAAAATAATCTTCTTTTTTTCTTTTTTCTTCCAAAGTTGTCCATTTATAAGATATTTCCAACACATAGCATGTACATAGCAAAAATGACACCCCGAAATACATTCTGCTACTAGATAACTAGAAGTTATCCAGGTATATGTGGTAACCTTTTGTTCAGCAGTGGGTATGCCAGGTCCCATACAATTTTTTCCAGTTGTGCATGAGCATCATGGGAAATGTAGTTCCAAAACATCTGGGTGCCAAGGTTTGCCATCACTGTCCTAGAGAATAAAATGGTGGCTGTTGCAATATTTTATGTCGCACCGTATTTGCGCAGCGGTCTTTCAAATGCATTTTTTTTTTTTTTAAATATACTTTAATGAATAAAAAAACAGTAACATCAGCCCAATTTTATATATATATAATATTTTCTTTCTTTCTTTCTTTCTTTCTTTCGTTTTTTTTTTTTATATATATATATATATATATATATATATATATATATATATATATATATATATATATATATATATATATAATATATATATGTATATATATATATATATATATATATATATAGTTTGTTTTGTTTTTTTTTGTATAATGTGAAAGATGATGTAACACAGCGAGAATCGTGATCTTTATTCTAAGCAAAAAAAATCGTGCAGGATGGAATTAGGTCCACTTTATATTGGGGTTGTGTTATGGAGCCAGTTTAGTCCTTAGTGGAATTCCTAAATAATGTTCACATTCCAGGGCCGTCTTCATGCTGTTCAGCATTGGGAAGTAGGTATTCCATCTACTTGCTCTGCTAGGAACCGGCACACCTTTTGATGTTATGCTGACTGTCCTGTATATGAAATAGTTCCCGGCGTTTCTTTCCAGTGCTATTTATAAATCTGGTAGCATCATGATAAAAGTAGCTGTTGTGCTGTTTCAAGGATAAATCATTTGACTCCCTGCTTCCTTGCAGCCTGGCAAGCAGTGACGTGGGGTAGATATGCCAGGGTATAGCAGATTGGCCGCAGAAGAAGATGGACGTGCTGGAGCGGCAGAAGGTGAAGAGGCTGCGGCTGGACCAGATCTGTGAAGGTAAGCATGCTGGAGTTTGCAGTTCCGCTGCAGCCGGCCGACCGACCACAGGTCGCTAATCTACATTCGGAGGCCCTCATGGATGAAAGTGTACGAAAGCCGAACTGTTTGTGTTGCAGCTATTCCACTTCTTTTCATTTTTTTTTTTTTTTAAAACTTGCCATAGCAACGCGATGGAAAGAAACGGACAGGTCGCTAGTGGGCAACACATACAGTTCAACTTTCTGGCATGTGCGCACCGAAGGTGTGCCATTGTGATTGTATTGCTGTAATATGTGGATTTTATTTGGTTTAAAACTCATTTAATTAGTATTTTTGGTCGGAGGAGCATTTTATTGTGCTGTGTATGTAAAATGTTCTCTCTGTAGTCCACCTAATATTCCTTTTATATAAAATATAACTCTGTTTTGTGTCTTGTCACATATGCAGCTGTATGGTGGCTAAATGGTTAAGACCCTTTTCTCACTTGTACGACTTTGACATGACTTAAAGGGGTTGTAAAGGTTCGTTCAGGGGCGGACTGACCATTGGGACACTCGGGCACTGCCCGAGGGCTCTGGGCCACTAGGGGGCCCCATCAGGGTTGCCAGCCTCAGTAAAACCAGGGACAGTATGTAAAAAATCAGTTTTTTTTTTTTTAACATCTGTCACTGAAATGTCCCTTACCGACATCCTTTTGGTCTAAAAATCCAGAGATTATAGCTGCCCCGCCTCTCCAGTACCTTCTCAGCCAATAGAAACATGTCTGTGTATACTGTGTGGCCCCATAATCTGATTTGCCTGGGGGCCCCCATAATCTGATTTGCCTGGGGGCCCCCATAATCTGATTTGCCTGGGGGCCCCCATAATCTGATTTGCCTGGGGGCCCCCATAATCTGATTTGCCTGGGGGCCCCCATAATCTGATTTGCCTGGGGGCCCCCATAATCTGATTTGCCTGGGGGCCCCCATAATCTCTGATTTGCCCGGGGGCCCCATGAGTTGTCCGCCCCTGGGTTTGTTTTCTATTTTCTAAATAGGTTCCTTTAACCACTTCCCGACCGGCGCACACAGATATACGTCGGCAGAATGGCACGTACAGGCAGGAGGGCGTATATATAAAGTCCCTCCTTAATGCCTGTCGTGCCATCGAGCGCCGGTCGGGACCCCCGTGAGTCCGGTCAGGGGCCCTGCGGACTCGATCGCCGTGGGACACCCGCGATCGTCTCACGGAAGGCTGAACGGGGAAATGCGGAAATAGACAGCATCTCCCCGTTCTGCCTAGCAACAAGTGACGCCGATCTCTGCTCCCTGTGATTGGAGCAGAGATCAGCATTCACTAGCTGACAGCCACGCCCCCCCCACAGTAAGAAACACACCCCTAGCACACTTAACCCCTACACTGCCACCTTGTGGTTAACCCCTTCACTGCCAGTGTCATTTATACAGGAATCAGTGCATTTAAATAGCACTGATTGCTGTATAAATGACAATGGTCCCAAAAATGTGTCAAAAATGTCCGATGTGTCCGCCATAATGTCGCAGTCACAATAAAAATCGCTGATCGCCGCCATTACTAATAAAAAAAAAATTATTAATAAAAATGCTATAAAACTATCCCCTAATCTTGTAAACGCTATAACTTCTGCGCAAACCAATCAATAATCGCTTATTGTGTTGTTTTTTTTTTTTTTTTTTTTTTTACAAAAAATATGTAGAAGAATACGTATCGGCCTAAACTGAGGAAAAAAAAATGTTTTTTTATATATTTTTGGGGGATATTTATTATAGCAAAAAATAAAAAGTAATGCGTTTTTTCTTTTCAAAATTGTCGCACTTTTTTGTTTATAGCGCAAAAAATAAAAACCGCAGGGGCGATCAAATACCACCAAAAGAAAGCTCCATTTGTGGGGAAAAAAAGGACGTCAATTTTGTTTGGGAGCCACGTCGCACGACCCGCGCAATTGTCAGTTAAAGCGACGCAGTGCCGAATCGCAAAAAAGGGGCCTGGTCCTTTGCTGCAAATTGGTCCGGTCTGAAAGTGGTTAAGCTAGTGCATTGTTGGTTCACTTACCTTTTTTCCTTCGTTTTCCCTTCTAAATGTTTTTTTTTTTTCTTTGTCTGAATTTCTCACTTCCTGTTTCTCCTCGGTAAACTTCACATCATCATCCGAGCTGTGTTTAGTCAGCCAGAACAGCTTACTGAGGAGGAACAGGAAGTGAGAAATTCAGACCAAGAAAACAAAGAAAAAAAAACATTTAGAAGGGAAAATGAAGGAAAAGGTAAGTGAACCAACAATGCACTAGCTTAAAGGAACCTATTTAGAAAATAAACGAACCTTTACAACCCCTTTAAAGCAATGCCTGTGCAGTCTTGAGTTCTATCATACCTCCCAACTTTTTGAGATGGGACACCTATCCGTAAAAGTATGCAGGCATAGGACACACCCCTTGCCACGCCCCCCCCCTTAAAGGAGAATTATACAAAAAAAAAAAAACAAGATTGGTTAAACCCACAAGTGCTTTTTTAACACTACTATTCCTTCATATTGACTTTTGGAATTTACAAATGCAGCCATTTATAAATTGAAAGGTTTAGTGCTGGAAAACACTTTTTGATGTATATAAAGTGCACTTTTTATCTAACTATATAGATCAGACCAAAATGAGGGACAGAGGGACATTGCTCCAAATCAGGGACAGTCCCTCAAAATCAGGGACAGTTGGGAGCTGTGGTTCTATGGACTTCAAGTCGGACCAAAGTAGTGCAAGGGACTACTTTGAAAGTCGCTGCGACTTGAAGTCGCACGGATATGAACGGTACTCATATTGTGGAATACAGTAAAACCTTGGTTTGCGAGCACAATTAGTTCTGGAAACATGCTTGTAATCCAAAGCACTCTTATATCAAAGCGAATTTCCCCATACGAAATATTGGAAACTCAGATGTTTCGTTCCACAACCATTTATTAAGTCCTTCAGTTTATAGTCCATATAAAAAGATTATAGCAATGTGATAGGTTGTGTAACCATAAAATGTCCATCCACAAATGGAAGCCTCCACAAGGGGATTAGAAGCAAAATCCAGCAGGAGCCACAGAGTATAAAAGAGAAGAGAGGCGCCTCTAAGTGTAGTAATATGGTTACATTTAATGAAGGTACAACATTTAGCAACTTGCATGGTTGATGATTAAAACAGGCACATCTAAGTATGCAGGCATTCGGGGTAAAGCTGTCTACATAGAGCAGTGATGATGAACCTTGGCACCCCAGATGTTTGGGAACTACATTTCCCATGATGCTCAACTACACTGCAGAGTGCATGAGCATCATGGGAAATGTAGTTCCAAAACATCTGGGGTGCCAAGGTTTGCCATCACTGGCATAGACCGCCGTCCTCACCGCCTGCTCTCACCACTGTCAGTCTGCAATTGTGATCGGGAAGACTACCCTGCAATAGAGCGATCTGAAAGCGAGGTTTGAACTGCTCATAGAGCACAGCGTGGAAGGGATGATGTCGATGGCAGTGTGGGGGATGGTCTATGTGGACAGCTTTACCCCGGATGCCTGCATACTTAGATGTGCCTCTTTTAGCCCCCGTTCACACCTATGCGAATTAGATGCGGCTTACAACGCAGCGAATTCGCAGGACATTTCAAAATACTTTCATTTTAATGAGGCTGGTTCACATATCTGCGGTGCATTCGCACTGCGCATTGCAGAAAAAAGTGTGCGTTTTTGGGGAAGTGCGGTCCGGCTCAGGTGCGCATTCAGGCCCATTATCTTCTATGGGCACGCATCTGATTCGCAGATGCATTCCGTTCTGAACACAAATTCTTTCCTTCTCCTCATAGCTATAAGTAAGCACTAGACATGGTGCGAAACGCGTCAGACCTGTACCCCCTTTTCTGCCGTGCTTTGGATTGATGTGATTCCTGCTTTTAAATAAACTTTTTTGAATTTTATTTCTCCCGGTGTGCGGCTGTCCGGAGTTCTTACTGATTTCCAATCAGTTGTGACACTACTTGTATATCAAGTGAAAATATATTTGCTTGTCTTGCAAAATGGTCTCAAACCAAGTTACTCTCAAATCAAGGTTTGGAAATTGGAAATCATGGGGTACGACTTGTCCTGTGAATTTACAGTCCCAAGTTGCACAAGTGTGAAAAGGGGTGGCGAGGCCTGGCTGTGATTGCAGAGTTTCTCCAGTTGGGAAGTGAACAAAGAATCTGTTGCATGTCCCGACTTTTGTGAGGGCTTCCTACCATAATCTGAGTTACATGACCAGTTTACATACCTTTATTGCATATATGATATTGCCTTGCACAGTGATGCAGATGATGCTAGTCCCAATATATTATAATAATAATATACAGCTGCAGCATAGCGGCTCTTTTTCAGATGATGGGTATCGGGACTACTTTTAAGCTGCCCTATGACTTGATATTGCCTAAGCTTCTGGTTGACGTTTGTTCTGGTGCTTTTTGTCTTTGTGTCCCCAGACGTACGTTGTAATCGCCAGCCTTTACCTTAGGTGATTTGCACAGTAGGGGGCAGGCAAATTTCAGCTTCTTGTTCAAGCCGGCATTAACCATCTGCTCCTCTCTCTCCAGCCTGCAGCACAGGATAGAAATAGCTACAGATGTGTTCAGTGATTTAATGTGAGTTTATTCCTGAGCTGCACCTGATTATTGTATATAAATAGGTACAGGAGCATCTCTCTATAGCATTACATAACATCTGATATTAAATACGAGGCTGATTCACCATCAGTGAATGTTGTAGCATCACACAACATGTCTTTTTTATTATTTTGCCAGTCTAAAGAGTGTGTGTGTGTGTGTGTGTGTGTATGTATATGTGTATATATATATGTATGTGTGTATATGTGTGTGTGTGTATGTATATATATAATATATATATATATATATATATATGTGTGTATATGTATATATATATAAATATATTATATATAATATATATATATATATGTAGATATATAGATAGAGAGATATATATATATAGATATAGATATAGATATAGATATAGATATAGATATAGATATAGATATAGATATAGATATAGATATAGATATAGATATAGATATAGATATAGATATATATATAGAGAGAGAGATATATATATATATATATAATTGTGGCAGCAGGCAGGTAAAATCACCTGGTTGTGTTCAGGATGGAAAATATGTATGCCCTAGATTCAGGCTTTATGCGGACTTATACCACTAGAGGGGAGTGCTGGGAGTCCTATAGGGGAAGAGTTAATGAGCTCAGCTGAAGTAAGTGGGCTCATTAAGACCAGCATGCTTAGGGAGATGCTCCAACCTGGAACCAGTTTTGTGCAGACTGGGGAGTGTGACTTCTGTTCTGTGCGGTGAGTTAACGCCTGTGTGGCAAACCTCTACAACAGAGATAGGGACTGGTGCAGCACAAGGCTGCGCTCAGTTGTTAGACAGGGAATCTACGTGTGTAGTTAGCAGTCAAACTGACCAGGATTTATTTTCATGTTTTTTTTTTGTTTGGCTGTTATATTTTTCACTGCATGTAGCATAAATAAACCGCACCTTTTGTTTTTTCCACCTACAACGCTGTCTGCTGTGCCTGATTTTGTGTTGTGAACCCATCCAGGGGGTCACACACACCCGCTGCCGAGGTAACCCCTCAAAATATATATATATATATAATATATATATATATATATATATATATAAATATATATATATATATATATATATATACACACACACGTCTTAATGAGCCCACTTACTTCAGCTGAGCACACACACACACGGTCCCGGGTTACAAACAAGGTTGTCGGTGTTAGTTGGGTGGAGGTACAGGTCAGATAATCATTGGAGCAGGGCAAGAGGACCCAAACGTTCCAGGGCCTCCTCTGGTGGTAATGCTACACAGTAAACCTATATTCACAAATCCACATAAGTACCAGATAAAATGGAGACAACATAGTACAGAAAATGTGCATGCATATTACTTACCGTTAGTTTGAAACAGAGAAATGGACATACAAAATTGTGTTTGTGCTGAAGTAAGAAAGAAAGTTCATCACTACAGATAAAATCTTCTTTCTTCTTCTTCTTTCTTCTTCTTCTTCTTCTTCTTCTTCTTCTTCTTTCTTCTTTCTTCTTCTTTCTTCTTCTTCTATAATATTAATAGAAAAAAAAAAGGGAAACCGAGTAAACGTAGTCAAAACATAGCCAGAGTTACGGAACAGATAGTCAGACAAGTCAAAACGCCAGGGAGCCAGAGGTGAGCGTAGTAGAACAGCAAGCATGATCTGGAGCCAGAAGGAATGTCAGCCAAGCAAGTCTTTAACAGGAACAGAGGGGAGCGTCTCTAGAGATGTGACCAAGGTGAAGGCAGAGATCATCTGGGCTGGACGGCTTAAGTAGACAGGGCTGACGAGCAGGATATCATCAACAGGTGAGCCACTGTGGACAGAGGAGCTGGCCAGTGGCTGACAGCTGAGCAGCCAGCTGAGAGAAGAAAGGGCTGAGCCCAGCCCTGACACTCAGCCATGCCACCTGCTCCCTCCTCACAAGATTCAACTGACAGCTCAGAAACTTATGGCTCCCGACAGATCCCTTTTGGGGGAGGAATGAGCTACTAAAAACCAAAAGGAAACTGTTACTGCTATAAAATTAAGAATGAACTACTCCACACTGCATTCAGCTACAGAGGTCTGTGAAGGATTGATTTAACGCTCATTTACTGCTTGGTAAAGCAGTGTTAATATTTGTATGTCCATAGCCTGGCCACAATTTTACTTTAGAGTGGAACTCCAGCCACAGACACTACAAAGTCATATGGGGAAAAAAGTTACCTCCAAGGTTCTGTTTAGTGTTTAATTCATTTGTTTACACATCCTTTCCTCTCCCCTCGTCCATTCAAGGAACATCTTATATTTTGTGAATGGAATACAAGGTGTTCTGTGAATAGACAAAAGCTGTGGCTCTCATACAGTGATGAGATCCTGTCATCTATCCCCCTCTCCTTTTTGTCCATTCTCAGAAAGACTTGTATTCTCTTCACAGTATAGAGAAGATGGACAAGAGGAGAGGAGAGGGTGGGTAAACTGCAGGTTCCCTTTACTGTATGAGAGCTGCAATGCCAAAAGCAGCACTGGTTGTATTGTCTGGTGAGAAAACACTAAAATCAGCCGAGCAAAGTACCACGTAAGAGGTAACTTTTTTTTCCACGTATGAATTTGTATAGATGTCCTAAGCCCCACATTTTGTTCAGGCACTCCTTATAGAGCAGTGGTCTTCAAACTGTGGCCCTTTGCTTGCCTTTTATCTGGCCCTTGAGGCATTATTCCTTCCACTGACACCAACACTGGGGCACTAGTCCTTCCACTGACACCAACACTGGGGCACTAGTCCTTCCACTGACACCAACACTGGGGCACTAGTCCTTCCACTGACACCAACGCTGGGGCACTAGTCCTTCCACTGACACCAACGCTGGGGCACTAGTCCTTCCACTGACACCAACGCTGGGGCACTAGTCCTTCCACTGACACCAACGCTGGGGCACTAGTCCTTCCACTGACACCAACGCTGGGGCACTAGTCCTTCCACGGACACCAACGCTGGGGCACTAGTCCTTCCACGGACACCAGCGCTGGGGCACTAGTCCTTCCACGGACACCAGCGCTGGGGCACTAGTCCTTCCACGGACACCAACGCTGGGGCACTAGTCCTTCCACGGACACCAACGCTGGGGCACTAGTCCTTCCACGGACACCAACGCTGGGGCACTAGTCCTTCCACGGACACCAAAGCTGGGGCACTAGTCCTTCCACTGACACCAACCCTGGGGCACTAGTCCTTCCACTGACACCAACTATTTCTCCCCCTAATACCAAAAATTGGGCATTTTTAACTCCCACTGGGCACAGTCCAGCCCAGCCCCCCTAAAGCCTGCAGGACAGTAAACTGGCCCTTTCTTTTATAAGTTTGGAGAACAGTTATAGAATGTCGAGTGTTTAGAGGACATTTTCTGAATTGAGCTTCTGCAGAATGTACCTAACTACTTTACTCTGAGCATGAACGGTTTCTTCTTCATCTGTCTTGGAATGGGATTAGCATCACGTTCTTTAGGGTTTAGTGCTGCTCCTGATTAGTGAATGAGCTATTTATTGCTTGTGGTGATGTGTGAGTGGATTATTTGCTTTCTAGTTGGAACACAAAGTCGTTTGCTTTTCCTTTTGGGGAGACACCGAAAATTGCTGCTTTATCGTGGACCAGTGATTCTATGGAAAACCACCAATCAGAATGAATTCTTCTTCTTTAACGCCTTTACACCACTTTACACAAATATGTATATTGTTGTTTTCAGGACAAATTGGGCTTTCGTTCGGTGGTAAATTAATATCTCCTGATTTTAATTATTTTTTAAATTATTGTAATTATTATCAAAGGAAAACTGGCCCAAAATAGTAAAAAAATTAAAATGAATTTAGCTGGGAATTTCTTGTTACTATCATAACCTACCACCAGTGCTGATCCTGACCTCCCTGGGGCCCTAAGCAAAATTCTGCTAAGGGGCCCTCTACCTGACCCGTGATGCCGTGAGCTATGGAAACCATTTGCCAATGCCACACAGTCAAACCTGACACTTACATCAGGGTCCCCAGAGAGCCTCCCCCTACATCAGGGTCCCCAGAGGGCCCCCTCCTTAGACCAGGGTCCCCAGAGGGCCCCCTCCTTAGACCAGGGTCCCCAGAGGGCCCCCTCCTTAGACCAGGGTCCCCAGAGGGCCCCCTCCTCCTTAGACCAGGGTCCCCAGAGGGCCCCCTCCTCCTTAGACCAGGGTCCCCCGGGGGCCCCCTCCTCCTTAGACCGGGGGCCCCCTCCTCCTTTGACCAGGGTCCCCCGAGAGCCACCTCCTCCTTTTGACCAGGGTCCCCCGAGAGCCACCTCCTCCTTTGACCAGGGTCCCCCGAGAGCCCCCTCCTCCTTTGACCAGGGTCCCCCGAGGGCCCCCTCCTCCTTTGACCAGGGTCCCCCGAGGGCCCCCTCCTCCTTTTGACCAGGGTCCCCCGAGGGCCCCCTCCTCCTTTTGACCAGGGTCCCCCGAGGGCCCCCTCCTCCTTTGACCAGGGTCCCCCGAGAGCCCCCTCCTCCTTTTGACCAGGGTCCCCCGAGAGCCCCCTCCTTTTTGACCAGGGTCCCCCTAGAGCCCCCTCCTCCTTTGACCAGGGTCCCCCGAGAGCCCCCTCCTCCTTTGACCAGGGTCCCCCGAGAGCCCCCTCCTCCTTTGACCAGGGTCCCCCGAGAGCCCCCTCCTCCTTTGACCAGGGTCCCCCGAGAGCCCCCTCCTCCTTTGACCAGGGTCCCCCGAGAGCCCCCTCCTCCTTTGACCAGGGTCCCCCGAGAGCCCCCTCCTCCTTTGACCAGGGTCCCCCGAGAGCCACCTCCTCCTTTGACCAGGGTCCCCCGAGAGCCACCTCCTCCTTAGACCAGCCAGCCAGAGGTGGTGCAGGGGGGGGGGATGCTGGGTCTTGGGGGGGGGGGCGCTTGGCGGTATAACGGAAGGGCACAGTGGCAAATGCGACTGCAGCGACCCCTAAAGTTCCACCATGATGTTGTAAACATTAATTGACGCGCTATGACATGGGTAGGCGGGGCCTCGAGTAATTTGCGGGGCCCCTATAGGGCGGATCGGCTCTGCCTACCACCAAAGAACAAAACAAAATAAATTCTCTTGCTCCTCACGATTGCAGCTGTAACACTGTAACACATGTGTGTGTTATTTGTGGTTTGTACCCCTAGTACAGCCCAGAGACAATAGTGTGCATTTTTTATTTTTTTTTGTGTCCTACTCGGGAGCGGCCGGTCCATTAGGGGCGCTGCCCCCCTAGTTTGCATGCATGGCTCCAGACTTTTTTTCTTTTTTAAGCCACATGATTAGAGCCTGAGGCTTGAAAAAGGTTGGGCTCTGGGCACAGACAATATCCACTTGTGACAATAGCAAATCAATATTCGCTATTGGCTGCCGGCTTCTGCTCCCGGCCAATCGGGACGGGGCGAATCGGGTTGGCCCGGGAGGAGATGCTGAGGAAGCTGCAGAGGGGCCAAATGTGGTGGGACTGTGCCATGGAGGGGTGAGTACAGACCTGGAGGGGGGGGGGCGGTTTGTGTGCCGCACCCCAAAAAAATGTTTAGCTCCAGCCGCCACTGGTCCTACCTAAAACACACTGATGTTAATTTAGAAAAAAAAAAATGTAATCCTGCCCAAGATATGACATTGACCCAAACACTAACCTTGCACAAACCTAGATCAAACCTCGATTTAGGTTTTTTATTTATTTTTTTCAGAGGCAGTTGGACACTTTTTTTATTTTTTATTTTTTCAACTGCCCCTGAACGCATGCAATGTTATCCTATGTGTCCATGTACACAGTCTTTTTTTTCCCGTTTTTTTGCAGTTGCGTTTAACCTCGTTTTTTCCAGAAGCAAAAAAATGGGTTCAGATACTTTTGCTTTTCCACGTTTCAGGTGAAAAACGCGGTACCTGTGTTTAGCCGCATTTGCGTTTATACGCGTTTTTAAAGGAGCCCAATTTTTTGGACCAGAAAACTCCGAAATATGATGGTAAACCATAAAAATTACAAAAAAAATTGGTTTAAAATGTAATTACTTTAGATAGTTCATAGAGCGTATATACTCACTGATGCAATGCCATAAAAACTCCTATTTTTTTAGGTGGCTTAGACAATGAGGAATGCCTCCACTTCTTTGCCCCAACCCATCATCGAATTTCTAATCTAATCAGTGACTCCACCTAGTCTGACCAAAGCATAGCAATGTCTTTTTTTCACAAAGAAAAACCTGCATACCAATGTCTAGTCTGCCCCACCCCCCACCATGTTTGTGAATATCCAACGGACATTCGCTGCGCCATCAACGGATGGGTCCAATATCGACGAGCTCTGCGACGACGTTGCTGCCCCACTGTCTACTGGGATCTGGTGTCATTGATCCCAGGAGACAGTGCGGCCATCTTCCGAAATCTCGCGAGATTTCGGTCACATCTTCAGAAATCTCGCGAGATGTCGGCAGATGTGCCGAAATCTCGCGAGATTTCGGAAGATGTCCGGGAACGTGAGCTACTCTTTGCCGTTACTGCGCACGCGCGAGATCGGCGCAAGTAACGGCGGTGCATGCTGGGCCATCTAAAGTGCCTGTGTGGGTTCACATGCCCACAGGCAAGATGGCCCCCAGCAGGACAAATTTTTTTAAATTATTTTAAATGACGAAAACCGGCAGCAGAGAGGCACAGAAATGGGACACGTGAGTACCTGATTTACATGTCATAATCTACTGCACTAAATATAGGAAAACACTACAGACAGTGCAGAACCGCTTTAACAGCGTCTCGTGTGCATGGGGCCTAAAAGAGAAGAGAGGCGCCTCTAATGTAGCAATATGGTTACATTTAATGAAGGTACAACATGTATTTTTTATTTTTATTTTTTCCTCTCTGCATGGAGAAAGAAATATACATTGTATCCTTCCTCTCCATTCACACAGAGCCTCCCCCTACATCAGGGTCCCCAGAGGGCCCCCGCCTCCTTAGACCGGGGTCGGGAGCTCCATGACCCCGGCCGCGCGACCAGCGGACCCGATCGCCGCTGGTGTCCCGCGATCGGTCACAGAGCTGAAGAACGGTGTCCTCGCGCTTCCTACACTGCCTGTCATTGATCGGCTGTTCCCTGTCATCAGGAAAGCCGATCAATGTCGTCAGACATCAGCCCCGCCCCCCCAATGTAAAAAAACACACGTCACACACCATAACCCCTCCCCGCCCCCTAGTGGTTAACTCTTTCACTGCCAGTGTCATTTATACAGGAATCAATGCATTTAAATAGCACTGATTGCTGTATAAATGACAATGGTCCCAAAAAATGTGTCAAAAATGTCCGATGTGTCCGCCATAATTTCGCAAATCACAATAAAAATCGCTGATCGCCGCCATTACTAGTAAAAAAAAAAAAAATATTAATAAAAATGCTATAAAACTATCCCCTATTTTGTAAACGCTATAACTTTTTTTGCGCAAACCAATCAATTATCACGATTTTTTTTTTTTTTTACCAAAAATATGTAGAAGAATACGTATCGGCCTAAACTGAGGAAAAAAAATGTTTTTTTATATATTTTTGGGGGATATTTATTATAGCAAAAAGCAAAAAATATTCAATTTTTTCCAAAATTGTCGCTCGATTTTTGTTTATAGCGCAAAAAATAAAAACCGCAGGGGCGATCAAATACCACCAAAAGAAAGCTCTATTTGTGGGGAAAAAAAGGACGCCAATTTTGTTTGGGAGCCACGTCGCACGACCGCGCAATTGTCAGTTTAAGCGACGCAGTGCCGAATCGCAAAAAGGGCCTGGTCCTTTGGCTGCAAATTGGTCCGGGCTGAAGTGGTTAAGTGGCTAAGCTATGCCACACTCTATGCTAGGGGTGCCATACACACAGGGAAATATGCGACCATGGACTCTCAGGCTTTATACAAAATACTATGGAGTAGTGGGGGGATTGCGAGAAAAATGTGAAAAATGGGTTTAACTTTTTTATATAGACTGTTACTTTGCCCTGACTGCTTCTCTTTCCATGTGGATAAACAATCGCTTGTAAACTCAATATATAGTATAACTTTTTAATGTTTCAATTTGGTTTCCAGTATTGGTGTCACATGATTTTGTGCTAAATAGAGTTTGAGTCATTTTGAAATGCGATCGGCAGCTCCGCTCATTGGATTCATTTCAATTATTTATCCAGCTCTAGTGATCGGTAACAGATCCCTGCTCCCTTTGACCTTGCTGTCATGAGATCTCTGCCCCCACGTTGGTTGTCTTTTGCCGTGTCGTTTGCTGTCCCAATAATTTGTAGCGCACTCTATTTGATGAGGGCGCCTCCCCCTTTTGGAAGCTGTGTTTACCACATCATTACCATGGAGCGAGGAGATTTTATGCCGTAACAGATACTTCCCATTATTTAACTGTGACACAGTCTGCGGCACTGTATACTGATCAGCTGGATAGTGGCCACTGCCAGGGATAAGTAGTATCGTGTCTCCAAGTATGTTGATTATACTTCTTTGATTGCCACTAAAGTCTTTATTCCAGTTCAGTGGACTGGTATAACGGACCAGTTGCTGGTAGTAATCCAAACGGGTTCCTGTGACTCTACGGAAATGTCGTCTTTCTAGCCCAGGGATCCTCAAACTACGGCCCTCCAGCTGTTGCGGAACTACACATCCCATGAGACATTGTAAAACTCTGACATTCACAGACATGACTAGGCATGATGGGAATTGTAGTTCCTGAACAACTGGAGGGCCATAGTTTGAAGACCCCCTGGTCTAGCATATACCCTGGGATGCTTCGTATGTGTTTACCCCCTGCGGTTATTTTAGACACTGGATTGAGGCCAAAGAGAAGTGGAATCTTACTTTCTGAAAATGCTAAATGCTTGGCCTTTAGGGCCTCATGCACACTGGACGTTTTTTCTATCTCTCCTAAATGTCTTTTCTCCTAGCAGGGGCATTTTGTCAGAAAAGAATGCTTGTGAAAGTTTTTAACGCGTTTCGGCACGTCAATTGTTTGAGCGTTAAAGGAGTTGTAAAGGCCGAAGGTTTTTTTTTTTTTTTTTTTTTATCTTGATGCCTTCTATGCATTAAGATAAAAAAATAAACAAAAAGGTACCGTATATACTTGAGTATAAGCCGAGTTTTTAGCACTTTTTTTAGTGGGGCCCCAAAGTCGGTTCGCAAAATGACATTCTCTGCTGCAGAAAAGTGCTTGACATTTTCCCAACTGACTTTGGGGCCCCGTATGTCGGAGACACCTGGTGCTACGAGCCCCAGCTGGATATGTTGTAGTGCTAGTTTTACTGTGTTTGCACACCAAATTTGGGTTCCTAGCACCAAGTGGCCCCGAGATACGGGGGCCCCAAAGTCGGTCAACTTTTTCCACCTGCAGCATTGTCATTTCGGGACCCTTTGGGTCCAGAGACCCCAAATTATGGCTACAGATAGGAGGCATCTAGGAACCCTTAACTACACAGTTTGAAGTTCGGGGGACCTATGGCTACATATGGGCACAGTGAGGCTGCAAAAGGGCATTGTTGACCCTCTTTTCCACTTACAGTAGCTGCGCATTTCTCTCGAGTCAAGTTTTCCCATTTTTTTTTTTTTTGTGGTAAAATTGGGTGCCTCTGCTTATATTCGGGTCGGCTTATACTCGAGTATATACGGTAATACTGCGCATGTGCAAAAATAATAAAAAAATCATACAAAGAAATTGATATCAATCCAAACCATTACAGTGTATAAAGTCCAGCAGCACCACGAAAGTGAGATATAATCACAATAACAGCATATACAAAAAAAGTTATGCACTAAACAAAATTGCTTATAAAAGTCCAACTGTAGAAATCGCAAATCCGTGATGATTAAGGCAGGGCAAAAGGGGCAGTGGCCCCGGGCCCATTCACTGTTGTGGGGCCCAAAGCAGCTGCCCCTTGAGCCCTACACCGCCTGAAAATAGTTGAGATTTGGGAGGGCCCAAGAAAATGTTTACCCAGGGTCCAATCAATATTAAAGACGGCCCTGAATGCAGGTACATCCAAAAACCCTCAACCCCGTGCGTGCACCATCACTACAGGCAATATAGACTCTTACCAGAGAGCCTGGATCCTTTTATTATGAAGGGTCAAACAGGCTTGATGTAATAAACTTTTCAGGGGTCATCCACTGGAGATGTGTCCTCAGACCAAAAAGGGGCATTGGCTGGATATTCAAACCAGACTCCATCTACCCCCACGATCAATGGCCGGCCGTTTTGAGGCCCTGGACCCTGGATCCGCCTTCTCCCTCTCGGTCCGCTGGGAAGGAAATTGTGTTGGCTCCGAAAATCCTTAGATAAAAAGCCTTCTGTGTGTAGCGGCCTCCCCTGCACCCCCTAATACTTACCTGAGCCCCATCTCTGTCCAGCGGTGTCCACGAGTCCCTCAGCCATCTGGGGTGTCCTCAGTCCCTCCTGATTGGCTGAAATAAAGCAGTGGTGCCATTGGCTCCCGCTGCTGCCAATCAGGGAAGAGAGGGGCGGGCCGAATTGCGGCTCCGTGTCTGAATGGATACACAGAGCTGCAGCTCGGCTCAAGTGCCCCCATTGCAAGCTGATTGCTGTGGGGGCACTCGACGGGAGGGAGTGGCCAGGAGCAGCGAAGAGGGACCCGAGAAATGAAGGATACAGGCTGCCCTGTGTAAAACCAACTGCACAGAGGAGGCAAGTATAACATGTTTTTTATTTAAAAAAAAAGACTTTACAATCACTTTAATTTCGTTGGTCAGAATAATAATTTATTCTGCCCATTAAAATGAGTTAACGCTCAAGCGCTAAACACATCTAGTGCTAACGTGTTTAGACGCATCAATAATTTTTTCTGCCAAAATGATGCTGCTCCTGGAGACACTAGCAGTGTGTTTTTTTGTTTTTTTTGGGGGTTTTTTGCGGCTAAATGCCTCCAAAAGCCTATTTGTGCATGGACACATAGGCTTACATGCAGGGACTTTTAGACCGCTTTCACACTGAGGCGCTTTTCAGGCGCTTTCACGCTAAAAACAGCGCCTAAAAAGCTCACGAACACTTACTTCCATTAAAAATCAATGAACGCTTTCACACTGGGGCAGTGCTGGCAGGGCTGTGAAAAACTCCCCTCCCCATTGAAATGAATGGAAAGCTCTTCAAAAGCGCCTGAAAAGCTCTTCAAAAGTGCTCAGTGTTTTTACTGGCAGTTTAGAAGCGCTTCAGTGTGAAAGTGGCTTTAGAGGACGAAAAAAAAAAAAAGCCTGACGCCCCTAGGAGCAGCTGTAAAAATGTTCAGTGTTCAGGAGGCCTTAGGCTGATCCATTGACTTTTAGTACTTCTGCTGTCACTAACTTGAAACTAACTGTCACTAAATCCAGAACAGCGAATAGCTCAAAGCCAACAGCAAGTGATAGGCGGGTAATGACAGCTTTGACAGCTTCTCAGTGGGATAGCTCAGGCAGGTTCAGACTCGTGTCCAAACACTCTTTAATCAGGAATTCTAACTTCACTTGCTGCATGCAAGCAATTCAAAGAATCAGCATAATGGCCAGAAAACTGGCATGTTCAGCAGTAGCAGCCTTTATATTTTTTCAATACTTGATATATACTTGAGTATAAGCCGAGTTTTTCAGCACTTTTTTTGTGCTGAAAATGCCCCCCTAAGCTTATACTTGAGTCAAGCACTTTTCTGCAACAATGATGGGGTTCCTAGCACCAATTGGCCCGAGATACAGGGCCCCCAAAGTCGGTCAACTGTGTCCACCTGCAGCAATGTCATTTCGAGGCCCTTTGGGTCCAGAGACCCCAAATTTTGGCTACATCTAGGCATCTAGGAACCCTTAACTACAGAGTTTGAAGTTCGGGGACCTATGGCCGCAAATGGGCACAGTGAGGCTGCAAATGGGCATTGTTGACCCTCTTTTCCACTTACAGTAGCTGCTGCATTTCTCACCCTAGGCTTATACTCGAGTCAATACGTTTTCCCAGTTTTTTTGTGGTAAAATTAGGTGCCTCGGCTTGTATTCGGGTCGGCTTATACTCGAGTATATATGTGGAATTTAATAGGTAACCGTGTTTCTTGTACTCACTTTCCCTACATGGGAAGTAAGGTTTGTTTACTGTTCTTTAGTAATGAGACAAACCGATTTTAAGTGATTTAAGAGGCATGTTTCAGTATGTTTTCTTCTTGCAATACTAATATACTGGAATTTTTGGTGTAAATTTTATGTAGAAGATTGCTGATGAGATGTATTGTTATGTTTTTCATTGTGTGCAACCTGTATGCCTCCTTTTTGTTACTTTCAATAAAACAAGTTTAAAAAAAAAAAAAAAAAATGCATGAGCCATGAAATAGCAGTGAAGTAGATCCGCTGGGGACACTATTGTACATATTTCAAAAAATCATTTTTTATATTTTTGTGGGTTTTTTTTATACAGTGTTTGTCATATTTTTTCTTTTATATTGTTTTGATCTCACGTGGTTTACTTTGATGTTATAACATATGTTTAAAATAAGAATTGTGCTGTCATTTTCTGGTTTACTTACTTTAAAGGGACAGTGTACCCTCAATGAGCTTCAGCAAGACCAGTTACCATTAGTAACAAACAGCGAAGGTTTCTTTTAACCTAGATGGATTTTAATAAACTTCAAAAGCTGGAGTATGCATGAAAAGGTTGCTTTTTAGTTGAAAACTCGTTGGTTTGTCAAAGATGCGCACAGATATTGTAACTCGTGCCTAGTGACCCATTACACCACGGGCACACAGTGACCTCATTCTGTTACTTTTCAACGTTCTAAATAAAGCAGAGTTCCACCCGAAAGTGGAACTTCCACTGATTTTGTCTCCCCCCCCCCCCTCAGGTGCCACATTTGGCACCGTTTGGGGGGGGGGGGATACTTTGACAGGTATCCTGTTCCCACTCCCGGGAGTCCGGGCCATGGCCCATGACTTCACCGCTCGACTCCCTCCTCCACCCCCTGCCGCTGGGCCAGTAGGAGAGAGTAGTGGAGCCTTGCGCATGCGCAGTAGGGTTCCTGGCGTGGAGCCTTGCGCATGCGCAGTAGGGTTCCTGGCGTGAAGCCGTAAGGCTACACTGCCACGTTCCCTTACTCGCAATGGCGGCAGCAAGCTCCCGACAGAGAAGAGAGCTGAGAGGACAGCTGCTTATGACGGAGGGACGCACTCTGACCACGGTGGTCAGGGCTCAGCAGCCCAGATTTTCGTGGTCAGTATAGAGAGAGGATACAGGAAGTGGCAGGTTCAGGGAGTTTTTATTTTATTTTATTATTTTTTTTTTTCTTATTTTTTTTTTTTGCAGGTGCCTGCTTAATCTGCTTTAAGGGACCAAGATCTGAATTTTTCTTTTTTTTTTGTTGGGGTTAACAAACACTTTAAGTCGCAGTGTATTTTAGGTAACTCTCTAACTTTGAGATTAACGATGTTAACAATTTACTTCATCTTAATTTTGAACTTTGCCAAGCTGACCTCAATCAGCCTGTGGACAGAAATTTAGTTCTGGAACTCGAACCACTGGTTTACGCCATTAATTCCTCGAATATTTGTTTGGCCTCTTCTACTAGTATTTCCCAGTCCCATGTAAGTAATCCTTTTCCATAGCTTACATGACCTTTTTTTATATGAGTTAACTTGCCTGCAGAACTGCTGTGAATGGGTTAATGCCATCCTAATCCCAACATGGCCGGCTAATAACGGGCACATCTGTTGCCTCCATGTGGCCCTCAGATCATATAGTTTGGTGCCTTCTTGCCAGCAGGACAGTGAGCTGCATCCAGCTGCCCGGGTGTGTATGTGAGATGGTGGTGGGGGGGACGTGCAGCCCCCTGCTGTCACTGAGGTTCTTCCCCTGCGCTGAGGATGTTCCTATAGGAAAACAATTACATCTCTGTGCCTGTGTGCTGTGTATTTGTCCTCTGTATATAGATTTAGGGATTACTGTGTTATCCTGCAAGGATTAAGGTCAGCATGAGTTAGTGTGATGAGCAGGAATAAGCTGCTGTATGGTGCAGTGACGAGGCGGATCAGGAAATTCATTACACTAAAGATGCATTTTGAGAGAGTAAATGGATTTCAGAGTTCAGGTGAAATGTTTCTGTTATGT
>CM053036.1:26259929-26274929 GCA_028564925.1 Lithobates sylvaticus | reverse complement strand
GGCCTTTTGTACTAATATTCCTGGAGATTTATATTTGCACTTGGCACTTCTCCTCCTTTCTTTATACACCTTTTCTCTATGGAGGTGGCCATACTGGTTTCCTGCCTGGGATCTGTCTCAGGGACTTATCTCTGTATCCCTTAGGCCCCTTTCACACGGACGCAGTCAGTTTAGGCACGTAAAAAACGTATCAGTTCTTATCCGTTGTCTCATCCATTTTCATCCGTCATCCGTTCCGTTAATGTCCGTTTTCATCCGTCTTATGTTCCGTTAACATCCGCTTACATCCGTAAATGCACACGTTTACGTCCGTTTTTTCATCCGTTTTTGTATACATTTTGTTCCGTTTTATATGTGTGCCTGTGCCTTTAAGAGGTTGAGTTTACAGATAAACACAAAACGGATGTTAACGGATTGGACGTTGACGGACAATGTCCGTCAACGTCAGTTAATATCCGTTTTGACGGATCTGGACATAGCCTTGTACGTTTAAAAAAACGGATAAAAACGGAAGTGGAGATTAACTGATGGTGACGGATGTTCATCCGTCTGCCCATAGGAATGCATTGTCGTCCGTCGACGGATGGAAGAAAAACGGATAGACGGTCCATCCGTGTGAAAGGGACCTTAGACTTTTCTAATGGCAAGATTTTCCTGTTGCATGGAGCTTCTAGTCACATAGAGTGCAGGCTTTGTACCGTGGGATAAGAACTGTTACCATGCTCTAGTACAGTGATGGCGAACCTTGGCACCCCACATGTTTTGGAACTACATTTCCCATGATGCTCAACTACACTGCAGAGTGCATGAGCATCATGGGAAATGTAGTTCCAAAACATGGGGTGCCAAGATTCGCCATCACTGCTATAGTACTTCTGGACGTTTTTATTTTTGTGATTAAGCTGTATACTTCTATGGTCTGTTGATGTTTAGTATATCAGCAGGAAGTTTTTTTTTTTTTTTTTGTGCCTCTCTGTGAGATATATCAGCCCCCTACTTTATGTATATACACCGTTTTAGGCTCCAGGTGGTTATTTTTTTGACGTCAGCCCCTGCGTTGTCAACTACGGCCTTTATATTTCTATTGTTTTATTTTAATAATTGCTCAAACAGAATTAAAAAAAAAAAAAAAAAATCACCTCCAACGATTGTCACCCATAAAAGTCACCTATTTGTGCAGCAGTCTGTTTGAGAAATGGGATGTGGTTACAGTTTGGGAGGTAAAAGTTAGTAAGCAAAGGGTCCTATTGACAAAGAGGAAACCGCCCAGTGGATCAGATTTAATGTTAACGAATCGCCAAGAAACAGTGTTAGAAATTAGGATACATACGCCTCACAAATGAGTTGGCTAGAGTGAATGAATGATTTGTATAGCGCTATAAATGTGAACTGAATCGCCTCAAGGCGCTTGTCTGCTCTTGCTGTCATGCAATATTTAGAAGAGGTGGGTCTTGAGTTTTTTTCCTGAAGGCCTGATGGTTTTCTTCCAAGCGGATGTTGTTTGGTAGAGCATTCCATAGCAGAGGTCCCTGTACTGCGAATCTTCGTTCGCCCTTCGATTTGTAGCGGGCTTTGGGGATGAGAAGGTGGTTTTGGTTTGTCGATCGAAGGCTGCGATTTGGTATGTATTTTTCTATTTTCTCACAAAGGTATTGAGGAGCATTTCCTTGTGTACATTTGTGGGTGAGGCAGAGGGTCTTGAATGTGATCCTGTCTTTTAACTTGAGCCAATGGAGGGTCCTTAGGGATGGGGAGATGGATTCCCAAGGTTTTTTTCCGGTGACTAGTCTTGCTGCTGTGTTTTGGACAATTTGAAGGCGCGCAAGCTGGTAATCCGGTAATCCTATGTAGAGGGAGTTTGTGTAGTCGAGATGCGAATTGATGATAGTTCCTACTACTACCGCTTTTTTCCTTTTCCGGGATCAAGGGGATGAGTCTGCGCAGCATGCGGAGGAGATGATGGGATCCGCTGATTACCGATCCGATTTGTGCCTCCATGGTCATCTCTGAATCAAAGATTACTCCGAGGCTTTTTCACTTTGATGGTTGGTGGTGTCCATGGGGTCTTCGTCTTTTTCCTTTTGGTTTGCGTCGAGGAGCAGTAGTTCTGTTTTCGATCCATTTAGTTTGAGGGAGCTAGTGGTCATCCAGTCATCTATCAATGTGAGACATTTTCCTAGTTCCTGGTATTGGTCTTTTTGTCCGGTGATCCGGAAGTACAGTTGAGTGTCGTCCGCGTATGAGTGGTAGCATAGATCCGATTTGCTAATAATTTTGAAGAGTGGCCGGATGTAAATGTTGAAGAGTACTGGTGACACTGGTGATCCTTGAGGGACTCCATAAGTAATTGCCCGGGTTTCCGAAGTGAAGGCTCCTAGTTTCACTGTCTGTGACCGGTTTCCTAAGAAGGTGGGTCTTGAGTTTTTTCCTGAAGGCCTGATGGTTTTCTTCCAAGCGGATGTTGTTTGGTAGAGCATTCCATAGCCGAGGTCCCTGTAGTTATGAGGAAAGTGACTGGAGAGATGATAAAATTGATCTTTCTTGTAAAGTGTTTCCTGGAGGAAACCTATTGAAGTATGCAGTCAACCTAATTCGTTGAGAATGGCAGTGTTTAGCAGGATGGTGGAAGGACTTGACACTAAGAGATGTAAAGGTTTAGGCTAGTCATTATGATTCAGTAGAATATGATCATATTCTCCACCAGTCCAAGCAATGGGGAGAGGGGTAAGAAGAAAGGAGGTGGGGTAGGAAAGTGATTCTTCCTGGAAGTAGTAGGTCTAAAGGCAGAACTGTGAAACGGAGATATGGAGGAAGTGGTCTAGGGAGAGGAGGAGGTAAATATGGGGATTAGGTAAGCGTAGGGTCTTGGGGATGAGTCTTCTGGAGGAATCTCTTAACCGTCCAATGCTGGACTGTGTAAATTCCGGAGTAGGGACCCTTGTTGGGGAGACGTGTCTCTTAATAACAGCATCTGTATCACCACATTGTATGCAGCCATAGTGGAATCAAAGAGCTACTGCCTCATTTAAAAATCTCTAGAACAAATGCAAACCGTAGTCAAAACTGTGCAAAGTGAAAAACCACAAATGTATAATAATGCTCAAGGAGGGGCACTTTAATTTAGTAACTGTCTGATTGGAGATGTTTTCCGCAAAAGTGCAGGTTCTGTCTAGAAGAATCTGGGGTAGGGTCCCAGGGTAACATAAACTGCAAAAGGAAGTGCCCAATATTGTGAACTAGGTGAGAATCTAAACTGCAAAATCCTCTTGTAGGCACACTTAGGTTGTAGAGGAAAAGGCCTGGAAGAATACTGAGAGAAAGGCTGGTCTTCCTCCTCAGGAAAGAAGAATGTGGTCAGAAGTGGTCACATTGTATGTCAGATCAGTTCAATTGTCGTCTGATGGGAACAATTTTAAGAGTCAACAATGTCGCCAATGTGAGAGAAAGTCAGGTGTCCTGACCTACAGATAGTTGACCTGTAAGGGGCTACACTCCATGTCCACAAGGTGCAGGCTGTAACCGTAATCGGTCAACTGTAGTTCAATTTACTTGCTTTAGCAAATGGGTGGTTCCCTCTGTTTCACCTCATTTGTGGGGCACATGAGCGCCGTTCTCGGGGTGGTAGTTGCGTGGCATTTGTCCAGGCAGGAGGAGTAGACATCTCTGAATGGCCTGTTAACCAGTTGAGAATGTAGAAAGGTGTAGGCAATCTTGGCACTCCAGCTGTGGTGAAACTTCAAATCCCATCATGCCTCTGCCTCTAGGAGTCATGCCTGTGATTTTCAGGGTCTTGCAATATCTCATGGGACTTGGAGTTTCACCACAGCTGGAGGGCCAAGGTTGCCTACCCATGCTCTAGTTCAAGTTCATCCAGATAGCGGAGAGTAAGAGAATGAGTGCCCTTTCAAATATTTAAGTATGGCCTCATCGATCAGGCTGACCTGGGTGGTGAAGCTTGTCCAATACAGGTTTTATAATCGGACACATTTTAATGGTGAGATGGGGAAATGTCAGGCAGGATGTGGATTTTGTCTCCCATCAAAGTCCTGGGGACAGTTTTTTCCCATGTTTTATGTTGGGTGGCTTCTTTCATTTTGTAGAAATGTATTCAGAAGATGATGTCTCTTGGTCTTTTTGGATCATCACACTCTAACCCTATCTGTGGTGGTTGACTGAGTAAGGTGTTAAGAATTGTTGTCACAGTATCTTGGAAGTCCCTACTTGGGGTGGCCTCAGGCAGGCTCCTAATATGAAAAAAAATTTAGATTTTGGATATCCATTGCATCTTTGTCACTTTCTAAGCTCTGAAGTGGTGACTCTAAGCCCCCGTACACACGGTCGGAAATTCCGACAAAAAATGTCCGATCGGACCATGGAAAATCGCCCGTGTGTGCGCTCCATCTGACTTTTTACGTCGGAATTTCCCTGCTCTCAAATTTTCCAACAACAAAATCCAATCGGACTTTTTCCGATCGTGTGTAGAGAATTCCGACGGACAAAGTGCCACGCATGCTCAGATCAAATTACGAGACCAAAGCTATTGGCTACTAGCCTCTACGTAGTCCCGTCGTACGCAACGAACGTCACCACGTTCAGAATGATCGGATTTTTTGACAACTTTGTCCGACCGTGTGTATGCAATACCAGTGTCGGATAAAATCCGTCAGAAAAAAAATCTGACGGATTTTGTGGTCGGAATTTCCTACCGCGTGTACGGGGGCTAAGAGTCCATAAGAGAGAAATCTTGTCATATCTCTAATTTTAGAGCATAGATAGTCTTCAATTCTCTTTTCCATTTCAGGTGTGGCTTGGTGGGTAGGAATTCTAGGATATTTATCCTGGCAGACAAGCATTGGAGGATTTCCAGCATTTCAAGACAATGAGTACGTGGAGGTTTGATTTTTTTCCCCTGTAGGAGAGGAACTGTGCAGGAGCATGTACGGGCTCTGGCTCCATCTGTAAGGAAAGCCCTGCAGGAAGTAAGCCTGGATCGTTAGTAGAGCTTGCGGCCAGAGTATTGCATGTCACAATTTCCACTTCCACATGGATGTCAGGCTTTTCCAGCACCAGCGGGGTTGGCTAGTGAATGAGTTGATCTTGATGTTCAAAAAGAATGCAAACTTCTCACTTTCTTCTTGGTCCTTTTTGATCAGATCTATGTTTTATGCCTATTTTAGTTTCTAAAAGGAGGGTTGTGTCATCAGAGTATCGATGTTCCTTTCTCTAACATTTTCTCGTTTTTGAAAGCTTTTGATTCTGTGAATTTCCAGCAGATTAGTTCCTGGGAATAATGGCTCATTTCCCACCAAGCAAGAGTGAACCAACTTATCTCACATGGACTCGCTTAACTGTTTTGAGGCTGCAAGATGTACTTGTGGGCTCTGAATGCATATCTTTACAAGTTTTACGAGTACAGTGGCCTATACACGTGATACGTTTTTGGAGGACTAGATGCTTAACTTTTTGTTTTTCTCACTAAATCTACTGTGGATGCAGTTCACTTTAATTAAAACACTTGAAACCCTTTTGAGCGCAGCAGAAACCCCAACACTGCGTAATTCTTAAATTCCCTACTTATTTTGGAAGATCCCTGCTTTCTACCGTATCTCGAGAAATGGGAACTAGAACATGGCTCATCTTTACCTGATGATCCCAAACTTAAAATTCTGCTACTTGCTGTTTGTGTGTGTGTGTGTGTGTCTCTTCTCTGGATACCAATACAGCAAAAAAGACTGTCAAACTATTTTCTTTACCATAGAGAGGATCCTGTGATCATCCACCACTGTTGTCTTCCGCGGACGTCCAGGCCTTTTTATGTTGCTGAGCTCACCAGTGCGTTCTTTCCTCAGAATGTACCAAACTGTTGATTTGGCCACTCCTAATGTTGCTGCTATCTCTCTCAAGGATTTGTTTCATTTTTGAAGCCTTACAATGGCCTGTTTCACTCACATGGACAGCTCCTTTGAATGCATTATGTAGGTTCACAGCAATAGATTCGAAATGCAAATACCAGACCTTTTACCTGCTTAAGGGCCCTTTCACATGGGCTCTCCGATCAGGTCCGCCTGTTAGTTTTTCAGGCGTACCTGATCAGACACTCCATTCATCCCTATAGGGCAGCAGATGTCAGCGGTGACATACCCGCTGCTATTCAATCCGATCCTGTCTGCCAAATCCAGAGGGACGATGACCCTATTTTCCATCCGTTGATCGATGGGATTGGATGAAAATGGACAGGTGGTCCGTTTTTAATCCGATCTCCCCATAGAGGAGAGTGGGACTCTGACAGGTCCGTCTCAGCATAGTGAGTGGGGATGGACCGGTCATCCACCTGCTCAGCGGGGATCAGCGGATCAATTCCCCACTGAGCAAGTGGAGTCTGTCAAAGCCCACGTGTAAGAGCCCTACTTGATGAAGAAATAACGAAGGAGTAGCCCACACCTGGCTATGAAACGGCTTTTGATTTAATTGTCCAATTTACTTTTGGTTCCTTGAAAAAAAAAAGGGAGCGTGGCTATTCTTAAGAGCTGTAATTCCTAAACCTTTCCTCCGATTTGGATGTTCATACCCTCAAATTAACCTGAAGAGTGTGTACTTTCAGCCCATTTCCATTATATTACTATAGCTTGAATATGTTTTGGTAATTAGCTGAAAAAAATAAAATTGTGTGTGTCCAAATATATATGGACCTAACTGTATATCAGATAGTAAAGTTGTATTATCTAATACGGGGTTCTGTAATCTGTTGATCGCAAGCTACCTGTCCATCCTGACCATCTGACAGGTAGATCGTGACCCGACATGGCCGACATCCTGATCGTGCCGAGCCGCTGCCGCAATCACATGACACATCCGCAACACACATGCAGAGCTGCAATGGGGTGCTGAGTGTGATCCTGCATTCGGCACTATTGTGGAAAGTAATGCATTCTGTCAGGCGGAGTGATCTCAACCCAACAGATGATTTCTAGTCTCGGCCTCCGACTGGCTGTCATTCAGAGGCCGGGAGGCGGGAGAGCGTGGCACCGTGAATTCAGTAACAAGTTTGTTATGGGGGGGGGGGGGGGGGTAATGGCATGTGTCAGTGTTAAGTGTCAGGGGTTAATTAACACTGGTGCCACTAATGCAGCGTGAAAGGATTGATGTGCTGCCACTGGTCACTGATGCATTAGTGACCAGTGGCAGTTAAGTTAACCCATTTGTGCTGCATTAGTGGCACCAGTGTCCAGCGTTAATTTAATGCAGCAGGAAGGGTTTATTAAACACTGCCACAGACCACTAATGCAGCATAAAGGGGGTAATTAACACTGACACGTGCCATTACCCCCCCCCCCCCCATAACAAACTTGTTACTTGCATTCACGGTGCCGGTGTCACAAATGTAGCATAAAGGGGTAATTAACGCTGACACTGGTGTCACCAATACAGCACAAAAGGGGTTTATTACTGCCACTGCCCACGAATAGGGAGGGTAGTTTGAAAATGCACTATCATTGACCATCAGTGCAGAGAGGCACCAGAGAGCGGCAAGATGGGGGAGGAGACCCCATTCTGCCACATGTAAAAGCAATTGAGCAGCTAATTGGCCACTAGGATTGCTTTTACAAAAAACAGCATCGCCTGCCCCAAAAAAAAAACAATATCGGGATGATGCCTGTAGCTGCAGGCATCATTCCGGTATACCACTTTAAACTGGCAAAGTAAATGTACATTAGCCAGTCTTAGCGTTTATTTTTTTTTTTTTTAAAGTGGAAATCCAGCTTAACCACCTGATTACTGGGCACTTAAACCCCCTCGTGACCAGACCAATTTTCAGCTTTCGGCGCTGATGCACTTGGAATGACAATTGCGCGGTCATACGACACTGTACCCAAATGAAATTGTTATCATTTTTTCCCCACAATAGAGCTTTCTTTTGGTGGTATTTGATCACCTCTGCGGTTTTTATTTTTTGCGCAATAAACAAAAGAAGAGCGACAAATTTAAAAAAATAACAATATTTTTTACTTTTTGCTATAATAAATATCCCCAAAAAATATATAAAAAAAACTTTTTTTTTCCTCAGTTTAGGCCGAAATGTATTCTTCTACATATTTTTGGTAAAAAAAAAATCGCAATTAGCGATTATTGATTAGTTTGTGCAAAAGTTATAGCGTTTACAAATAGGGGATAGTTTTATAGCATTTTTATTAATATTTTTTTTTTTACTAGTTATGGCGGTGATCAGCGATTTTTATTGTGACTGCGACATTATGGCGGACACATTGGACATTTTTGACACATTTTTGGCACCATTGTCATTTATACAGCAATCAATGCTATTTAAATGCATTGATTCCTGTATAAATGACACTGGCAGTGAAGGGGTTAACCACTAGGGGGCGGGGGGGGGTTAATTATGTTCCCTGGGAGTGTTTCTTACTGTGGGGGGAGGGGACTCACAAGGGGAGGAGACCGATCGGTGTTTCTCTGTACAGAGAACACACCATCTGCTCCTCTCCTCTGACAGGACCGTTGATCTGTGTGTTTACACACACAGATCCACGGTCCCGCTGTGTTACCGGGCAATCGCGGGTGCCCAGCGGACATCGCGGCCGCTGGGCACGCGCATCGGGTGCCCAGTGACACGGCGAGAGCGCGCGCTCCCTGGAGTGCACAGAAGGGGAGGACGTCATATGACGTACTCCCGGCACAACAGATCCGCGCTGTAGCTGTCATTTGGCTATGGCGCGGATCTCAGGCAGTTAAACCTATGCCCCTTCCCCTCCCCCGACATCTATGTTGACTAAACTATTTTTAGACCGCTCCAATCTGGTCACGTTATCTCACCTACTGTATGTGAGCCAGCGGTGTGTGTAGGGGAGAGGGAGTGCCAAGAGCAGGTGGGATATGGGAACTTATGGGTGACATCGCTGCTCCAGGTTTTACTAGCTGTTGTCAAGCACTGTCTTCTCTGCAGCCACCGCTGGCTGACACAGGGAAGATCATGGCTGGAAAGGGGCAGCCTGATAATCTGTAAAAAAAATGTATTGTATATAAAGGGTGCTGCACCCTGATGATCTTTGATCTCTTCTATGTTGCTAAAGCCCCGTACACTTGAGCAGAATGTCGAGAGATTTGCTTGTTTAAAAAAATAAAAAACGTCCAACATTCTGCCCGTGTGTATGTCGGTCTGTCTGACAGAAGCCGGCCTTTCGGGCATGCATGCTGGAAAACCAGCAGCCGACCGACTCCTGATCGGCGCTCTCAGCTAGTGGCAGAGAGTGCCAATTGGGGGGGCGCATCCTCTGTCAGAACACAACAGCTCAGCGGGGGTGATCGCTGGACTAACCTCACATGGTTAGTACAGTGTCTTTGACCGGAGCTGACTGACAACTTGTAATGAAATTTTCTTTTTTTTTTTTTTTTAATTAAGGCTTGTACCTTGTACAGTATAGGATTTCATACAAGATAGGACTCCTACTTCATCCTTACTTTGTTCACTGGTCCTAATCATTTGGTGGAGGGGGGTTATGGTGTGGGGTTGTTTTTTAGGGGTTGGGCTTGGCCCCTTAGTTCCAGTGAAGGGAACTCTTATGGTGTCAGCATACCAAGACATTTTCATGCTCCCAACTTTGTGGCAACAGTTTGGGGATGACCAATTCATACATAACTGCGCTCCAGTGCACAAAGCAAGGTCCATAAAGACATGGATGAGTGAGTTTGGGGTGGAGGAACTTGACTGGCCTGGACAGTGTCCTGACCTCAACCCAATAGAACACCTTTGGGATGAATTGGAGTGGAGACTGCAAGCCAGGCCTTCTCGTCCACATCAGTTCCTGACCTCACAAATGCGCTTCTGGAAGAATGGTCAAACATTCCCATAGACACACTCCTAAACCTTGTGGACGGCCTTCCCAGATCGGCAGGAGGGCTCTGTGATTGGCCCTCCTGATCACATGACGACCATGTCCAATCACAGCCGTCATGTGATGTAAACATAGAGCCGGTTGCTAGGCGATCGGCTCTCCTCACACGGAAGTTGTCGGAGAGGAGAGCGGATCTCTGCAGCCGGCTGGTGATAAGTGAGTATGAGCTGTTTTTTACAGCTTTTTACTCACTTATCACCAGTCTAGCGTCCCCACACATGTAAAACGCACATGTCCCCACCTAATGTGCCCAAAACACATGTCCCCCACATATATAACAGTAAAATCATATGTCCCAATGATCATTTTCGCACATATGTCCGTGATCACCTGTGCACATCTGTACATGATCATTTGCACACATGTCTGTGATCACCTGCGCACATCTGTACATGATCATCTGCGTACATATGTCTGTGATCACACAAACCAATTATACACTTAACGGGATTTTTTTTACCAAAGACATGTAGCAGAATACATGTTGGCTTAAATTTATGACAAAATTAGATTTTATTGGATTTCTTTTAAAATAGAAAGAAGAAAAAAAAATTTTTCCCCAAGATTTTCGCTTATATCGCAAAAAAAATAAAAAAACAGAGTCGTGAATAAATACCACCAAAAGAAAGCTCTATTTGTGCGAACAGAATGATAAAAATTTTAAATTTGGGTACAGCGTAGCATGACCGCGCAATTGTCATTGGAAGTGCGAGGGCTCTGAAAATTGGTCTGGGAAGGAAGGGGGCGAAAGTGCCCAGTATTGAGGTGGTTAGAGGAAGTAAACCCTGTGACTGGTGGCCCCCGTGCGGGAGTGACGTCACGCGACTCCGGATAGTCACAGAGCCGGAGTTTGCGGCCTCGGAAGGAAGAGGGGTGAACATGGATGCTCGCTACTAGTGGTGACATCACAGGCTTCGGTTTCAGACGAGTGACACATAATGGGTTACTATGCGATGCATAGTAGCCCATTATGCTTTACCTTTGTAGAGAAATAAAGAGGAAGTAAAACTCATCAGGGTTTACTTCCTCTAACCACCTCAATACTGGGCACTTTCGCCCCTTCCTTCCCAGACCACTTTTCAGCTTTCAGCACTCTCGCACTTTCAATGACAATTGCGCGGTCAAGCTACGCTGTACCCAAATTAAAATTTTTATCATTTTGTTCGCACAAATAGAGCTTTCTTTTGGTGGTATTTTAAAACCCATCAGCATGACCTTTCTAAAGTGCACATACGCCGTAGACATTGGCACACAGCTTTTTTTGTAAATATCTCCTAAACCATGGAGGGTTAGGAGATATTTCAAGCACCTACAGGTAAGCCTTAATATAGGCTTACCTGTAGGTAAAAGTGGTTGTATAGGGTGTACAACCACTTTTAACCACATGCCGACCGCGCCATAGTCGAAAGACGTCTACAGCACGGTCGGCTTGTTCTAAGTGGACGTCCTACGGACGTCCTCCCAGAAACTTGCTACCGCGCGCCCCCTGGGATCACGGATCACGGTAAACGGCCGCTGATAGCGGCCGTTTACCACGTGATCGCTCCGTCATGACGGAGCGATCACATGTACACAAACCGGCATCACGTCATTACGCCGGTTCCTCCCTCCCCTCTCTGTACAGTGAGAGGGGAGAAGCAGAAAGGGGGAGAGACGGGACCAGCGCTGTGGGCTGGATGTGTAGTGCCCACAGCGCTGGTCAGTGCCTGCAATGCTGTGTAACCACTGTGCAATGCTCTGCCACCACTGTGCAATGCTCTGCCACCACTGTGCATTGCTCTGCCACCACTGTGCATTGCTGTGCCACCACTGTGCATTGCTCTGCCACCACTGTGCATTGCTCTGCCACCACTGTGCATTGCTCTGCCACCACTGTGCATTGCTCTGCCACCACTGTGCATTGCTCTGCCACCACTGTGCAACACTGCAATACTCGCCAATACTCTGCAATCATTTTTAATAGAAACAAAGAATTTTTATTTTATTTTTTTTTACCGAATTTTCTGTATTTTTTGATTTATAGCGCAAAAAATAAAGAACCCAGCGGTGATTAAATACCACCAAAAGAAAGCTGTATTTGTGTGAAAAAAAGGACACAAAATTCATTTTGGGTACAGTGTTGCATGACTGAGTAATTGTCATTCAAAGTGTGAGAGCACCGAAAGCTGAAAATTGGTCTGGTTAGGAAGGGGGTTTAACTGCCCAGTGGTCAAGTGGTTAAGATCCAAGATTTTGAAATATATTATTACTACCCGTGTTACTATCATGGTATGCGGCTTTAATTGCAAGTTCTCCACCACTGTAGATTTTAACACGTCTTTTCCCATTCATTGAGCGTTTAGGACTTGCTTCATGCCTTCCCTGGCGAGAACTCTGCCCAGCGTGAAGAGCCCGTGTGGAGTGTGTCCCTGATAAATCCTAGCCTTAGCTAGGTTACTCTTTCATCAGGAGAGATTTAGCTGGAGCCGTGTCTTTTTTTTTTTTTTTTTTTTTTTTTACGTTTTTTCTGGTGTCCCCATTTCAGCCATTCTCCCCTGACACATATAAATATGAGCCTAGAGAGGCATGGCATCGTTGGGTTGTCTGATCGCAGCAGGTTACTGTGACATCAGGAAGTTCTGTGTCTGGGACCACTCTGTCACACCGGATTAGGGCTTTGCAGGTTTTTTTTCTAATCTGCACACAGTTATCCATATGAATAAAATGTTCCCTCTACCATTCAGCCAAAGCCATGGGGGATTAGGTGCGGACACCCAGTCTGTGCCTGAAGCCTGGAGAGACCGCTGTCTACAGGGTGTTGTACTGTATCGTCTTCTATTACCTGGGATTAATAATTCAGCCGATACTTTTGTAACTCAAGCCGCCTGTTTCTGTTGTGCCTCCAGAGAGCTCAGGTGCAGCTACATCTGTTTATTGTATGTGTGTTTTTTTTTCTTTGGTACATGTAACAGAAGATTTTAACTGAGACGTTTCCTCGCCTCCTCGCCTCCTCCTCCTCTACCACTGTATCTAAGCTGAAAGGTTTTTTTTTTTTCTTCCAATGCCGGTTCCAGGCAGGCACACAAACATCAGCCGTTCTCGTAGCTGGGATGCAGCAGGTTGGTATGAAGGCAGCTGGGAGGGAGACATCTCATCAGGATATCACAGACCAGCCGGCATAAACAATTCTCTGACCTACAACGGAGAGGAAGCTTTTTGCAAGCTGCCAAGCAGCAGATCCCGCGATATTCTCGTGCCAGGCAGCTCGGAGATAAAGGCGGACCTCGCTCCGTACCCAGACGCATATATCCGAGGTCAGCAAGGTCACCTGGTGCGTCAGGACCGCAGGCCAGCGAGGAATACCTCGGTCCCAGACTCCGGCTTTCCCAGCGAGAGGCAAATGGCAATGTCTGGGCGCGGATCTGTGCAAACCCACGATTATTATAATGAGCCTTCTCTGCCTGGAAGATCCCTGGAGGATCCTCGTTATTACAGAGATCCAATATTAAATCGTGCAGGACAGGCTTATGGTCCTCCCACAAGTCGTCCAGCCTGGGAACAGGCACCTGCACGTCCCTATCACTCACAAGAAGTAGGTCGCCTGTACAGAGATCCTACAGGTAGAGTCATCACCGAGGGACAACGTTCCAGGAGTCGAGATTCGTCCCCCGCCAGATACACAGTAGAGCTACCCAACCCCAGATATGGCTCGGAGGCGTCTACGTTCTCCAATAGACTGATTTATAATGATATGATGGAACGAGGCATTGATCCCACCGGAGGGAGGCAGGCAGCTCCTACCTGCCTGGTGGTAGAGCCCAGTTCATCTGCTGCCATGGATGGCACTCTGGGGACTTCCTCTATCTCTGCAAATCGGGGATATGGCTCAGTAAGGGATAATGCCACTGCTAAGATGACATATGATGCCTATGATGGCACTCTAACTCAATCGCATCCTCAGGCCCAAGTGTCGCTTTCTGGAGCTGAACTGAAGAGGGCTATAGATATGGAGTTCCTTACAACTTTAAGGAGTGAAGGCCTTTCTGAAGCGACTCTTGGTGCATTGATTCAGCAGGGGTTCGACACGCCCAGCTCACTGGCTGTCATGGAAGAACATGACATTAAATCAGTGGCTGCTAATCTTGGCCAGGCGAGACTGCTTTCAGGTCTTATCAAGGGCTACCGGGCAGATTTGCAGATGATGAGACAAGATCCACAGAAAAGCAACTCCCTGAGGTCTCGAGCTCGCTCAAATAGCTTCAGCCACCGGGGAGACCTCATGCGCAGCGATTTCGGTGCACAACCCCTAAGTAACCCAATGATGGATGGAGTTTCTAACCCTCAACATTCTTTGTCATTGCAGCCGGTCTCGCCTCGAATGGCTGAACTTAGCCGCCGTCCTTCTAGTGCCCCATCCCAGCACTTACTGGAGGCAGCCAGCTACCCAGCTTGTGGAATGAGTGCCCAAAACCCACAGTTCATGCAAACTACTGGATACTCCATCCCTGTTCAACCTCGTCCAGCGTCGGCCTACCCTGCCCAGTCTGGCATACCAATGACTGTTGTACACACAAACATCCCCAGCGGGCCAAAAACTGCTTATCCTACTAGTTACACTGTGCCCATGGAGCTTTTGAAAAGAGATCGCCTTCCACCCACCTCTCCTGTACACAGCCCTCACTGTAGCCCTCAGCTTCTGCGCAAGCATGGGAGTCATATGGAGACCACAATAAGCTTACCGCCACCTACCATAGCTAATCAGCACTCCCTCCAATCGCCCTACCAGAAAGTAACCAGAAGGACTGGACCACCCATCATTGTCTCCACCATGGCATCACCAGAGCCAAGTAACTATACCATACTATTTGCTTGCTTCAAAAGAGGATTTAATGATGTGTCTAATGTTAGTTGACGGTTACGCTGCCCTAGTTCTTCCAACTCCTAAATTTATGGCTATGTAGGTAGTTTAAGTAGATGCCACAAGATGAGGCAAGAGTAACTGTGTTCTGCACAAATATAACTTTCATGATTGTTTGCACCAGGCAGTGCTACTTCACTTTTTGTAATTCATCTCCAGCCTCGGGCAAGCTCTTCTGTATGAGGATAGAGCATG
>CM053036.1:26222429-26254929 GCA_028564925.1 Lithobates sylvaticus | reverse complement strand
TTTTTTTTGCATTCCTGAACTTCTCTTTCAAAATCAAAGAGGAACTATTTATCAGGAGTATTTAGTAATGAAGAGAATTGTGCAGAGTTGAGTTGTGACATGCAGTAACGCACAGCTACGAACAGGGGCGTTGCTAGGTCTACAAAAGCTATGGGGCTAGAGCCCATAACAGCGAAGTAAAGAAAGTCATAGGCTTGGCGGGCATACACATGTATATAATATACATGTGTGTGAGCCCCCCCTTACATTAGGGTCCCCCGAGAGCCCCCCTTACATCGGGGTCCCCTGAGAGAGATGTCATCTCTCTGTTTTCTTGCCATGCCGTCCGCTCTCCAGTTCTCCCATGCTGCCCGCCGGCTGGTTCTCCAGGTTCTGCCCGCCGGCCCTGTCATGTGGCCTGCCCGCCGGCCCTGTCATGTGGCCTGCCCGCTCTGTCATGTGGCCTGGCTGCAGAGAGGCTGCGGCCCGGTGGTTGGGGACCCCCTGCAGAGACTCGGGGCTATGGGCCCTAGATTCGGGGCAATAGTAGAGCTGCACGATTCTGGCTAAAATGAGAATCACAATTTTTTATTTTTTTTTGCTTAGAAGACAGATCACGATTCTCTCACGATTCTCGCGGCGCAACATCTTTCACATTAAAACGAAAAAAAAAATTGGGCTAAATTTTACTATTTCGTTTTTTTTTTTCATTGAAGTGTAGTTTTTCCAAAAAATTGCGTTTGAAAGACCGCTGGGCAAATACAATGTGACATAAAATATTGCAGCAATTGGCATTTTATTCCCTAGGGTCTCTGCTAAAATATATATATATTTGTTTTGGGGTTCCAAGTAATTTTCTAGCAAAAAATATTGATTTTAACTTAAACAAGTGTCAGAAAAAGATTTTAGACTTTAAGTGGTTAAACCTACTCCATTTACAGGTTGTTAAAAACTTGGCAGACTGCCTGATTTTTTTTTCTTTAGACACAGAAGTTTATCCCTTTTGATCTAAGAAGGAAGAGTTAGTTGCAATGTTTTTATGTTAAAAACTTGGCAGACTGCCGGGATGTTTTCTTTTGACAGCTGAGTGAGCACATAAGTCTCTCCACTTGTTATATGAAAGAATTGTCAAACTCTGCAATAGAGATCGTCAGGGGGGTTGAATCGAGATCACGATTTTGTAACGATTAATTGTGCAGCTCTAGGCTATAGCCAGGGGCGTAACTATAGGGGGTGCAGCAGTCGCGAGTGCAACCGGGCCCTGTGCTACCAGGGGCCCATGCCTCCCCCTCTACATAAGGCCGGTGGCAGCATAGGTGGTTAGGCACTGGGCGCACAGGTCCCTGGAGGTGTGGGGTGACTAGCAGAGCTCCATGCTCGACTACCGCACTGGCTGCTCTTTAGTTGTGCATTCCCCACACAATCTGTGTCCTCTGCCGCTCCTCCGGGTCCCCCTCTCCTGCTCCATGCAGTGCTGCTCAGTCCGGTGTCTGTCCTCCCCAGCCACCCAATCTCTCCTGGGCACAGGGCCCACTTCTCCCCAGAGGACAGGGTCCCAATTTCCCTTTCCCTTCTTCCTCTTTGTCTCAAAGGTGTAACATCATAGGCCTGTTTAGACCTCTGATATCTCACCAAAGTCCCCCAACGGGACTCCTAAAAAATTGTAAAAAAATAATAAAAAAAAACTGCTGATACCAGTGGAGGAACTACAGGGCTCACAAAAGTCGTACCTGTGACCGAGCCCTGGAGTTCCACCACCGGACCCAGAGGGAAGGGCCTCGGCTGGGGTTCAGGGGGGCCCTTCATGGTTTCTTGGGCCCTGAAGGTTCTAGTTACACCACTGGCTATAGCCCCAGAAACCTCCCCCCTAGTGACGCCACTGGCTACGAATATTGATTTTTTTTGTTTTCGATTATCACTGTGGTAAACTGAAATGTGATTGGTTGGTTAAGAGTTCCTGCTTATTACACATCACTGCATTTTGCCTTCCTTACAGTTGAAGCTTTGGCTTCCCATGAAACTTATGGTTTTAAAGTCCACCTTTCTGACCACGTTTCACCCATATTTAGGATATAACAAGAAGCATGGTCAGAGTCTGCAGCCCCCTATCTCCAAACTTTCCCCCATTTACAGAATTCAGGGGTGGTTCTCCCCACTGATTCCTATAATTATTTAAATTTAGCGTGGCTGGGCAACGCTTTACCCGCTCAGCAAAGTCATTCATTCAGAGAGATCTGTGAATGGAAAAATACAAGGTCCACCTGCCACAGCAGCGGAGTAGTTCTCATGGAGCACCATGCGGTGACATCACTGCACCTGCAGTCTACTGATACTTCCTCCCGCCCCATAACTGAAGGTCCGTACTTCGGGAGGGACCTGCATGTGGAGGAATAGTCTGCAGGAGCCAGACCATTGCACCCGCTATCCACTGATTGCAATGCTTTGCAGGCTTCAGTGCACAAAAAAAAAAAAAAAATGTATTAATCAATATGGGTGCATTTATAATAATTTTTTATTTTATTCTTTGCAAAAGGTGGGCCTTTAAAGTGGAGGGCCCACAAAAAAAAAAATGTAAAGTCAACAGCTACAAACACTGCAGCTGCTGACTTTTAATAATCGGACACTTACCTGTCCCGGGGTCCAGCGATGCGGGGGAACGCGACCCCCCCCTCGTTCCCCGCTCCGCTCGCGGCGCAGGCATTCTTAATGTGGGCACCCGGCTGTGGCTTCACAGCCGGGCACCCACTGCGCATGCACGAGCGGCGCCGTGCGCCGTGATTCGACGCTCACTCATCTGGGACACATGACAGGTCCCAGATGACTGTGCGGCGCCTAGGGGAAGTGACGTCATTGCCCGGCAATGAAGGTGGCAGACTACGAGGGACCCCCTAGCAACAGGCTTTTAGAGGTGAGTAAAACACTTTTTTATTTTTTTCCAATTATTTTTTTTTTTTCTTTATGATTTTTAAGCCAAATTTTTTTTTTTGGTGGCAACACCACTTTAAGCTGTTGCAGATTATTTATAAAATACTCCGCACCATATTTTTTATTTTGCAGTAACAGAGTTTTTTTGTGGTTTGTGTTTTTGCTAATATTGGGAGCTCAATGTATAGCCTCTCTGCCGTAAGGCTCGATTCACATCTATGCATTTTGCTTTTGAGTGTTTTCACAGTACTTTTTGTGGTGCTTGCCGCGTTTTTGGAGACGCGTTTTTGCCGCGGTTTTTATTTTTTTTACACTGTGGTTGCTTAGCAACCAGCTATATACAGTGTTAAAAATAAAAAAAGATGCAAATCGCGGTAAAAACGCGGTACTTGCGTTTTGGATGCGGGTCCATTGACTTCTATTACATGCAAAACGCTACATTTTGCATGGAAAAAAAAGTCCCCGACCCTTTCCAAAAACGCAGAGGCACAAAAATGCATTGATGTGAACATGTTCCATAGGAACCCATGTTAAAAAATGTCCCTGCATTTCTGCAAAATGCATCAAAAAACGCATTAGTGTGAATCAGGCCTAAGTGATCGTGTGCAATAGTGTTGCAATATTAGAATTGTAATCTCGCTGCAGTAACTTTATTTTTTATTTTTTTTTATCCCTTTAAAATATGATGTTGCTCAGCAACCAGAGGGTGTGACTATACTCCCTGGATGAGCATCTCCACAGCAACCTCCAAATTTATCTGCCACGGCCTGCAGGCTCAGGAGGGATGGAGCCTTGTGCTGAATTTGCGCGGCTGTTTACAGAAGGGAAGGAATTAGTAATGTAAAGTGTTATCACACAGCTATTATTATCATCCCCACAGCATGGGGAATAATGTATGGCAAGGTTCTACCGCGCGAAAGGGTGTTAATTAGATAATTACACCCGGCCACTGAACAGCTTCTATTTCTCTGAGTGCAGCATGTTTGCCGAAAGATCTGCGAACTACATAAATCAACAGCAAATCTGTTTGGTTACTGCAGCAGAAAACGTACTGGTCGATTAATTCTGTGTGTTTAGCATAATGGCTTATAAGCGTTTTCTAAATTGGGGGCAGGTGATGTTACCCATTAAAACACTTAAAAGTTGAGCAGGGTGCAATAGTCCATGGCAACCAATCAAGCAGCTCAGCAGCGGAGTACAGGGGGCACACTAATGATCAGTTTTGCTTTTATTTGGGTTATTGTCAGCAGTGTATTTAGGTTTTGTGCTGCCCTAGGCGTGACAAAACTCGTGCACCCTCTAATTTAAATATGACCCACCCATTCCTTGTGCTGCCCTAGGCCTGACGAAACTCGTGCACCCTCTAATTCAAATATGACCCACCTATTCCTGTCAAGGCCACACCCCTTGCTGTTTAAGACCCGCCCTGAAATTTTGGAGAGGGGACACTAGTTCTGAGGGCCTGGGGGAGAAGGCAAAGGATTCCCTTAATTTGCATAGATTTCCTCTCACTTCCTGTTCGGCTATGGGGCAGGAAGTGAAGGGAAATCTCTGCAATGGGACAGGGATGGTAAAAAAATAACCCTCCCTTATTCTATCCAAAATGGAGGACAAAAAAGTGTTGCCTATACTTCTACTTTATAATTTTATGGAGAGGACTAAGAAGATATAACCATGCCAATGGTGCAGCAGAAAACCTATAGCACAGGGAGGAAGGTTTGTGGTCCAGGATGAGAGGACAGTCAAAATTGGAAGCGGCGAACCCCAGTTGCGGAATGCCGGCCACCCGCATTCCGGAAGCCGTTGCGGTCGCTTTGTGGGTGCACTAGACTAATTTGCCCCTTAGCCCAGTCCGCCCCATAAGACTGGCGCTACACTAACAGTGTAGCGCAAGCCGACAGGGACTCTTTCCATGCTGCCCCCCCCCCCCCTGCAAAGTGCTGCCCTAGGCCTGGATAAATCAGTAGTTACTGTACGATCTCCTTTCTCATTTGCATCATCTAAATTTAAATGTTTAGGGGAAAAACACAAATTCTTAAAAGAAGTTTGCTTTTTGTCAAAATCATACTTGCCTAGGTGGATGCAGCATCAGTCCCGATGTTGCATCTGTCCCCCGCTCCAAGACTGAAAACCGAGCGATCAAACACCGCTGATCACTCGGTTCTCAGAGAGCTGGTGACTGTCAGTCCCCGATCTCTGCTCTGCACAACAAACACCGACCACATTTTTGCAATCTTTCCCCAGCCTAGACCAGCTCTGTGACATCAGCCGGCAGCGGGCTTCAGCTTGCTGTCTGCTGAAAACGGGTCACAAGAGTGCAGAATGAACAAGCTTAGGCTATACTTCTTCTCCTTTTTAAAGTGGTTGTAAAGCCATTAATAATAAAAAAAAAAAAAACACCTGCAAGACAAAGGCATAATGAGCTAGTATGCATAGCAATGTTATGTAATACTCACCTGAGATCGAAGCCCTCGCTGCGGTGCCCGTACACAGCACTGGCCAGCGACCTCACTCCCCGGGGTTACTTTCGGGTATCGCGGCTCCGGCGCTGTGATTGGCCGAAGCTGCGATGACGTCACTCCCACGCATGCGCGCGGAAACGGAACACTCACTGAAGCAACAGCACATACGTGCCATTGCTTCAGTTTGTGTCAGTGCCCATGTGCCGATGACGTCGGCACATGCAAATACAGGGGATATGCAAACAGTGCAGGTTTAGGAGATATCCGAGCATCACATAGTAGCTCATTATGTGTCACTTACCTGACACAGGCGCCAGCGAAGTCACCGCTGTCCTCTTCCACGGAGCGTCCATCTTCTTTCTGTGTATCGCGGCTCCGGCGCTGTGACTGGCCAGAGCCGCGATGACGTCACTCCCGTGCATGTCCCCGGGAGCCGTAAGTGGCGGCATATTTGCCTTCACTTGCGGTGCGCCTGCGCCGTTGACGGCGCGGATGCGCCGTAGACAGCGGTGCCCTTTCTTTGTAAAATATCTCCTTAACTGTGTGTAGGTTAAGGAGATATTTCTTGGACCTACAGGTAAGCCTTAATCTAGGCTTACCTGTAGGTGAAAGTCCTGTAGGTGAAAGTGGTCCCAGAGGGTTTACAACCACTTTAAGTCTAGGGAATGAGGAATAAAATGCAGTCCTCCTTTATACCCCACACTGGCAGGCTTCCTCCATCTGTAGGACCGGTCCCCCGAACCAGCTTCTAATCTGGGCCGTGGTCACATGATGATGTCATCAAGTATAATGCAGGACCAGTAGCCCTGCATTTTATGTGAGGACAGGGAGGGACCACCGGAGAGAAGGGCGATGGAGCAATGAATAAAGTACTATTTCTTATTCCTCTACCACTAGAGTTAACAAGCATTTTTCAGTGAGGGGAGGGCCCCACTGCAGGGTTCAGTTTTTTTTGTTGTTCCTGGAGTTGGGCTTCACTTATCAGTCCATCTTTTAGTACTTTGAGGAACTGCACTCTGCTCACATAATTTGTAATAAAAACATATTTACCATTCTGAAGCTTCTCTCCAACCACTTTGCATATTATTTTATATATACTGTGATTCTGTATTTGCCAAATATGCTGCAGAAATCTCCCTCCACTGAGTCTGGCTGCAGCCATTTTAACTGTGGGCAGCTGAAGCTGCTGCCTGTTCACTTCCTGGATTTACACAGAGGCACACCTCCAGCTCTGCCTTCCTGGCAAAACGCTCACGAGAGAGAGAGCTGTGTATGATGTCATAAGCCTAGGCTAATGACCAGACAAGAAACAGGAAGTGCGCTGTATAAGGTCTTTACTGGCAGAAAAAAAATGTTTTACTATCCAAAGTTAAAACAACAACAAGGGCAGAAGATTTAATAGATGGAAAATTGAAAAAATTCCTGAAGGTTCCGCTTTAACAGTAATATTTATGTCTGCATCCATTGCTGAGTTTTCCTCAATTCCCGGATGATGAAGCAATTGTCATTAGGGCAGGTGAGGGGAAATCTCTAAAAAAAAAAAAAAAAGGCCAATATAGCAAAAAAAAAAAAAACATGACTAGGGTTCTAACCCTTCTCTGCTCTATCCAAATTTAAAAAGAAAAGGTTTTGCTGGACATGCACATTAATAATCTTTAGAAGCAATCGTGCTTTTTTTTTTTTTTTTAAAGATTTATCCTTGGAATAATCCCTTTTTCCTTTTAGCGCAGACCAGCTGCTTCGTATAATGTACACATTTAATGAGGGTTTAGGTTTTCCTGACAAACCACCAAACCTCTTTGATGTTAAAGCTGAACTCTTGACATCTAAATACACAAATGAAATCCATATACAGTATGGGAGCTGTTACACCTACCAAAAAATTTATATTTCTGTCCTTTGAGTTCAGAGGTTTACCCAGCCTGCCAGAAAGCACAGCCAGTCTGGTGACCTGATTGTTCTCTGCTGCAGTTAACTGCTTCACCGACCGCAAATATTTTGTGGCAGAGCGGCCCGGCTGTGCGAAACAACCTACCTGTATGTTTCCTTCTTCCGGGGTGCGTGCATGCGATAGCCACCGGGACCCCCCCCCCCCCGATTGTTCAGAGGAGAGGCAGAACGGAGGTCTGCCTATGTTAGTGATGGCGAACCTTGGCACCCCAGATGTTTTGGAACTATATTTCCAGTGATGTAAGTAACTGAGTTACTTAACGCAGTTACTTTAGAGGGTAACGAGTAATCTAACTGATTACTTTTCCCTTCATGGTAATGCAGTTCCCATTACTTGGGCGGCGTTACCGCAATTACATCTACCGCCACTAGATGGCAGTAGTGTAATTCCGGTGTCCTGCTGAAATAGTTCCCCCGCCGGATAAGGACCCCTGTACTGCGCAGGCGCAGTACGAAGGACTACGGAGCTTAGGAAAATTGCCGAATCTAAACAGCTCTGAGTGAACTCTACACCGCGCAGGTGCAGTTAACATGTAATTGTACGAGGCGATGCCGCACGCTCCTGATGCTCGTGCTACTCTGCAGGGGGCGTCTATCGTGTAACTAAGGGGCGGGTCTAGTATTACTGTAACTAAGGGGCGCATTTATTATTATTGTTATATATCGAGCTCTGCCCATTAATTTAACATTCGCCCTCTTCTGTAGCCATCCGCTCCTTACACGATATAATAATAATAGACCCGCCCCTTGCTTACACGCTATAACAGATCTGCCCCTTGGTTAGAGTAATAATAGAGCAGCCCCTTGGTTACACGATATATAACAATAATAATAAATGCGCCCCTTGGTTACAGTAATACTAGACCCGCCCCTTAGTTACACGTATAGAATATTAAAAAAAATTCGGTTACTTTGCTGAGTAACTAATTACTTTTCCAATGTAGTAACTGAGTTACTAACGCAATTACTTTTTGGGAGAAGTAATTTGTAACTTAACTAATTACTTATTTAAAGTAAGATGACCAACACTGTACATTTCCCATGATGCTCATGCACTCTGTAGTGTAGTTGAGCATCATGGGAAATGTAGTTCCAAAACATCTGGGGTGCCAAGGTTCACCATCACTGGCCTATGCAAACAAGGCAGACCCGCTGTTCTGCCAGAGAGGAAAAAGGAGATCTTATGTTTTCTGCTAAGCAGAAACCTGGATCCCTGTTTTCCTCCAGTGTCAGCATTCCCCCCACAGTTAGAAAGCACTCCCTAGGAGCACGCTTAACCCTTTGATCACCCCTGATGTTAACTCCTTCCCTGCCAGTGTTATTTATACAGTGCATTTATTTAGCACTGATCGCCGTATTAGTGTCACTGGTCCCCAAAAAGTCTCACGCCGCCATTACAGGGGGTCCCCGACTTACGAACGCCCGACCTACGAACAACCCCTACTTACGAACGGGGCGCTGCGGGGACCCTCCGCCATTTTCCACTTGTTTTCGCCGTCTTACGGCCGTTCTGCTCATGCACGGCCATACGGAGCCTCGGAAAATGCCAGAAATGTCCGTAATTTGCCGCGCATGCGCAGAGCGGCATTAGACGGAACCTCGGAAATGTCCGGAAATCTCCGTATTTGTCGGTCTGCGCATGCGCGGCCGACTTACGAACATTTCCGACTTCCGTACAGGTGGGCAGTCCCTAACGAGTTCGTAACTCGGGGACCCCCTGTACTAGTAAAAATAATAAAGAAAATGTCCAAAAATCTATCCCATGGTTTGTAGACGAGATAACTCTTGCGCAAATCAATCAATATACACTTATTGGGGATTTTTTTTTTTTTTTAACCACAAACGTGCAGCAGAATACATATTGGCCTAAATTGGTGAAGAAATTTGAATTATTCCTTTTTTTTTATTTATTTTTTATTTTGATTTTTTTATAGCAGAAAAAAAAAATATATATATTTTTTTCAAAATTGTCAGTCTTTTTTTGTTTATAGCGCAAAAAAAAAAAAACCCGCAGTGGTGATCAAATACTACCCCAAAAAAGTTCTATTTGAGGGGGAAAAAAAGGACGTAAACTTTGTTTGGGTATAGTCTTGGATGACCACGCAATCGACAGTTAAAGTAACGCAGAGACGTATTGCAAAAAAAATGGCCTGGTCATTAAAGTGGAGGGCCACCCTGAAAAACAAAACAAGATAAAAATGTTAGTACAAATTTAAAATGAAAAAAATTAATTTTTTTTTTTTTACTTACCAGGAATGGCTTTTGCTAGGCAGATCGTCCTAATCTGCCTCTTCTTGTTCTGTCTTCTGCTCCTAGCGCCGCCTTCTAGTGAATGGGGCGCGGTGTGTTATGGGAACTATGTCCCACAACACATCGCGTTCCCCATTCACAAATTCGACTCGCGCATGCGCAGTAGGAAACGGGCAGCGCTTGCTGCCCGTTTCCCTTACTGAGGATGGCGGCGCCGGAACCGGATCGCCGAGGGACATCTCGGTCTCCACGACCGACATCGCGGGCGCCCTGGGAGGGTAAGTGTACTTATTAAAAGTCAGCAGCTACTTTTTTTTTTTTTTAGCTGCTGACTTTTAGGTGAAACACCGCTTTAAAGAGGAACTGCAGTCTGCTCACATAATTTGTAATAAAAACATCTTTGCCATTCTGAAGCTTCCCGCCAACCACTTTGCATATTATTTTATATATACTGTGATTCTGTACTTGCCAAATATGCTGCAGAAATCTCCCTCCTGTCTGGCTGCAGCCATTTTAGAGTCAAATATGTGTTTATTGCATTTAACAAAATGAAACAACACAACATGCGTGATAACCAGAAGTTCAGTACAGGAGGCAATACAATGTAGGCCTTGTATCAAATACACTCTAGGATATAAATCAATGAGGTATACGGGTAATACCATACCATCATCCAAGAGGCTGCAACCATTTTTAACTGTGGGCAGCTGAAGCTGCTGCCTGTTCACTTCCTGGATTTACACAGACACACAGATGTACACCTCCAGCTCTGCAGCTCTGATTGGCCCTCTTATGACTCACTCCCCCCCCCCATCCCTTCCTGGCAAACTCTCAGGAGAGTGAGTGAGAGCTGTGCATGATGTCATAAGCCGAGGCTTTTTACCAGACAAGAAACAGGAAGTGGGCTGTGTAAGGTATTTACTGGCAGAAAAAAAATGTTTTACTATCCAAAGTTAAAACAACAACAAGGGCAGAAGATTTAATAGATGGAAAGATGAAAGAAGTTCCACTTTAAGGGGGTAAAACCTTCCCGGGCTGAAGTGGTTAAAGAAAACGGGTCACCTCCTTGCTCCCAGCCTGTGATTGGACAGCAAGAGGGCACCAGCAGAATTATGGGGCCATCGCTTCACTCTGGTACTGTGCAGAGTATTGCAAGATTATAAACTTTTTTTTCATACCAGTTGCATTTAAAATTGGCATACCCGCATTACGTGGTATTTTTTATCATTTCTTGGAGTTTCGCTTTTAGGTATGTGTTCAACAAAGAGACAGGTTTGGAGTCTCTAATATTCAGTTTAGTCCCAGAAGTGCAACATTTTACACATAGGCTGCCTTGTTTTTTATTTTTTTTTATTTTTTTAGCTTTTACATGTATATGTCTACCATGTCTGCCAAACTTAAATAAAATAATGAGAACTACAGAATCTACTTAGAAATATTAAAAACGTGTTTAGATGAAGTGTGAGTCTGATTAACATGTTTTCTTGTCTTTTATGAATATTCAGGTATGCGGCCTCAAACGGTCAATGGTCCAATGCACCCCCGACCTCTCATCGCTCTGCTGGATGGAAGGGACTGCACAGTGGAGATGCCAATACTCAAGGATCTTGCTACTGTAGCTTTCTGTGATGCCCAGTCCACACAAGAGATCCATGAAAAGGTAATTTATTTATTTGAGGATGCACAGACAAGTGGTATGTATGTTTTTTGACTTTTATAAAAGTGTAGCCTGGGCTCTATTGACTTTTATGACCCCCCCTATAGCGACCAGTGTTGCCAACCGTCAGTATTTTTACTGGCAGCCAGTAAAAAAACTGGCACTTTTCTCCTGCCAGTAAATGCCAGTAAGAGGAAAAGTTTGCCAGTAAAAAATATATGGCTGTGATACTTGGCTCAGAAATGGGCATGCGCAGCTCGGGTCCAGAGTCAGCCGAGAGCATCAAAGTGTCTGCTACTGTGTGTTCGGGGGGTACCGGTGGGGGTCTGGTCTGGCGGAGGCGGTGCCTGAGCGTTTTGTGTGATGTCATGGTGCAAGGGAGCCGAGCGGCCAGGACATTGTGTGCGGTTCTGCAGAATAGGAGCAAGGCAATCCGGGAGCGGGACTGTCAGTGCTGTTTGGACTGGAGGGGACTGAAGGGACCTCCTGGCATGGAGAGAGAATGTCACTGTGACTCAGGAGGGGACGTGTTGTGTCGGTGATCTGTGCTGCTGCACACTGCTGTCAGTGTCACTATGAGAGTCAATTTCATGTGTGCCGCTCATTCTAATTTCCTGTCCCTGAGCCACTTACTAAATTGAAAATAAAATAAGAAATATGCTTTTTTCCTGAATAGCTACCTTTAATTGCATATTATACTTATTTATAGCCCAAAACTTGAAATTTGCACTTAAAACTGTAATTTTGCAACTTTTGGAAATGTCAGTAAAAACTTGACGGTGCCAGTAAATTTTCAGTGTCATGTTGGTAGATTTCCATCTGGTAGGTTGGCAACACTGATAGTGACCAGTGCCTAGGGCAGCAGGAGATAGAGGATGGCCGTGACAACAGTGGAACATTCACAATCTATAGTAAATAAATATAGTATATTAGTTGCATAGTACAGGACATGGGCCTAATATTCATAGACCCTGGGATATAGACTCGTACCTTCAGGTGACTGGACACTGGCAAAAAAGGACACGCCCCCTGTTCGTGTCCATGAGTCCTCGGATTTTGCTAGTGTCCCAGGGTAATGGACCTCTTCTCTTTTGTGGAGAAATCACTCTTAGCTTACCGTTTTTTTTTTTTTTTTTTTATATTTTCAAGGCTTATAGTGTGTTTACTCCAAATTCTAATTTTGGCGGTGTGAACCTTGTACAACTTTAATCACAAGTGCACAAACCTTATAATCGAAATCCACCAAAAGTCCATAAAATAGCGCAGGAAAGGTTGTGCTGTGTTTCCTTCCAATCTTTAACCACACATCACCTGTGCACATGAGGACCTTCCCCGTTTAGGAAAAAAACCGAAGCTTAAAGGGGTTGTAAAGCCTCATGGTTTTTCACCTTTAATACATTCTATGCATTAAGGTGAAAAACCTTCTGTGATGCAGCACCGCCCTTTTACTTGCCTAAACCCTGTCTTCCCAGGGATGAGCACACACGCTCCAGCCGGTGTTTCGGGTCCTGATTGGATAGATTGATAGCAGCTCAGCCATTGGCTCTCGCTGCTGTCAATCAAATCCAATGACGAGGGAGCCAGGGGGTGGAGTCCTGCTGTCTGCTGTTTGTTTTGTTTTTTAAATAAACCTTTAGATATCCTTTTAATGCCACACATTCTCATGACTAGCATAATTCACTTAGTGTAAGCTATAGACCGAAATCCTGGAACTCTAACACTGGATTATTTGACTCGCATCTCCCCACATATGGAAAACAGAAGATGCAATCTCCAATGGTACAGTAACCAGATCCACAAGAATTTTATTTATAAAAAAAAAAAGCCACTCTCAACCGTCAGGGCCAGGACGCTTATTCAGTCTAGATTAATGGTGCGATGGACTTCTTTAGGAGTGATAGGTTATTCAAGAGGGTCTCACTGTGCCATGGAAAGGCTTGGTAGTTTTAGGTTGAGCAAAAAGTTTGTCTGCGTGGGGTTGTGAGAATTCCCCTCAGCGGAGTAAAGTGGTGACAGGTGTCTGCGGAATCCATGGAGCACTTTGAGGTTGTTGCTTGTGTAAACCTTAAGCCCCATACACACGGTCGGACTTTTTCATGGATTCTGTCCGATCGGACAATGTTGTTGAAAAATCAGACCGTGTGTATGCACCATCGGACAGTGTTCGTCGGTTTGTCCGACGGACAAAGTCTTATCTCCTGCTGGAAAGATTTGCCGTCAACCCGGTCCGATCACACCAAACCCGATCGTGTGTACGGTTGTCCGACCGGACAAAGTGCTACGCATGCTCAGATCACATTACAAGACCAAAGCTATTGGCTACTAGCCTCTACGTTGTCCCGTCGTAGGCAACAAACGTCACCACGTTCAGAATGATCGGATTTTCCGACAACTTTGTCCGACCGTGTGTACGCAAAACCAACATCGGACAAAGTACGACGGACATGATCCGACGGACCTGGTCCGCGGATTGTCCGACCGTGTGTATGGGGCTTTATTTGAGAGCTTAAGACGAATAGGTTTATGGGTATCTTTAAGCTTCCTAAGGATGTTTGTTTGTCTTAATGTTGTATTTATGTTTGGATCTACATACCTAGTTTTTGTCAGGTTCTGTCAGGAACTGGTCTAATTCTAGTTGGGCTATTCCCTAAAGGGTTTTTTTTGGCCAACGATGGGTCCGATTTGGAATGCGGCAAAGTAGGATTAAAAGTCTGTATCTAGCTTTTGGTGAAGAAGATGCCATTCTTTTTCCAGCTGGGAGGCCAACTGTATGCATGAGTTGCGTATTATGGGTTTATATGCCTCCCACAGAGTAACCGTCAGGTGTGGTATTATGGATAAGATCATCTTTAATGGCTATTTGAATATCTGTGCGGTGGCAGGGTGAGCTAGAAGGAAATCATTTATGCAGCAACTCTTGGCTCGGGCATTAGGTAATACAGAGGATAGTGACGTAATGACAGCACAATGGTCTGCCTAAGTTAGCAATTTGGTGGAGGAAGATAAAAGTATAGGGACAGATAGATACCACTGAAATTAAAATATGGTTAGTTCTACAAAAGGAGTGATGTGGGTTGGGGTTAAGTGTATTGAGGATGAGCAGGATGGATTGAGGATGAGCAGGATGAATTTCTCTCCATGACTGACAAGTCGGAAATTGTGGTTTCAGAGGGCCAGTGTGGGCTGTAAGGCCCCTTTCACACGGACGCAGTCAGTTTAGGCACGTCAAAAACGTATCAGTTCTTATCCGTTGTCTCATCCGTCATTCGTTCCGTTAATGTCCGTTTTCATCCGTCTTATGTTCCGTTAACATCCGCTTACATCCGTAAATGCACACGTTTACGTCCGTTTTTTCATCCGTTTTTGTACACGTTTTGTTCCGTTTATATGTGTTCCTGTGCCTTTAAGATAAGAAACAACTCCCCTAGGACTGGGACTTTGTGATAGAACACCACTCTCACAAGATTTTGGTGAAAAATGTTTTATTTATAAAACAGGGGTATAAAAAATATCCTCCAGATGTATCTAACAGCAGGATATGCGATGTATAATGTGCATGACAATACAAGTAATCGCAAATAACATACAAAGAAAAAATCTACAAAAAAATGACATAATCATATAGGACAACATTCAAAAAATCACAAATACGGTACTAGTGCTCTCCCGGAGGTAAGAGTCCTCCGTAAACTCGACGCGTTTCCAGTTACCCAAATATGGGAACCTTCGTCAGGAGTAGGGAGTGGGATTTATATCTGAAAAGTACCTGTCGCTCTAAAAGAAGCAAAAGAGAGAGAAAAGCACGCCATAAGCAGGGGAATTGTTGTTATTTGAGCATAGGTCACAATATCGGCAAAGGAGAAAACAAACATTTTTAGTGAGGCCATGTTTCATATATAAAATTTTAGTATCTATAAATCGTAGCAAATCAAGGCATTATAACTGTCATTATTTCAAATCATATTTATAGGAAAGGACCCCCCCATAGGATATATTGTGTGACATGTCAAAAAAAGCGTATATATATACTATTGTAACATACCACATTGGAGGCGAGCTCATTTGGACCGGTGGACTGTATACCAGCGGGAGAGGAGGAAGGGGTATACACCCCTCGGAAGAAAAAAGATGTGGCAGCCCACACTAGGTTGGTTTCAAAGTGGATACTCCTTCGTGCGTAATGGCGATCAGGTCTATTTATGATGAATATTAAGGGAGAGAGTATTAATAATGACTCCCTACATATATGTAGTACCAGTGCCCAGAAGGAGGAAATTTTCAAACAGTGTCTTAGTTGGTTAAAAAGAAATAGTAGAAGAAAAGAAAAGAAAATGTGGTTCAAATGATCAGATTCTAGTCTGTATTCAGATTCTAGTACATCACATGTACCCGAGATACTAACTCTCGGAGATGAGGATTTTCCCATGAACACACATGTGATCTAGATGTAAGCAGTTTCCAATCACCCACACTTTGATTTCTCCCTGGGGGGAGTTACTACTCTTAGTATCACTAACGCTCTTGCCTTTCCTCTTTTTATGGCTATCCTCTACGCTTGACGGGTGCACTATACCTAACATCTGATACCGGTACTTTTCTTTTTTCCCCCCTCCCCCTCCTTTTTTGGGTGACACATACCTTGCGCACCCTGATATTCTGTGAAGGAGAGTCTAACATACTTATAAGGGTGTTTGGTGCTTCTCTGACGTTCTATACGACTAGAATCTGATCATTTGAACCACATTTTCTTTTCTTTTCTTCTACTATTTCTTTTTAACCAACTAAGAAGACACTGTTTGAAAATTTCCTCCTTCTGGGCACTGGTACTACATATATGTAGGGAGTCATTATTAATACTCTCTCCCTTAATATTCATCATAAATAGACCTGATCGCCATTACGCACGAAGGAGTATCCACTTTGAAACCAACCTAGTGTGGGCTGCCACATCTTTTTTCTTCCGAGGGGTGTATACCCCTTCCTCCTCTCCCGCTGGTATACAGTCCACCGGTCCAAATGAGCTCGCCTCCAATGTGGTATGTTACAATAGTATATATATACGCTTTTTTTGACATGTCACACAATATATCCTATGGGGGGGTCCTTTCCTATAAATATGATTTGAAATAATGACAGTTATAATGCCTTGATTTGCTACGATTTATAGATACTAAAATTTTATATATGAAACATGGCCTCACTAAAAATGTTTGTTTTCTCCTTTGCCGATATTGTGACCTATGCTCAAATAACAACAACAATTCCCCTGCTTATGGCGTGCTTTTCTCTCTCTTTTGCTTCTTTTAGAGCGACAGGTACTTTTCAGATATAAATCCCACTCCCTACTCCTGACGAAGGTTCCCATATTTGGGTAACTGGAAACGCGTCGAGTTTACGGAGGACTCTTACCTCCGGGAGAGCACTAGTACCGTATTTGTGATTTTTTGAATGTTGTCCTATATGATTATGTCATTTTTTTGTAGATTTTTTCTTTGTATGTTATTTGCGATTACTTGTATTGTCATGCACATTATACATCGCATATCCTGCTGTTAGATACATCTGGAGGATATTTTTTATACCCCTGTTTTATAAATAAAACATTTTTCACCAAAATCTTGTGAGAGTGGTGTTCTATCACAAAGTCCCAGTCCTAGGGGAGTTGTTTCTTATCTATAATATAGGGATGAGATCACCACATATTTTCAATCATCTCACTAGGGGAGCCAACCTTAATCTTTTTCTGTGCCTTTAAGAGGTTGAGTTCACAGATAAACACAAAACGGATCTTAACGGATCGGACGTTGATGGACGATGTCCGTCAACGTCAGTTAATATCCGTTTTGACGGATCTGAACGTAGCCTTGTACGTTTAAAAAAAACGGATAAAAACGGAAGCGGATGTTAACTGATGGTGACGGATGTTCATCCGTCTGCCCATAGGAATGCATTGTCGTCCGTCGACGGATGGAAGAAAAACGGATAGACGGTCCGTCCGTGTGAAAGGGGCCTAAGGGGGGTTTTGTCTAGAAATTGGTATAAGACCTGATTAGATTCCCCACACATTAACAGCATTCCCTGTTTGAGTTTCAACAACCTGGAGTAAAGGTGAGAAGGGGGTTGGGTTCTTATTGGGTGCATAGTAGGAGACCACTGTGACTTCATAGTCTTGCAAATGACCTGTTTAGGATCAGATATTGGCCCTCTAGGTCCTGAGGTTCTGTTAAGGGAGTGAAAGGGGTTCTGTGGTGAAAGGCAATAAGTACATGACTGTGTTTTGTCCATGTGGAGGTTGGGTACATTTGTGGATAATGGGGGCTAAAAAATGTTGTTCTGCTTTGGGATGCATAATGTGTTTCCTGAAGGCAGACTACATCAGTTTTGAGGGCTGCTAATGTATTCAAGGCTTTGGCACTCTTATTGGGAGAATTTAATCCTTTGACGTTAAGTGTCAGCATATTAAATGGTGCCATATTGAAATAAAATTGGAACGCTCAGGCGGTGATTAGGAAGAGACCAGGATATGGGGGCCCCTGGGAAAGGAGAGGCAGAGTGGTGAAGGAGGAGGTTGGGAGAGGGGGAGGTGCAGATATGATAAAAAAAAAAAGATAATTCAAATGAAGATTAGTCATTAAAACATCTATTTTACGGATGTCCCAATTCAGAATATCTGGAAAGAGAATCTTACTTTTTCCCCAAAAAAAAAATCTAGTTGTGGATGCAGAGACTATCCCCTGGGAGATCACCGGCAAAGGCAATTGGTAAGAACAAACATAAACCATACAAGATACCTGGCCAATGGCATCGATCAGGCAACTGAACCTTAATCGGAGAAAAGTGGGTTTAGTAGAAGAACATATGAGGTGGCTCTAAGATCCCTGAATTTGGATCTTCACGAGAGAAGAAAAATCTCCTTGGTAGGAGAGTCGTATGAGGCTCCAGTTGTCAGTGTTGAATGGGACACGTTTAGTACAAGGGTAAATCTAATGGGAGCCTAAACTTCTGCACATAAAGGTATCGAAAGGAGGAGGCCTAACAATTAATAATTCAATAAACGGATAACAAATCAGAACATGAACTGGCTACAACATACAGACTCAACATACAGCGGAAGGGCTTTAGAGTTTTTGTTGATTGTGCCTGAAGAGCATGCTAGTTATCGATCCATACTTCAGCTTGGAATGGGCCCATGGTAAAGAGGGCTTTTTTTAGAGCCTTTTGCCCTGCAGAAGAGTCAAATAAGGAACATAGGGGTTATTTGCTAAAGGCAAATTCACTTTGCACTACAAGTGCACTTGGAAGTGCAGTCGCTGTAGATTTGAAGGGGACATGCAAGGAAAATAAAAAACAGAATTTTTGCTTGCACATGATTGGATGATAAAATCAGCAGAGCTTCCCCTAATTTCAGATCTTCCCTCTCGGATCTACAGCAACTGCACTTCCAAGTGCACTTGCAGTGCAAAGTGGATTCGCCTTTAGTAAATCAACCCCATAGTGTCTGTTTTAGAAATGTGATTTGACCTATTTCGCAGAAAACATGTGGCTGAATACATAATTATGAACAAGAGCTATGGAGTAAAAGCAGGTAAGGCAGTAATTATTCATAGAATCAAAAGACAAAGAGAGACTAATTATTTTTAAAACTTCGCTGCAGGAACTCAGCCCAAGGCAAAGTAGGGTCAGAGGAGAAGGTGGCAAGACGTCAGCCAGTCTGGGCAAGCTGGACGGTAGGTGGGGAAGTGTAATGTCTGCGTTTCTGCTGTCCTCAGCATCCCCGATCCGGTGAGGCCGTGGTGGATTTCAGAGGCGAGCAAGAGACCGATCGTTTGTGTGAACTGTCAGGGGCTGAATCTTCAGAGGTCAGGTGAAGGCCTTCCAGGATGTTTTGTATCTCAGGCGTATGACCTGTATAATGGGTCCCCTGGTGGGAAAAAATTTATAGCAAACGGGAAACCCCATCTGTACTTTGGTGGTGTGTCAAGACTTGTATCTGGGGTTTCATGGTCCTGCATTTGGTTATGGTCAAGAGGGCCAGGTCCTGAACAGTTAAGTGTAGCCTTGAAAAGTGAGCAAATCCTTCAGGTAGCAGTGAGCAGTTGATCATTTGTTCTGTAGAAGTGCAGTCTAGCTATTATTTCCCTGGGGGGCCATCTGTCTGGTGACAAGAGAGCCCAATGCACACGGTCTAGCTTGAGCCTTTCAATAGGGATCGAGGGTACCAATTCCTGAAAGAGGGCTGTGTCTGTGGATTGAAGATCTAGTATGGGATGTCCAGGGGTGTTTGAAAGGTGCACTGATTCTATATAAAGTGTGGGAAAACCCACAGTGGTATAAAATATAATGCACAATAATGTTGCCCAATGTGAACACAATGGGTAAATTGGAAACAGGTGTGTGCGAAAATAAATCAAATTCAGCAGAGTGAATGGGAAGAATTGAAAACTCCTCCAATTGACTTGCGAGTCCCAAATCGAACAGATCCAGATCCCAAGGTGTGTGGACACTTCAGTATGAAGACACCACCGTGCTCAAAAGTAATAAAAAGTTGCCTGCTTACCAGACCCACATAGGTCACAAGCGTGTGTGCTGATCCACAGCTTAGGAATGCATTCCTCTGTCTGCCAAATCTCAGATATTCACAATGCACAACAGCTCCCAGCAGACCCGGGGGGATGAGTAAGCATGGACGCTCATCTACAGCTGATAATATGGATTCCTCTGTACCTTCCTCCGAGGGCTCAAGTGGATCCCCGATTAACAGCTCATCATGATGGATAATGAAAAATTGGAGGAAGACTATTAGTGCATTATCTTTTAATAAAAAAAATCAAGGCACTTAAATGTTACAGCATTTTTTTTTCTTTTTGGCATGGCCGCCTGCAGTGCGGACCGCGCTCTCCGACGTTACAACTGGCTCCTCTGACACGTTTCCCCTAAGGAGGCAGCCGTGCTAAAAAAAATATTATTTTTTGCTGTAACAATTTTTAAGTGCCTTTGATAAAAAAATCTATTTATTTTAAAAGATAATGCATTATCAGTCTTTCTACAATTTTCTCTCCCCTGCAGGAGATCTTTAGATAAAAACAGATCTATCTAAGGCCCCTTTCACTTTTTCCCCTTTTTCATTGTCCGTCAACGTCCGATCCGTTAAGATCCGTTTGAAAGAAAAACATGGGAGGAGCAATGCATTCTGGGTAATTTTCTGGGGAACAAAATGGATGAAAAAACTGATGAAAAAACGGACTTAAACGTGTACATTTACGGATGTAAGCGGATGTTAACGGAACAAAAGACGGATGAAAACAGACATTAACGGAACGGATGACGGATGAAAACTGATGAGAAAACGGATAAGAACTGATACGTTTTTGACGTGCCTAAACTGACTGCGTCCGTGTGAAAGGGGCCTAAGTTCCACCTATTGCTCCCATTCCTCAAAGGAGTTCTTCTTTGTCCCGTTTCTAGTGCGAAAGCCCTAGACCAGCCTCTCTCTCGACCTTTTACCATGAAGGAACCCTTAAAAACAACTTTTCAGTCTCAAGGAACCCCTGCTCTCAATGACTATATCTACAACCCACAGTACATTAGGGTGATGTCACTGAGAAGAATGCTCCCTATATTGGTGGCCATTGGGAAGAATTCCTGTTACAAATATTGATAAAGATTAATGATGTCAGTGGGAACTTCGCTGAGAGGCAGATGTTGCTCGTTGCTCAAGGAACCCCTAGCAACCTTCTGGAGGAATCCTGGTGTTCCATAGCACCCTGGTTGAGGAAGGCTGCCCTAGAACTTTTCTCTTACCTGAATAAACAGCTTTTTTACTTCTTCTCTTTGCTTTTCCGTTTTTGTTTTTTTATGGACCTTTTTAAGAATGTGTTTTTTTGGGTGTTTTTATTTTTTTTTCTTCCTTTCAGTCTGAACACCCAGGTGGCTTCTTTTTTTTATAAAGCATATACTTCTATTGTTGAACCATATTTGGATATTACCTTAACCTTAGATTAGAGATTACCCCCCCCCCCCCCCTTCTCATTCAGAGCAGTACTGATAGTCTTAAATGTTCTGTATCAGTACTGTTTAGACTGAGAAGAAGGGAACACCCCAAAAGCTTATTCAAAAATATAACTGTTCGTGCAAATTAAAAAAAAAAAAAGTATCACAAACTGCTAATTTTATTTCACGCTAATACGACTGTAAACACCTCAAGCACAGTAACTACAACAATAGTATTTTTCCTGTTGATCTGCTATCCCTTCCCATTCTATTTGAACATTTTGGATTAACCCAGCAGTACATTAGGTTGTGCAAAAAATGCTAAAATGAGTCGCAACACTCTGTAGCTCATTTAGCATGAAGCCAAGTCCTTTTTTGCTGCAGGCTGTTGATTGTGGACAGAACTTGATAACGCATAGATGTCAGTCAGGTGGCTTCCTATCAATGTCGGCTGGTGATCAAAAATTTTTAGGGGGGGGGAGGGCAAACAGACCTGGCCCTTGCACTAACATACCCCCAACCCCCCCCCCCCGATGCGTGTGTCAATCGATCGATCACATCAGCGATTCTCTTGCACTAAAGCCCCAACCCGCCCCTCCCGGCGATTAGTGGCCTTGCCTTATACTGCGGTAGATGTGCAGGGAGGTGGATTCGGTGGTGGTGCACTGCTGAATCCAGGGTAGGCTGCTGCTGGGGCTGATGCTTCTCCTCCCAGCCAAACAGGAGGCAGGTCCTGCGACCCATCTTAAGACTCCCGGGCAATCGAGTCTCAGGAGCCGCTTCCTGATTGGCCAGGAGGTGAAGCAGGAAGACAGTAGCGAATATTAATTTGCTAATATCACACGTGTGTGGGCTCGGGGTGCAGTGCTTAAAAAAAAAAAAAAAAAGAACCCCATAGAAATCAATGCGTCCTGCATGTAGATTGGGGGGGAGGGGGGTGGTGCCCCTAATGGATGGGCCACCACTGCTTCCTATAGTAGTTACATAGGTTGGACTTGTGCCTTTTCAACCTCACCTATGTGTGTGATTATATGTCAGTATTTACATTGTAGTTCCCTTGTGTTCTTTTGAATGTGGCCCAAAGGCTGTCCCAACTATATGTGCTTCTGCGGGTACACTACACTCCGGCTAAACTGGTGAGAATGGGAGTGAGAGAGGATCCAGTCTGTTCAAGATGCATGAGAGATCACAGGGACCTGATCCACATGTTGTGGAGATGCCCCAAACTGCACATTTACTGGAGGGAGGTGGTAAAAACTCTTAACCATGTCTTTCAGTGCCAGTTAATAGAACACCCCAAACTGTGTGTGTTGGGATTTATAGATGAAACCCCGACTGAGGAATCTACTAGACTAGCCATAGCTAGGGCTCTTTTCCAGGCTAGTTTGTTAGTTTTGAGACACTGGAAGTCGACAGACCCACCTACTGTAAAAAAATGGTTAGCGCAAATGGGTAACACTATCAGATTGGAAAAATAAATCTATCAACACAGAGGTAGCACAAAAAAGTTTGAAAAAATATGGGATCCATGGTTGGCTATCCCGGGGTTAGCTCCTGTAGACCTGATTATGGATCGTTTACTAGTTTAATTAAAAGAAGAAAGAGGGCGAGGCTGACCTCAACCACTGAGGGCCTTTTGATCTTATTGGTTTAATATTTGTCCGAGTGTATGCAATACTTGTGAAATTTATGTGAATCTACTATGTTTATGTGATGATGATGCTGTACGTAGATGGTAAGGTGTCTCATTGTGCTATGTGATGATATAAGATCTCTGTGCTGTTCCTATATTTCTGAATAAAGTTTCTTTGGATTTAAAAAAAAAAGACCCCCTCTACGTAGTTTAAGGTTAAACCTCTTTTCTTCTAATTTTAATGAGTGGCTCCACGTCTTGTTAAACTCCCTTCCGCAAAATAAGTTTTCTCCCTATTGTGGGGTCACCAGTACAGTATTTATAAATTGAAATCATATCCCCTCTCGAGCGTCTCTTCTCCAGAGAGAATAAGTTCAGTGCTCCCAACCTTTCCTCATTACTAATATCCTCCAGACCCTTTATTAGCTTTGTTGCCCTTCTTTGTACTCACTCCATTTCCAGTACATCCTTCCTGTACATTCTGGTTTTCATGATCCTATATTGAACCGGTATGAATGGGTGTAATGTGTATCTAGGATGGCATGGTCTGTTAAAACAACCTCACAGCCAGTGTGCTTCACATGAAAGGCTTACAAGCCAAGCATGAAGATGTCTTCAGTACACTAGTAGGAACTCTGAGCATCAGTAAACTGATAGTAGAAATGCTGTACATGGGCTTGATTTTGGATGGCTTAGTATGGGCTGGAGTAAAACCTTCTTCTCCTTCTCCTTCTCCTTCCCCCTCGGGTGTTTGTGATGGCATCTCTGTTTTTTTTTTTTTTTAGGTCCTGAATGAAGCAGTGGGAGCCATGATGTACCACACTATAACGCTAACACGTGAAGATCTAGAAAAGTTCAAGTCTCTGCGAGTTATAGTGCGGATAGGCAGCGGATTCGACAACATTGACATCAAGGCTGCCGGAGACATGGGTATGTGACCGTAATGCAAAGGATGAGACAATCCCACTTCTAGGCTTATTCACGAAGAGTGCAGGACAATAATGTGCAGAATTCAGTACAGGCAGTCCCCGAGTTACATCCATCCGACCTACTTATAAACGGCGGGCGACAACCGGAAGTGAGATGAAATCTACCCCTAGGAAGGGAAATTCACTTCTGTAACAGTTATGGGAAAAGGGTACCTCCACCGAAGCTTTATCACCAATCCTTATTTCTACAACAACCCCTAAAATTTTTCCAAATACAATTTTCACGGACAGAAAGTGAGGTGACATCTTCTGAACAGGGGCCCAGACAGCAAAACAAACGTTACAGGGGTGTTAACCCTTTTCTATGCTATCTACCAAAACCTTAAAGTGGTTGTAAGCCCTTTACAACCTCTTTTTTGCTACAGGTAAGCCTATAATTAGGCTTACCTGTAGCTACACTGGATATCTCCTGCACGGTTTAGGAGATATCCCATGTATTTGCATGTACCAACGTCATTGGCACATGCGCACTGAAGCAACGGCGCGTACTTGCTTTTTAGTTAGACTGTGCCGTTACTGGCGGCTCCCGTCCTCCAGTGACGTCATCACGGCTCTGGCCAATCACAGCGCCAGAGCCCGCAATACCCAGAAGTAACTCCAGGAGCAATGACGGCCGCCGGAGTGGGGGTACGAGGATGGCTGCAGGGGCTTCGATCTCAGGTAAGTAATTCATAATGGGCTAGTATGCTATGCATTATGCCTTTGACTTGCAGGTTTTTTTTTTCTAGGGGTTACAACCACTTTTTTTTGGCTGGAGTTGCACTTAAAAAAATGTACCTGTTCCAACTTCCATATGAGTTCTTAAACTTAAGAACAAACCTACAGAACCTTTTTTGTTTGTAACCCGGGGACTGCCTGTAACCTGTTTTTTTACCCATTGTCATTGCTTTTTGTACTACCTTTTTTACTTTTTTTTTTACGTTTTTTATTTATTTATTTATTTATTTTTTTCATCCTGAAGTTGGGCTTTAAACATGAAACTTTGTTTGCACATTTATAGATGTGTTTTCTCTCTTTGAGATTGATAATTACTGCGTTTTTGCTTGTTCTATGGACGCATTCAAATGAGAATAACTGGTTAAATTGCAGTTGCTGGTATTTACTTTGTCACCACTAGCTGCTAAATGAATGTTTTCAGTACAAGCCGTCACATAAACTGCTGTCTTCATTCTCTTTAGTAACCATTTTGTTAATAATGTGATTCAGAACAGAGAAACATTCCATCATCTACAAAGCAGAGAAAACGTTTTCCAATTTGTTCTTTCTCATGAATGCAATCCTAGTATAAAGCTTGATTGTCAGCATAGATACAGATACAGAGGACTGATAAGTGCAAAGTGTATTTATTTTACAAATGAGGCTAAGATGTTTTGTGCTTCTTGTAAGCAAATGTATTTATAAATTATATATTACTTTTTAAAAATTTAATTTTATGAAAATGTCTAATGTAGGGGTTCACCGAATGGAAATTTTGGTACCGAAAATGCAGGATACACTTAGCCGAAAAATGAAAGTTACAGTTTTTAAAAAACATATTTTTTTTTTTATATATAATTGTATTATATTCGACTTTTTAATTAATATCATCAATTCAAATGAATATGAATTTATTGTTCATTATTGGCACATTTAGTGCAAGAAAAGCTCAAGAAAAATGCAGTCTGTGACCATCTCTTGTATCATGTCCCCAGTCTCTAACCATCTTTTGTATCATGTCTGCAATAACTTACTCACCGGTGCCTGTCAGATGCAGCCTCACCGGTGCCTGTCAGATGCAGCCTCACCGGTGCCTGTCAGATGCAGCCTCACCGGTGCCGTCAGTGCAGCCTCACCGGTGCCTGTCAGATGCAGCCTCACCGGTGCCTGTCAGATGCAGCCTCACCGGTGCCTGTCAGATGCAGCCTCACCGGTGCCTGTCAGATGCAGCCTCACCGGTGCCTGTCAGATGCAGCCTCACCGGTGCCTGTCAGATGCAGCCTCACCGGTGCCTGTCAGATGCAGCCTCACCGGTGCCTGTCAGATGCAGCCTCACCGGTGCCTGTCAGATGCAGCCTCACCGGTGCCTGTCAGATGCAGCCTCACCGGTGCCTGTCAGATGCAGCCTCACCGGTGCCTGTCAGATGCAGCCTCACCGGTGCCTGTCAGATGCAGCCTCACCGGTGCCTGTCAGATGCAGCCTCACCGGTGCCTGTCAGATGCAGCCTCACCGGTGCCCGTCAGATGCAGCCTCACCGGTGCCCAGATTAGAGCTGCGATCTCCCGCTGTGTCACAGAGTTGGATTTGAATTTTCTGGGCCGGGTGGCCGCAGTAACAATGTTCCACCTCCTGTGATATCCCGGCATTGGATCAGAGTGCCGTCTATCACAGGAGGCAGGACATTGTTACTGCAGCTGCCCGGACAATTGGCTCCGTGACACAGGGAGATCGCCGCTCTGCGTGAGGAGGAGGGAGGGGGAAGACTGACTGAGCCGCCAATGTACGGAACCCGGGGAAGACCCGCCCCCTTTTCGGTGCCATTATCTGCACCTTTTCTTTCGGCAGCATGCCAAAAACACGGGGAGAAACAGAAAAGGGGAGAAATGGGTGGTATGGACACAACCATTAAGGACTGCATTTAATCCATAGTGCCAGTGGTATATGTATTAGCCAGGCGTAACCACATCCTTGTAAGCAGTAAAAAACGGGGGCAGGGTGGGATGTTTTTTTACTGGTTACAAGGATGCGGTTAGTTCATAAAGTCAAGTTCTGGGCAATTTTTGTGTTCAATTTAACTTATATTGTTGAATGGAAAGTGTTTTGAGTTTTTTTTGTTTTTTTTAGGAATACTGTCTTGAGACTCCTATATACATTGCATTAATGCTTCATAAAGGGTTCGGTGAACACCACTTCTGCTTGTCCTGCCCAGAGCAGACAAGTTGTGTTCAGAGATGTTTTTACGTAGGAGATGACAACTTGAATAATGTGTGTGTCTTTTAGGAGTGGCGGTGTGCAACATCCCATCAGCGGCTGTTGAAGAGACGGCTGATTCTACAATCTGTCACATCCTTAATCTTTACCGGAGGAACACGTGGCTGTACCAGGCACTGCGGGAAGGGACACGGGTACACAGTGTGGAGCAGATAAGGGAGGTAGCGTCTGGAGCAGCCCGGGTGCGCGGAGAGACTCTCGGCTTAATAGGATTTGGTAAGCGCTATGCTGGAGAACTGGCCCAAATGGGCCTTGGAATTAAATTCCATAACAACTAATCGGGCAACTAACCTGCCCTGAAATAATGGAGGTTAAAAGGGAGAATATGGTTGGAAGCTGTGAGGCAGCGCAAGTCAGTTCTTATTTTGAACGCATAGCTGTCCCATTATTTCAATCGTTTTATTAAAGAAAATGTTTCCCTTGGGGTAGTTACTGCAGCAGCGGGCAGTAATTACACAGCAGCAAATTCCATTTAAATATGAATGTTGATAATTTCAAACCAGTCTACCTGCAATGCGGCTCAAATTTTCAATTTGGAAACCTCAGTGCCCCTCAGCAGCTCCAACTGGTCAAGAGTATCTTTTATTTATTTATTATATATATATATATATATATATATATATATATATATATATATATATATATATATATATATATATATATATATATATATATATATTTATTTTTTTTTTTTTTTTTTGTTATTGTCTAGACCAGGGGTCTCAAACTCAAATTGCCAGAGGGCCACATGACAAGTTCTCATAATTCTCATATGCCATGGGAACTTGTATATGCCATGGGAACTTTGCAAACTTTCAAAAGTTCAAAAACCAATAAACTATACCAGCAATAATATACTATAACCAGCACAGATGTTAGCAAACGCATAATTAACCCCCCCCAGCATTGATGTCAGCAAACGCATTATTAACCCCCCAGCACTGATGTCAGCAAACGCATTATTAACCCCCAGCACAGATGTCGGCAAACGCATTATTAACCCCCAGCACTGGTGTCGGCAAACGCATTAACCCCCAGCTTTACCCCCTACACTCCATAATTACCCTCCTTAGATCAGAGCTGTGTGCCTCCTCCCCGCCACCTCCTCCTGTCTGTGTACCTGAAAAAAATCACAGCAGGAGAAGGGGGCGGGTTCAGTACGCTCCACTCTGTGTCAGAGGCAGCCGGCGGAGAGAGATGCCAGCTGTTATAGAAAGTTTTGCCTGCAGCGTGCAGGACCCTAGACACCCTGCATAAGCCGCAGGCGGGTTGTAACTGGTACCTGCACACTAGAGCCCAGCGCTGGAACTTCTTCTGGTGTCTGGGCTCCATTCCAGGACTCTGCCTTCATTCACTGGGACTCCAGGACATGCCCCAGGAAATCTGCCCACCTAGGCCCTGAGGTCAGTGCCTAGGTGGGCGGGGCGATGGGCGGATCCTTCCTCCGCTCTGTTATCTCTCTGGGCTGCAGCAGCGGAGAGGACAGAGCAGATGGAGAGGTAAAGTTTTTCCGGGGCTTTCCCCTCTCCCTGTCCTGGATCGGCCCTGCCTGCGGGCCATTTTTAACTGGTCCGCGGGCCGGTACTTTGAGACCACTGGTCTAGACCTATGTGATAAGAGCCTAAACTGTTCTTTACCAGAAGAAAGGAAAAAGATATTTTTGGAAATTTACAAAGATGGACTGTGTAGGCACATGATTTAAGAATAAAAATATGAAAATGTATTTAATTGGATAAAGTTAAACTTATGTACAACACATAAGAAAACACATGTCATAACAAATGACATAAAATGCTTGACCCTAGGGACTCAGGTAACACTTCAATTGTAACTGGAAAATAAGCAATTGTAATGGAATATAACCAGTAGCACTATTCAACATGAGTAGAGTGCGTAAAGTGATTGAGTCCAGACGAGGTTCACAAGAAAATGATTCGCTCGACATGTTGCGCGCCTAGCAGCGCTTCTTCGGGAGCTACAAATATAATATGTAGATTGGGATGATAAGGTATGAGGATAAAGTATGGGATACTTCAAGCAAATAGTCCTTACTAATAGGGTATTAATACAGTTCAGTCATTTGAAAAATGCCTATAGAAAGACAATGGTTGGTAACAAACATCGGGGGTTGAAACAGAAGGTAGTATCTCAACACGATCGACACTTGCTGCCTTCAGTTTGGGATAAACGCGTGGAGAGAACCAGAAGAAATGTAAAGATGAATCGAGTAGCAGTGGAGTATGACCTCCGTATCTTGCTAGTGTTTTTAGGATCAGATCATGGATTCAGCCAATTCTTTAAAAAAGCTTTAAAAAATGTTCTTCAAACCTAGACAGGTAGAAGTGTGTCAGCTTCTAAAACATGGGATCAGATTTACATTCCACTTTCTTGAAGTGGATTCATGTGCGACATAACATTTTTCCAATTAAAGCTACTTGTCATTGGAATAGGACGTCTAGGTGTTGTCTAGCACAGCATCTCTCAGCCAGGGTTCCATGGAACCCTAGAATTTCTTCAGAGACTGCTAGGTGTTCCTTGAGCAGTGGCGGATCGATCTCCTGTCAAAAAACAAAGCTAACCAGCCAGCCTGCAACAAATCGAATTGTTCTGTCTAATAGTCCACCTTAAAACCAAGAGGTTTAGTTTGTACATAATTGTAAATGTATTCGTAAGCTGCAGGGTCACTTCATGGTAGTGTACTGCAGTCCTAACTCTATACCAGGCTTTCTCAACCTTTTAACCCTAGAGGAACCCCAAAAATAATTTTCAGGTCTCGGGGAACCCTTACTAAAACCAATTCATCAGGGGTCAATAGAACAATGCCCCTTGTACTGGTGGTCAATAGGAAGAATGTTCCCCTTAAAATTGTGCCCAGAATGCCACCCTTAAAGACAGCTAAAAATATATTTGGTGTCATGCTGCTGGCTTTGCAAAGTGATGCTGAACCTTGAACTCTGTAGGGACCATCAAAAAGGTGGTTCATCAGCCACAGCTCAAGGAACCCCTAGCAACCTCTGGAGGAACCCCGGTTGAGAATGGCTGCTCTATACAGTTGGAGTGCATATATAATAATGGATTAATTAAGGGCAGGTATGCCTAGAGGGAGCCCACCCCTCCTTGTCTCCCCAAGCTGCACTGCCGAAAAATACTGCAATCGTCCCGATTCCAGTGTCACACACCATCTTGGGCACATCTCCATCCATCTTAGCATAGAGAAGCAGCCCTGAAGGGGGAAGCATTTGTTCTCCCGAAACGTGTTGGTTTTATCATGCGCTACTATTTCCAATAAAAACGACCATTCACCTTTACTTCGGATTGGATACTCCTTTTACCTATCCTCACAAGTTTATTCGGAAACAACCTTGAGGCAGTACCCAGAGGTACTAGCCCAAGCCCTCAAAAGGGGCCCACCGCCACATTTCTGCCAAGTTGGTCTGGATTCACCGGGAGCAAACTTCCCCAACATGCCCCCACCATCACTCACTCAGACCCTCAACCGAGCAAGTCAGTCCAGCGCGGCCTTCCACTTCTAAGAGCACCCCCCCTCCTTAAAGGTATAGGAATGCACTGGACACCCCAGCAATAGTACAATGGTAGTGAAGGTATCCAGTGTGACCCCTCAGGCTCTGCACAGATGTTACAGGCTGAGTGGCACTGAGAGACTCAGGTGAGCTGAAAATTTTGCTGCTGGTACCTGTAACAATGTCTTGCCACTTCACCCCCCATACTGCCTCGTACCCACCCTCCCACCAATACGCCTCATCCACCCACCCGTACTGCCTAACCTACCCCTCATACCACCTCACCTTCTCTCTCCTGGTATAGCACCTCACTCCATCCCTTCCTAATCACTGCGCCTCCCTGTCACCCACCTAACCCCAGCCAGTTACAGCAACTCCCATCCACCTCCCCCTTATTCCACCTATCGCCAACCTAAACCTACCTCCCAAGTCAAAGCACCTTACGCATGTCTCATTCTGGCCTGCTTGTCACACTGGAGGTGTATTAGTCTGCTGACTCATGACCATGCATTCCCTATGTGGTTGGTATCTTTTTTTCATTTGTTACTAAAATGGTATTCCTGCCTAACCACAACTATTCTCAAAAATGTAACCCCCCCCCCCCCCACTTACTACTGACCCCTAAAATCTGCCTCACTACAGACCCCTGAACTCTGCATCTCTTACTACTGACCCCTTAACGCTGTGTTCATTTAAGCCAAGGCCAATATTCAGCACAATGAAAACCACACCCAATATTTGCTGTGGGCGCTAGGTGCGCCCGCACTTTTTTTTTCACAGCCAGGAGACTTATAATTTTGCACACTGGCCCACTGCTTTCAGAAAACACCCCCATAGCCAACCTTACTGAGCAATGCAAGATGGCACGATCTCGTGTCGCTCTTGCAGTTTGAGAGATGACCCCCCCCCCCCCCCCAGGAAAAAAAATGATCTAGGTCCCTGCTCTGCCAGCTTCCTATCAGTCCGCTGGCTTCACCACACAGTCTGCCGATGTTCCCCACACACTGCGCCAATGTTCCGCATACCGCTGGAGACAAAGCCGTCTCCTGCAAACTTCAGCAAATCCATGAAGGGGGGGTATCCATATCCAGCCAGTGAGGCGCTGTGAAAGCCGCTCTGCGCGCAACATCACTCCCAGCTCCGCAGTCAGTCTCCACACAGAGCAAACGTTGGCAAAGCGGTGAGAAACCATCCCTGCACAGGATGCATTTGCCTATATGTTAAGAAATGTATCAGGACTTGGACTGAAAATCATATGCTTTTTTTAATATAATGGTATCATCATGCTGGGGGGTGCAAGTAGCTAATGTTGCCTAGGACACAAAATAGTCTAGCATTGGCCCTGTTGATCTCCTGCCTCCACTTGCTACCAGTGTAAAGGGGGGCATTTTTCTACTGACTGCCAAATGTAAGGGGGCACCTTATCGCTGATTACCAGTGTAAGGGGGTACTTCTCTACTGACAGCCAATGTAGACAGGCCCTTCTCTATAGATTGTCAGTGTAAGGGGGCATTTCTCCACTGACCATTAATGTAAGGGGGTATTTCTCCACTGACCATTAATGTAAGGGGGCATTTCTCCTCTGATCACCAATGTAAGGGGGCATTTCTCCACTGACCATTAATGTAAGGGGGTATTTCTCCACTGACCATTAATGTAAGGGGGCATTTCTCCTCTGATCACCAATGTAAGGGGGCATTTCTCCACTGACCATTAATGTAAGGGGGCATTTCTCCTCTGATCATTAATGTAAGGGGGTATTTCTCCACTGACCATTAATGTAAGGGGGCATTTCTCCACTGATCACCAATGTAAGGGGGCATTTCTCCACTGACCACCAATGTAAGGGGGCATTTCTCTATAGATTGTCAGTGTAAGGTGGCACTTCTCCACTGACCACCAATGTAAAGGGGTGCTTCAACACAGACAACAAATATAATGGGGCGCTTCCCTACTAACCACCAATGTGGGGAGCACTTCACTGACTGCCAGTGTAATGGGACACTCCCCATCTGATAACCAATGTAAGGAAGCATTTCTCCACTGACCACCAGTGTATGGGGGCACTTCACCATTGACAGTCAGTGTAAAGGGAAACTTCATTACTGACCTCCAATGCACTTATCAAGTGTCCATCGATGCAGGGGACACTACAATTTTACCTACCTTTGTTACC
>CM053036.1:26034929-26219929 GCA_028564925.1 Lithobates sylvaticus | reverse complement strand
TTGCTTTTCCACGTTTCTGACCAAATGTGGCACCCGCGTTTAGCCACGTTTACGTTTATAAGCGTTTTTAAAGGAACTCAATTTTTTGGACCAGTAAACTCAGAAATATGATGGTAAACCATAAAAAATAAAAAAAATTGGTTTAAAATGTCGTAATTACTTTAGATAGTTCATAGAGCATATATACTCACTGATGCAATGCCATAAAAAAAAAAACTCTATTTTTTTAGGTGGCTTAGACAATGAGGAATGCCTCCACTTCTTTGCCCCAACCTTTCATCCAATTTCTAATCTAATCAGTGACTCCACCTAGTCTGACCAAAGCATAGCAATGTCTTTTTTTCACAAAGAAAAACCTGCACACCAATGTCTAGTCAGCCCCAACCCCCCACCATGTTTGTAAAAATATCCAACGGACATTCGCTGTGCCATCAACGGATGGGTCCAATATCGACGAGCTCTGACTCTGGACCTCTCACGCAATTTGCGACGACGTTGCTGCCTCAAGAGCAACATCAGGAGCATTTCCTGACATATATTCAATATGGAATCCATTTCCAAAAAAAAAAAAAACACAGAAAGAGAGGCAAATGCAAGTGTACAACTGATCTCTCTGCTGCTGCTCACTCTGATCAGAATGGCAGAAATAGTTAATAATACATGCTTTCTGAGCTTGGGGAGGGTCTATATGATGTTATCTTTACATAGACGCAAACGTGCGTTTTTTAAACGCAGGTTTCTGCTTTTTAAAACATGCGTTCAGCAGAGTTTGCATCGGCGTCTCGTGCGCGTGGGGGCCTTAGAAATCACGGGGTCCTGTACAGCTTACCTTCGACCTTGCCCTTACAACCTAAATGTATTTTTTTGGGATTTTAGGTGATGGACCAACACAAAGTGGCACATAATTGTGAAGTGGAAGGAAAATATTGTTTTTCAAATTGTTTTTTTTTTACAAATAAATATGTGAAAAGTGTGGCGTGCGCACTTTTTTTCAGGGCACTGTATATAGAGTCTCTCCTAGAAGATTTATATATGATCTTTTTTTCTACCTTTCTCTCGCCAGATGAGACAAGGAGCCTTCCTAGTAAACACGGCACGTGGGGGTCTGGTGGATGAAAAGTCTTTGGCTCAAGCTCTGAAGGAGGGCAGAATCAGAGGAGCTGCGTTAGATGTACACGAGTCTGAACCTTTCATGTGAGTGGGGCAAAAATCGGGGAGTCGCCTGATATATGTAGTTTTCTCTTGTGCCCTCCAGTGCAAATCAAGCGTTCTCTGCAAATACTGCAGCTCTGATCACAAAATGTGCACCCACTAGTTCTAGGCAACCTGTATGTTCTGCAGGGTGGGTAATTAGACGTGCAATGCACAGGTACTTCCACTGCTAGTGGTTTATAACAACTGGGCCATGGCCTGCCTCCTTCTGGGTCTCCAGCCAGTTGCAGAACCACTCTCAGTGCCTTCCAGCTTCCCTAATGCCCCTTAACCTCCCCCAGTGCCCCCCCTGAAAGCCCTCAGTGCCCATAGTGCCACCCAGTTCCCTGCAATGTCCCCTAGCTTGCTCCAGCTCACCCATAGTGCTACCAACCTCAATCAGTGTCTCCCAGCACCCTCAAGGCCCTACAAGTCCTCGCAGTGCCCCCTGCAAAGCCCACAACCCCCAGTTACCTCCAGCTCCCTCGTAAAACCTCATCACCTGCAGGGCAACCAAGTCTGCTGCAGAGTCCTGTCGCTCCCTCCAGAGTCCTGTCGCTCCCTCCAGAGTCCTGTCGCTCCCTCCAGAGTCCTGTCGCTCCCTCCAGAGTCCTGTCGCTCCCTCCAGAGTCCTGTCGCTCCCTCCAGAGTCCTGTCGCTCCCTCCAGAGTCCTGTCGCTCCCTCCAGAGTCCTGTCGCTCCCTCCAGAGTCCTGTCGCTCCCTCCAGAGTCCTGTCGCTCCCTCCAGAGTCCTGTCGCTCCCTCCAGAGTCCTGTCGCTCCCTCCAGAGTCCTGTCGCTCCCTCCAGAGTCCTGTCGCTCCCTCCAGAGTCCTGTCGCTCCCTCCAGAGTCCTGTCGCTCCCTCCAGAGTCCTCCAGCATTTCAGTAAACAATTTTGTATTTCCAGAAATAATAAAGATGTATCTCTGCGCTGTGGTGGGGCGGCAGCTGACACAGATAAGTAATACACCAAACTTATAAATCTTAAGAAAAATTGTATAGCGCCAAAAGTAAATGAACAGAGATGAGACTACTGTGTTTATCAATGGACAGAATATTGAAAAAGTCCAAAAAAGTGTTAAAAGTGGAAAAAAATATTATATAGATGGAGAGCTATAGATTAATAGATAGAGCTATAGCTAAATGGATAGAGCTATAGCTAAATGGATAGAGCTATAGATAAATGGATAGAGCTATAGATAAATGGATAGAGCTATAGATAAATGGATAGAGCTATAGATAAATGGATAGAGCTATAGATAAATGGATAGAGCTATAGATAAATGGATAGAGCTATAGATAAATAGATAGAGCTATAGATAAATAGATAGAGCTATAGATAAATAGATAGAGCTATAGATAAATAGATAGAGCTATAGATAAATAGATAGAGCTATAGATAAATAGATAGAGCTATAGATAATGGAGCTATGGATGGAGCTATGGATGGAGCTATGGATGGAGCTATGGATGGAGCTATGGATGGAGCTATGGATGGAGCTATGGATGGAAAGCTAGATGGATGGAAAGCTAGATGGATGGAAAGCTAGATGGATGGAAAGCTAGATGGATGGAAAGCTAGATGGATGGAAAGCTAGATGGATGGAAAGCTAGATGGATGGAAAGCTAGATGGATGGAAAGCTAGATGGATGGAAAGCTAGATGGATGGAAAGCTAGATGGATGGAAAGCTAGATGGATGGAAAGCTAGATGGATGGAAAGCTAGATGGATGGAAAGCTAGATGGATGGAAAGCTAGATGGAGCTATAGATAGATAGATAGAGCTATAGATAGATAGATAGAGCTATAGATAGATAGATAGAGCTATAGATAGATAGATAGAGCTATAGATAGATAGATAGATAGAGCTATAGATAGATAGATAGATAGAGCTATAGATAGATAGATAGAGCTATAGATAGATAGATAGAGCTATAGATAGATAGATAGATAGATGGAGCTATAGATAGAAAAATAGAGCTATAGATAGAGAGATATACATCTATCTATCTATCTTTCTCCAATCATGTGGATGGAAATCGACAATAAAAAAACCAATGTAGTGAAATATATAGGATTAAATGCAGTCCCATGATGGGATCGGCGATACAAACGTATTGATGAGAACACAATAGTTCAGTGCAAAGATGTGCACAAAAATTTGGTGGTGACTTGAAAAGTGAAGATCCAGTACAGAGCTCCAGAATCATCCACCTCACCCGGGTGAAAAGGACATTCACCGGAAAAGCGGGGGAGGGCTGTTCAGCAACTCGCACCATCCAGATGTAGCTGTAGTAAATAAAGCTCACCGGGAGCCGGATGAAGCTTCCATAGTGTAGCTTTTATTGGAATTGTAAGTTAAAAGCCAAAAATAAAATGAATCATAAAAACATAGAACAATGGGTGCCACTGCTGACCCCGGTATCGGACAGTGGCCTGACATCAGCACTAGTGTCTCCTCCCCAAAAGTATTTCTATACTTTTAATATTTAAGTATGATCTTCTTTTTTTAATATTGGTGCATGGAATGATTTGGAAGAATTTTATAGGTCCTGGTCTCTATAAGGTGGAGAACCAATGGTCTATATAGAAGTTGTGTCTGTATTTCTCAGCACAATCAGCATTCCTAAACCTTTGTACTTTTTCATACCGGTAAATTCTTCATTTGTTGGTCATTAGATGGTTACCAATTAAACTTCATAAAACCCTTTCCCTGCCCAAGCAATGTCTAAATGAATGCAGCTTTTACACTGCCCATCACCTAACCCAGAATCCCCAGCTGAAGTGTTGCCCCGTACACACGGTCGGAAAATTCCCTATCGGACCATGTTGTCGGAAAATCCGACCGTGTGTGGGCTCCATCGGACTTTTTCCGTTGCTCCTGCTCTCAAATTTTCCGACAACAAAGTCCTATCAGACTTTTTCCGATCGTGTAGCGAATTCCGACAGACAAAGGGCCACGCATGCTCAGATCAAATTACAAGACCAAAGCTACTGACTACTAGCCTCTACGTAGTTCCGTCGTACGCAACGAACGTCACCACGTTCAGAATGATCGGATTTTCCCGACAACTTTGTCCGACTGTGTGTATGCAACACCAGTGTCGGACAAAATCCGTCAGAAAAAATCAACGGATTTTGTGGTCGGAATTTCCGACCGTGTGTACGGGGCATAACATTGTCCTGACTTCTGATTGATTGAAGAGTCAGGAAGATGGGCATCCATTCATTATGGCAGCAGGCAGGTCCAGGTGTCATTGCCTGGCCTAGCAATACATCGTCTTACCCATGGAGCCTGTTCCTGTCTCTACAACACATACATTATAGGAACCTGAACTAAGAGTAATATGGAAACCTTACTTTTTACCTTTTTGCTTAGCTGCCATGTTTATCTAGTGGCTTTGATGGTTTTGGTGTCCCTAATCCAGAACATGTATGAAAGTCATACATGTATGGCATTCATGATCTACACCAGAGGTCTCCAGTACGGCCTACGGGCATCGCTAGGACGTTTTTTTATGGCTCAGACTCACTGCAGAGATGGGTTCGGGGACTTGCTCTGCATACAAACAGGCATTGGGGGCAGGGCCTCACCCACCGCCAGTATGCAGTGCAAGTCCCGCACCCAACAAAGCCCATATTTCAGTGCAGACCTGCTGCACCCCCCCCCCCCCCAGCTCCTGCAGTTGCATTCAGTGTCCTATACCGCTGTCATTTCACATACAGTGTGTCTGTATAACAGTGGGGCGGATGAACAAATAAATATAAGGTGGTGTAGGGAGACTGCTGGGGAAACAAATGTGCTGGAGGGGCTCTGGTGGGGACATGTGGGAGGGGCTCTGGTGGGGACATGTGGGAGGGGCTCTGGTGGGGGCACAAATGGACAGGGGGGATATTCTGGTGGGGGCACAAATGGACAGGGGGGATATTCTGGTGGGGGCACAAATGGACAGGGGGGATATTCTGGTGGGGGCACAAATGGACAGGGGGGATATTCTGGTGGGGGCAGAAATGGACAGGGGGGATATTCTGGTGGGGGCAGAAATGGACAGGGGGGATATTCTGGTGGGGGCAGAAATAGACAGGGGGGATATTCTGGTGGGGGCAGAAATAGACAGGGGGGATATTCTGGTGGGGGCAGAAATAGACAGGGGGGATATTCTGGTGGGGGCAGAAATGGACAGGGGGGATATTCTGGTGGGGACAGAAATGGACAGGGGGGATATTCTGGTGGGGACAGAAATGGACAGGGGGGATATTCTGGTGGGGACAGAAATGGACAGGGGGGATATTCTGGTGGGGACAGAAATGGACAGGGGGGATATTCTGGTGGGGACAGAAATGGACAGGGGGGATATTCTGGTAGGGACAGAAATGGACAGGGGGGATATTCTGGTGGGGACACAGTTGTGTGGGGAGCAGTGGCTAGTGTTTTTTTTGGGGGGGGGGGGGGCGCAAACAATCTACCGCCACGCCCCCTCCCCCCCTCTCCCCCTCCAGGGGTCAGTGAGTCAGTTGGGGCCCCACACTTACCCCCATCTCGCAGACAGCGGCAGCTTCTCTGCGGGCTGCTTGTTTGCTGCTAGGTTCCCCTGCGTGCGTCTTCGCCCTCCTCTCCTCCGTGCGCCTCTTGCCGGCCAATCCGATTGGATCTCCTCTCGGCCAATTCGGTGACAGGTCTCATGACCCGCTTCCTGAATGGCCGGTAGGGGATTCAGTGTTACAATAGCGAATATTAATTTGCCATTGTAAAACAACTGGGTGGGCAGAGCACAGTGCCCAGAGACCACTCTTTTTTTGAAGCCTATTAGAGCATCTGGCTCTAATCAAGTGCTTCACCCCCCCCCCCCCCCCCCCGGGTCAGGGATCATGGTTTGAGAGGGGGGGCTCTGATGAGGTCACAATTGTGTGGGGAGATTCTGATAGGGAAACTGATGTATGGGGGGCGACTGATGGGAACACAGATGTAAGGCCTCATCACGGAATGTTTAGCCCTGGTGCACGAGACTTTGGCATTTAGGTGAGGGCAGAGGATACAGGTGCACCGTCCAGGCCCGCTGTTGGCAGCCTTTTAAATTCTATTCTCTTCCCAGGCTGTGGATTCATTTATAAAAGAACACATTTTTTTTATTTTCAGCTCACAAATCTCTGTAAAATATACAATTTGGCCCTCAAAGTGAAAAGTTTGGATGACTCAGAATTCACTGGAGCCAGGCACAGCCAGAAAGTTGGCATTTTCAGGACACAAATACTTTTAATCTTTGACGTACAGCATAGTTTAGTCTGAACATATTTGATACTGTTGTGGTCTTCAGTGAATAGTTTTATTTATACTGTACTTGTATTTGAAAGTGTTTTCTGTTGCTAAAAAATATAGAAGGGAGTTTTCTAAAACTAGAAGAGAGAATCTGGAGAGCTGTGCGTAGTAAATCCGGCTGTAACTGAACAAGCTGGGACTGTAAGCTAACTCCATGTTTTAGTGAACGATAGTTTGGGCCAAAAGTTGGACCTCATGTTTACATGCTATCTACACCGAGCACAGGGGCTTTTCTTGTGAGTTTTTATAAGGCTTTTTTATTAAATGCTGTCCATGCAGAGAGCACTATGGTTTTTCGCTTTTTGTTTACATGACTCTTGATGGTACTTGAAAGAGTTGCTTGTGATCTACCACACTAGCAAGGAGCCATATTTAAGAGAGTTGCTTGTGATTCATCTATCATACTGGCAAGGAGCCATATTTGATGCCTGTGGATCATCATTTTACACCCCAGGGGGGAAAGCGCTTTAGACCCTCTGTAATTAAAGGTTCCACTGAGTGAGGTGAGCGGCCATCTTATTAGTGGTGGAGATTTTTTTCACGAAGTCACCTGCATGCATCCAACGTTTATTCACCATTGAAGACCCCATTGGATTGTTGCATTTATATTTTTATTATTTTGACATGTATATGAACATTTTTGTTTAATAGTGTTTTCTTTTAGCTCTGCGCCATACTTTTATGTTCAAAAGTCAAAATAATTTCCTTCACTAACACATGGAGCAGCTGTCAGCGCTGTTTGAACTCAATGTAGTTTGGGGAGCCAATAACCATCAATTGGCATCCACGCACATCTCGCAAGGGCATCGCATTTACCTGCGGTGTGGGAAATGCGCAAGGAATGTGCCTTTCCTGCACCGTGTTCCTTCCAGTGTGAATGAGCCCCAAGTAAATCCCCCTAATGTTTGCTGCTGTAAAGGAAAATGGAATGATTTATCCCTCCTTGGTCATGCCTTGCAGATACGCTCAGGGTCCTTTGAAAGATGCTCCCAATCTGATCTGCACCCCCCATACAGCTTGGTACAGCGAGCAGGCCTCCCTGGAGATGAGAGAAGCTGCCGCCACTGAGATAAGAAGAGCAATCACAGGTAGGTGCCGGACAGACTGTATAATACATTGTCATAAGCAGAGGTTATATTTCAAGGAGTCCTCCAGAAACGCCAACGCTGGTCAGACACTAGAAGTCCACTTCCTTTAATCATCTATGAAGTGTGAGCATCTAATTTTCTGTATAATTTGAATGGATTATTTCACTTGACTGTTCCACTGCCCTTTCTTTGTCATTAACCACTTTCAGCCCCGGACCAATTTGCAGCCAAAGGACCAGGCCCCTTTTTGCGATTCGGCACTGCGTCGCTTTAACTGACAATTGCGCGGTCGTGCGGCGTGGCTCCCAAACAAAATTGACGTCCTTTTTTTTCCCACAAATAGAGATTTCTTTTGGTGGTATTTGATCGCCCCTGCGGTTTTTATTTTTTGCGCTATAATCAAAAAAGAGCGACAATTTTGAAAAAAAACGCATTCTTTTTTTATTTTTTGCAATAATGCATATCCCCCAAAAATATATATAAAAAATGTTTTTTTCCTTAGTTTAGGCCGATACGTATTCTTCTACATATATTTGGTAAAAAAAAATCGCAATAAGCGATTATTGATTGGTTTGCGCAGAAGTTATAGCGTTTACAAGATAGGGGATAGTTTTATAGCATTTTTATTAATATTTTTTTTTATTAGTAATGGCGGCGATCAGCGATTTTTATTGTGACTGCGACATTATGGCGGACACATCGGACATGTTTGACACATTTTTGGGACCATTGTCATTTATACAGCAATCAATGCTATTTAAATGCATTGATTCCTGTATAAATGACACTGGCAGTGAAGGGGTTAACCACAAGGGGGCAGTGTAGGGTTAAGTATGCCTAGGGGTGTGTTTCTTACTGTGGGGGGCGTGGCTGTCAGCTAGTGAATGCTGATCTCTGCTCCAATCACAGGGAGCAGAGATCGGCGTCACTAGTTGCTACACAGAACGGGGAGATGCTGTGTATTTCCGCATCTCTCCGTTCAGCCTTCCCGTGAGACGATCGCGGGTGTCCCCGCGGCGATCGAGTCTGCGGGACCCGCGGCCGGCCTCACGGGGGTCCCGACCGGCGTTCTATCACCAAGTGTCCGGCTGTCACTAGGTGTCCGAAGTGTACTGCGCATGCGCAGCACGGAGCATGAAGATTTTCGGAAATTGTCGGAAGATAAAACGGCGCCTGCGCCGCGAGTCGAGGTGAAGCCCCCACCATCCAAGCGGACATAGGGTTAGTCAAACTTAGAGAGCCCCCTCACCACACTTCGGGCACGGCCTCGCTGCGCTCGGCTCTTTTATATTCTAACTCTATGTCCACTTGGATGGTGGGGCTTGAAAGTGGACTCACGGCGCAGGCGCCGTTCATCCTCAGCAATTTTCGGAATCAGGGTGTCCTGTGTACTGCGCATGCGCAGTACACAGCGGATACTTCGTGATGGGGGATGGCTAATGGTACAACACTGGCGCGCTCCTGATGGCACGGACGGCATTAAGGAGGGACTTGTATATACACGCCATATATTAAAATGCCATAAAACTATCCCCTATTTTGTAAACGCTGTTTTTTTTTTTTCAAACAATATGTAGAATACTACATACCGGCCTAAACTGAGGAAAAAAAAAATGTTGTTTTATATATTTTTGGGGGATATTTAATATAGCAGTGTGTGTGTGTGTGTGTGTATGTGTATATATTGCGAATCGCAAAAAGTGCTCTGGTCAGGAAGGGGGTAAATTCTTCCGGTGCTGAAGTGGTTAACAACATTGCTCAGCCCTGAAACACTAAAATAAAAAGAAACCTTGTTTCTTTTTGTATATTTCTGTTTCTTCACCTGCAGATCAAAGGGATGAACAAATGTTCCTCTGTTTAAACCCCTTAATTTACTCTAATCAGCCTTAATTGACTCCCTATTCTCCTCCATTTTAATTATTTTCCTGCTTTTTTTGCTTGGTGAATATTCTCTCTGCCCTCATAGTGATCCCGTCACTGGAGAGATGTCGGCAACCTCCCAATGTCTTTCCTTGGCTTGGTGCTGCCACCTTCTGGGGAGACATGACAATGTTAAGACCCCTTTCACACTGAGGCAGTTTTCCGGTGTTTTAGCGCCTGTAAAGCGCCTGAAAACTGCCTCTCATGCCTCCCCAGTGTGAAAGCCCGAGTGCTTTCACACTGGGGCGGTGCGCTTGCAGGACAGGAAAAAAAATAAATCCTGCAAGCAGCATCTTTGGGGTAGTTTGGGAGCGGTGTATAGTGCTCACCTCCACTGCCCCTGCCCATTGGAATAAATGGGCAGCGCTTAAGAAGCGCTGGAACATGGGAGGTTTTAACCCTTTCTTTGGCCGCTAGTGGCCGAAAAGCGCCACTAAAACCATGGTAAAGCGGCCGTAGCTACAGTGTGGAAGTAGCCTAAAATATGCATTTTCGCGATTTTTAAAAATGCAGCTACCCAACGTCTTTCCTACCGTAGTTAAAGTGGAGTTGCACCCAAAAAAAATATCAATATGCCTCTAAATGGTTGTTGCTAGGGGGTCCCTTGTAGTCTGCCTCCTTCAGTGCCTGGGCTGGTGACATCACTTCCCCTAAGCGCAGGAAGGGCTCAGCTCTGCCCCCTCCCTTTGTCATTCATCTGGGACACATGACAGGTCCCAGATCATTGCACGGCATGCACAGTGGGTATCGCTGGACCCTGGGACAGGTAAGTGTCCAATTTATTAAGTCAGCAGCTGCAGTATTTGTAGCTGCTGACTTGTAATTTATTTATTTTTTTAAATGGCAACTTCACTTTAAAAAAAAAATTTGTATGTGTAAATGTATATTACATTTTTTATTTTTGTTATTTATGGAGAAGTTTTACTTGCAACTAAAGCCTATGTTCACGCTGCTGCAGGATGCGCTTTTGCAGAGTGTTTTCGATGCATTTTAAAGCATCAAAATGCTAATTGCCTGGCTGTCATGCTGACCTTGTTTTATCCACTAATCCTTGACAATTAGGTCTAGGATGACTATTGATTTTTTTTTTTTTTTTTTTACCACCTTCCACTTCCATGATGGTCACTGACCCGACACAAGTACCGGTATACATAAAAACCAGGCCAGCATAACAACCAGACAATTGGCTCTTTCAGCAATGGCAGCACCCATATTTCTCCTAGGAAATATTGAATTAAGGTTAATGACATGGCAGAGACACCACACCAAGTCATAACACGATGTACATAGAAACAGGCAATCATTTTATTCGTTCAACCTCTAAACATAAACACATTTTGTGATACCACAAACAATATCGGCAAGAGGAATTCCGGACCTGGGACAGTATTAGTGGGTCCTGAGGACAGGAGTTGAGAACCGCTGATCTAGTTGAACCAATAAAATGAGAATAAATTAATAATAGCCTTAAAAAAAGAAGAAAAAAAAAATCATAAAATCCTATACCCACAGTTGATCCGGAGAAAGGGAAAAAAAAAAAAAAAAACCCCAGCAAAGCACGATCTAATTTGCTCCAGCAAGGAAAAAAATTCCTTCTTCCCCCGAGAGACGATCAGATTTTCCCTGGATCAACTTTACCTATACAGGGGGTCCCCGACTTACAAACGGAGGGAGACAACAGGAAGTGAGAGGAAATCCACCCCTAGGAAGGGAAATTCTCTCCTATAAGAGTTAATATGGGAAAACTGTGTCTCCACTGATGCTTTATCACCAGTCCATGTTTCCCTAACAACCCAAAATTTTCAAAATCCAATTGTCATTGGGACAGAAGGTGAGGTGAAATCTTCCGAACAGGGGCACAGACAGCAAAACAAATGTTACAGGGGTGATAACCCTTCTCTATGTTATCTAAAAAACGTAAAAATAGATTTTTTGGCTGGAGCGACACTTAAAAAATGTACCTGTTCCGACTTACAAACAGATTCAACTTAAGAACAAACCTACAGTCCCTATCTTGTTTGTAACCCGGGGACCCCCTGTAAATGTTAGTACCCAATTATATTATGTACTTATAGGAAATAATCCAGGCCTTTTATAAAGCAATCTACTGAGTTAGCCAGAACCACCTCTGCAGGAGTCTATTCCACATTTTCACAGCTCTTACTGTGAAGAAACCTTTCCGTATTTGGAGAATGAAGTTGGTTTTGGGTGAACTTCTACTTCAATGGAATGATTGCGCACCTTATTTCACGTATTCACCTTTATACATTATTGTGAGGCCGGGTTCACACTTTAATGCGAATTGGCATGACAGGAGAGGATGACCAGTTCTCAATGGAGCCGGTTCACACATCCTCAGGGCGGCCGCGGAGCACACAGCATAAGGGTCCTGTGCGTTTTTTGGCTCTGTTTTAGGTCCGAATTTAGGCAAAAATTCGGACCAGTTTTGCCCCTAGGGATGCACCGGGCCCCCTGCTGCGAGCCACATCTGCACACAGTGTGAACCCGGCCTAAATGTTGAGCAAATTGAGCAAACAGGAAAGGACTTTGTGGTGGAGCATATTAAAGAGGAGGGCCCACTACATTTTTTTTTTTTTTTTTTAAAGTTAGCAGCTACAAATACTGCAGCTGCTGACTTTTAATAATAGGACACTTACCTGTCCCGGGATCCAGCGATGCGGGGGAACGAGACCCCCCCCTCGTTCCCAGCTCTGCTCATGATGCCGGCATCCTTACTGTGGGCACCCGGCTGTGGCTTCACAGCCTGGCACCCACTGCGCATGCGCGAGCAGCGCCGTGATACGACACTCAGTCACCTGGGACACGTGACAAGTCCCAGATGACTGTGCGGCAACGAGGGGAAATTATGTCAGTGCCCGGGCACTGAAGGTGGCAGACTACGAGGGACCCCCTAGCAACAGGCATTTTAGAGGCGAGTAAAAATTATTATTTTTTTTTTTTTCCAATTTTATTTTTTTTAAGCAATTTTTTTTATTTTTTTTGGTGGCAACACCACTTTAAGGGATCGTGCACAAAGGACGTTATAAAAAAAATGCCAGCGCTAAAACGTTTTTTTTTGCGTTTAGCCACATTTTTACGTTATTGCGCGTTTTTTGGTGTTAATGGTTTTTGGGCATTTTTTCATTAAAAACACTCTTTAGAATGTAAAAACGTCAAACACGGCTTGACACGTTTAAACACTTTTTTTTTGTTTTTACTGCTCCTGAAAGCACAGGCTGTATTTTTTTTTTTTTTTTTTTCTACTGCCCCTAAATGCTTATATAGTGGAACCTTGGTTTACGAGTAATGCGGTTAACGAGCGTTTTGAAAGACAAGCAACTTTTTTTATTTTTTTTTTTATTCTGATTCGGTTTGCGAGTGTTGTCTCGCAAAACAAGCAGAATTCAAGCTAATGGGCGGTGCAGTACCGCATTTGGCCAGAGGTGCCGGTGACACTCGGAACGGTTCAGAGCCATTCGGAAATACTCAGAATGACCCGGAAATACTTGGAAACATTCGGAAATACTCAGAATGACCCGGAAATACTTGGAAACATTCGGAAATACTCAGAATGACCCGGAAATACTTGGAAACATTCGGAAATACTCTGTTCCCAAGTTCAGCTGAGCTGTCTCCGAGTGTTTCCAAGGCTCTCCGGCGCCCCCCCCCCCCCTTTTGGTCACATGTGGTATTGCATGTAATCGGAGTCAATGCGGAACTAATTATCTTTGTTTCCATTGACTTCTATGGGGAAACTCGCTTTGATATGCGAGTGCTTTGGATTACAAGCATTCTCCTGGAATGGATTATGCTCTTAATCCGAGGTTCCACTGTGCCTCCAAACAGCCTCTTGTGTGCATGGGCACATAGGCTAACATGGAGGGGCTTTTAGAGGTAGTTAAAAAAAAATAAACGCAGGCTTGTTCCAGGGAGCCAAAGAAAGGCCATTTCATTTTCAAGAGGAAGTCGGGGATAACATCCGTATTTATCGCCTAAAAGATTTTCTTTTCTATCTGAACCTGCAAACCCGACATTTCATCTTCCTGATATGTGCCTGCTGTACTGTGTACTTGTAGGAAATGGTATCCTGTTCTCTTTGTATTACTTCCTTTTTGTGTGAAATTCCTGGTGTTCCTGCCAGTCCCCCTGCTTCCCTATTAAAAACTGACCACACTAAGCATAGAGAGCACAACATGGTCAGTTTCCTAGCTGTGCTGGGAAATCGGCATGTTCTCCTCCAATGATCAGACTTCTGCTCACATGCCCAATCTGCACAGCCATTCACTGGGAATTTTATTGTGCTGCTGTTTCTCCCCACCCCCAGCTCTCTCTTCTCAGCTGCATAGGGAGCTTAGAGAGTATGTGATGACTTATAAAAAAAAAAGGTATTTATAATGTTTTGCCTTTCATTTTGAGTTTAAACTGAATGTGTTGTTTTACAAGGTGAAGGTTCACATATACCTTAACGAGTTGCCGGCTGCTGCATGCCAAAATACGTTGTCACAATGGCAGAGACGGGCAAATGGGCACACTTGTATGTCCCCTTTAAATGGCGGGGCTAGCAGGCACCCACAGTTGGAATCACTCCATAGGACACACTTAACCTCTTGATCGCCCCCTAGTGTTTAACCCCTTCCCTGCCAGTGTCATTTACACAGTAATCAGTGCATTTTTATAGCACTGATCGCTGTATAAATGACAATGGTCAGAAAAGTGTCCGATATAATGTCGCAGTCACGATAAAAATCGCAGATTGCCACCATTACTAATAAAAAAAAATGATAAATAATAATAAAAAAATGCCATAACTTTTCCCTCTTTTGTAGACGCTATAACTTTTGTGCAAACCAATCATTATACGCTTATTGTGATTTATTTTTATTTTTTTACCAAAATTAAGTCGAAGAATACTTATCGGTCTAAACTGAGAAAGAAATTTCGTTTTTTTTATATATTTTTGGGGGATATTTATTCTAGCAAAAAATTTAGTTTTTTTGCAAAATTGTCACTTTTTTTGTTTATAGCGCAAAAAATCGAAACCGCAGAGGTGATCAAATACCACCAAAATAAAGCTCTATTTGTGGGGAAAAAAAGGACGTAAATTTTGTTTGGGTGCCACGTCGCACGACCGCGCAATTGTCAGTTAAAAGCGACGCAGTGCCGAATCGCAAAAAGTGCTCTGGTCAGGAAGGGGGTTAAATCTTCCGGGGCTGAAGCGGTTAAAGAACCCCATTAGGTATCAACTTTGACCCTTAGCTCTGTCATCACACAGGGCTGAAATGAGAACCAGTGTTTTTTTGTCACTGGAGTTCTTACTTTACAACACATCAGCAAAACGTTGTATAAAAGAGAGCGCTAAGCGCTGGTTCACACTAGTGCGATTTTTGATGTGACGAGTTGCACAGAATTGCATGACAAGGGAAATCGCATTATATTCAATGGTGTCTGTTCACATCACTACGACTCAGCATGGTGCGATTTAGGATAAGGTTCCTATGCCGCTTTGATGCGATTTACAGTGTGACTCGGCCCTATAGAATATGCAAAAACGCAAGCAAGTCACTACATAATCGCACTGAAAATCACTGCAAAATCGCATGGCTTCTGCTGTAATAATAATCTTATGTCTCTTCATATATCAACAGGCCGCCTTCCTGATAGTCTCAGAAACTGTGTGAATAAAGAATTCTTGGTTGCAACAACTCAATGGACTACAATGGAGCAACCTGGGACAAATGTGGAGCTGAATGGTGCCACCTACAGGTGAGTGTCCAGATTACATTATCATTGGCTGTCTTGCCAATGTGCAATCAAGAATGATTAACGTCTCAAAACTAAAGGAGGTCCCTGTCGCTCAGAGCCGGCACCGGTGATAGTTCTCTAGTACAAGTTAGAAAATAATTGGCCATCAACTGATTGCTTTGGTCATTAGTCCATCGTTTTTCCTCTTCAGTAATGTGTTCATTTATTAAAGTGTCTAATAAGTACCGCGTGTTACCCCACAGCAACAACAGATTCAGACTTTTGTTTTCCATTCCACATCTGAATCCATTTGGGTACTGTGAGGCATTAACCATTTGCCAACCAGGGACATTTAAAAATTTAGCATATGCATTATCTCACAAAAGTCAGTACACCCCTCACATTTTTGTAAATATTTTCTTCTATCTTTTCATGTGACAACACTGAAGAAATGACACTTGTCTACAATGTAAAGTAGTGAGTGTACAGCTTGTATAACAGTGTAAATTTGCTGTCCCCTCAAAATAACTCAACACACAGCCATTAATGTCTAAACCGCTGGCAACAAAAGTGAGTACACCCCTAAGTGAAAATGTCCACATTGGGCCCAATTAGCCATTTTCCCTCCCCGGTGTCATGTGACTCGTTAGTGTTACAAGATCTCAGGTGTGAATGGGGAGCAGGTGTGTTAAATTTGGTGTTATCGCTCTCACTCTTATACTGGTCACTGGAGGTTCAACATGGCACCTCATGGCAAAGAACTCTGAGGATCTGAAAAAAAGAATTGTTGCTCTACATAAAGATGGTATAGGTCAGTGATGGTGAACCTCGGCACCCCAGAAGTTTTGGAACTACATTTCTCATGACACTCATGCACTCTGCAGTGTAGTGGAGCATTATGGGAAATGTAGTTCCAAAACATCTGGGGTGCCGAGGTTCACCATCACTGACCTAGGCTATAAGAAGATTGCCAAGACCCTGAAACTGAGCTGCAGCACGGTGGCCAAGACCATACAGCGGTATAACAGGACAGGATCCACTCAGAACAGGCCTCACCATGGTCCACAAAGAAGTTGAGTGCACGTGCTCAGCGTCACATCCAGAGGTTGTCTTTGGGAAATAGACGTATGAGTGCTGCCAGCATTGCTGCAGAGGTTGTAGGGTTGGGGGGTCAGCCTGTCAGTGCTCAGACCATACGCAGCACACTGCATCAAATTGGTCTGCATGGCTGTCATCCCAGAAGGAAGCCTCTTCTAAAGATGATGCACAAGAAAGCCCGCAAACAGTTTGCTGAAGACAAGCAGACTGAGGACATGGATTACTGGAACCATGTCCTGTGGTCTGATGAAGATTAACTTATTATGTTCAGATGGTGTCAGGCGTGTGTGGCGGCAACCAGGTGAGAAGTACAAAGACAAGTGTGTCTTGCCTACAATCAAGCATGGTGGTGGGAGTGTCATGGTGGGGCTGCTTGAGTGCTGCCGACACTGGGGAGCTACAGTTCATTGAGGTTGTGAACATAGTTACATAGTAGGTGAGGTTGAAAAAATACACAAGTCCAACCTATGTGTGTGATTATATGTCAGTATTGCATTGTATATCCCTGTATGTTGAGGTCGTTCAGGTGCTTATCTAATAGTTTTTTTGAAACTATCGATGACCCCCGCTGAGACCACCGCCTGTGGAAGGGAATTCCACATCCTTGCCGCTCTTACAGTAAATAACCCTCTACGTAGTTTAAGATTAGACCTCTTTTCTTCTAATTTTAATGAGTGGTCACTTGTTAAACTCCCTTCACAAAAAAGTTTTATCCCTATTGTGGGGTCACCAGTACGGTATTTATTAATTTAAATCATATCCCCTCTCAAGCGTCTCTTCTTCAGAGAGAATAAGTTCAGTGCTCCCAACCTTTCCTCATAACTGATATCCTCCAGACCCTTTATTAGCTTTGTTGCTTTTCTTTGTACTCGCTCCATTTCCAGTACATCCTCCCTGAGGACTGGTGCCCAGAACTTGACAGCATACTCCAGGTGCGGCCGGACCAGAGTCTTGTAGAGCCGGAGAATTATCGTTTTATCTCTGGAGTTGATCCCCTTTTTAATACATGCCAATAAATATTCTGTTTGCTTTGTTAGCAGCAGCTTTGCAATGCATGCCATTGCTAAGTCAATCATCTACTAGGACCCCCAGGTCCTTTTCCATCCTAGATTCCCCCAGAGGTTCTCCCCCCAGTGTATAGATTGCATTTATATTTTTGCTACCCAAATGCATTATTTTAAATTTTTCTATTGCAAATTCCTACCTTTTTGTTATTCTGTAGAAATGGCTATTTGTCTGTGTCCATGTGCAAAGTGAATGGGAGTGACTTTATAAATGATCAATCAGCTGCTGCATTTGCAGGGCTCTAATGAGAAAAGTGGCAGAGTCTGCATCCCTTATTTTTGTTGCAGGTGATGCCCAAAATCTGATTTGTATCTTGGTGCAGACTAGGGCATTGTATATGATAATTTATTTGCAATTTTTTTTTCCACAAATGTGGAGTTGTCCTTTTTAAATGCATTTTAGTGCACAAAAAACACTTTATAATACCCATTTTTCTTTTTTTTACTTTCAAGATTTTTATTAGTATAATACCCATTTTTCGAATTGTATAAGATGATGTTGTGCTGAGTAAATAGATACTAGACATGCGCACAATAGAAAAATTTGTTTATTTTCGTTTCTGTTGATTCGTAAATTTCGTAAGTCGTCGGTGTTCGTAACGATTCGTATTTTCGTAAGTTATTTTTTCTTGATTTGTTTTTCCGTTAGTTTAATTTTCGTTTATTCGAAATTCGGACGCATTCGTATTTTCATAGATTTAGTTACATTCGTACTTTTGTTAGATTGATTTATTCGTACTTTCGTAACATTGTTTTTGTAGATTCGTAATCGGAGCATAATTCATAATTTTATGTAATGTGTATGCTATTATTACATTTTAAGAGACACGGAAATTTACGAATCAAAAAAAAAAGTTACGAATGTACGAATTTTTTCGCTCAATCCATTCGAAGCACCTTAACCGCTTCCCGTCCGCCTAACGCCGATATACGTTGGCAAAATGGCACGGGCAGGCAAAATCACGTACCTGTACGTGATCGTGCATGTGCCTGCCTGTGGGTCGCGCGCCGCCCGGTCGGGAGCTCCGCGACCACGGCCGCAGGACCAGCGGAACCGATCGCCGCTGGTATCCCGCGATCGGGTTACGGAGCTGAAGAACGGGGAGAGGTTTGTGTAAACAAACCTCTCCCCGCGCCTCCTACTCTGCCTGTCATTGATCGGCTGTTCCCTGTCATCGGGAAAGCCGATCAATGACGTCAGACGTACAGCCACGCCCCCCCCCCTACTGTAAAAAAAAAAAAACACAACACGTCACACTGACTCCTCCCCGCCCCCTAGTGGTTAACTCATTCACTGCCACTGTTACGATTTCTGTATAAATGACAAATGTCCCAAAAATGTGTCAAAAATGTCCGATGTGTCCACCATAATGTCGCAGTCACAATAAAAATCGCTGATCGCCGCCATTACTAGTAAAAAAAAAAATATTAATAAAAAATGCTATAAAACTATCCCCTATTTTGTAAACGCTATAACTTTTGCTCAAACTAATCAATAATTGCGTTTTTTTTTTTTTTACCAAAAATATGTAGAAGAATACGTATCGGCCTAAACTGAGGAAAAAAAATGTTTTTTTATATATTTTTTGGGGATATTTATTATAGCAAAAAGTAAAAAATATAGCATTTTTTTTTAAAATTGTCGCTCTATGTTTATAGCGCAAAAAATAAAAACCGCAGGGGCGATCAAATACCACCAAAAGAAAGCTCTATTTGTGGGAAAAAAAGGACGCCAATTTTGTTTAGGAGCCACGTCGCACGACCGCGCAATTGTCAGTTAAAGCGACGCAGTGCCGAATCGCAAAAAGGGGCCTGGTCCTTTGGCTGCCAATTGGTCCGGGGGTTAAGCAGCGCCACTGTAAGAGACATGGAAAATTACCAATTCAACAACAAAAAAAAAAAGTTACGAATGTACGAATTTTTTCGTTCATTTTGATTTTCGTTGTTCCTGTTTTAGTTTTTCGGATTTTCTTCTTTCGTAGTTTCGTTGTTTCTAATTTGGTTATTTTGGATTTTCGTTGGTTTTCATATTCGTTCGATTCGAACATTCGTTAAAATTTTTAGCGAATCATTCGTTCATTTGTACGATAACGAATATAACGAATTTTAACGGAAAACGAAAAAAAAAAAAACGAATTGTACATGTCTAATAGATCCCAAACATGTCTAGATTTAAAATTTTGCACGCCTGTAAAATGGTGGTAAACTTTTGTACCTAAAGGGTCTCCATAGGGGACGCTATAAAAGTCTTTACAGGTTTCCAGTTTAGCAGTAAATGTGAGCTCTGGTACTAAAATGATTGCTTTCACTCCGACATTATTGGCAATAATTCACATGTGGTGCAAAGGGAAGGGGGGCGCTTTAATATTTTTATTTTAATCCAACTTTATTGCTCTCTGGGGATCTATTAGAGATTGGTTTGATTGGCTGCCTTTCAGAGAGGACAGGAGGCATGGATATTCCTCCCAGTCCTCTGCTGGCCTGACGGGGTATAGTTGGTCCTAGGCTTCCTAGTCGAGGGGGGGGGGGGGGGGGGGGGGGGGGGGCGGCGGCGGCGGCGGCGGCGGCGGCGGCTTCCAAGCCTTGTAAAAGTGAGCAGGGGGGGGTGTAGAACTGTTCAGGTCACTTTTAGATAAAAGCCCATTGGCAGCTGCAAACTTTGATAGCAGGACTATGGCTGCAGCCATGATCCTGCCATTTTAACCACCCGTTTCCAAGGGCGTACAGGGTACATCCTAAGGATGGGAATTGGTTAAAGTGATTGTAAAGGCGGTTTTTTTAGCTTTAATGCATTAAAGCTAAAAAGCCTTATGTGTGCAGCAGCCCCCCTCATACTTACCTGAGCCTCCCTCCCCCCTCTAGATCCACTTGGCTGCCCGGGACTCCCCTCCTCATTGGTTGAGACAGCAGTGTAGCGCCATTGGCTCCTGCCGCTGTCAATTTAAAGTCAGTCAGCCAAAGAGAGAAAGGGGGTGCGGCCGAGTCGCGGTTCCGTGTCTGAATGGACACAGGGAGCCGTGGCTCAGGTGCCCCCATAGCAAGCGGCATTGTATGGGGGGCACTCAACAGAAGGGAGGGGCCAGGAGCGCTAAAGAGGGACCAGAGTAGAGGAGGATCAGGGCTGCTCTGTGCAAATCCACTGCAACAGAGCAGGTAAGTAGTACATGTTTATTTTTAAGGGCTTTACAATCACTATATGTTACAATCAGATTGTACAATCACCTTTAGATCTACAAACTATATAGTGCAAGGGCTGGCCTGATTGGATAAATTGGGTAGGATTGAGTTGTAATTATAATTTTTATTTCTGTGATTTGTAATTTTTTCTTTTTCATAAAAAAAATAAATAAAAAAAATGGTTAAGGTCTTTTATATTTAGTTTTGGTAAATCTAAAGTTAATTGTAACCTGAACACTGAATTGTATTCATGACGCCGATTTGCTTTCTGATAATTGCCATTTTGTATTACAAACTGGTAGCACAAATAGTGGCATGTCGAATATTACAGAAATAAATAGTGACCGTAATTTACAAACCTGATCCACGCTGAGCTGTCCTCTTCCCCTCCATATAGATCGGTGTGCGCCCAGCCGCTCCAGGGAGAAAAGCGCTGACCACTGCCTGCAGCACGTAAGTTCCCAGATCTTCCCGTATTATAGACACAAAACCCACTCACACTGGTGTGAGATCTTTATGTGAACGGAGGATGTACTGTGTTTGATGTTCATCATTTCTTTTTTAAGTATCTGAGCAATCAGTCATGATAATGAATTTCTAGTACAACCCAAAACCAGTGAGGTTTGTATTTTTGGAATTAGTTCAAGGCTTCCTTTTGATTGGCTGAGGTGAAGAACATGACCTCATCCAATCATAGGATGTCTTGTACTTATTCAGAATATACAAAGTTTGATGTGAATGAGTAATATTGTATGTAGCTAAATACAGTTTATATCTGTTTAGCCTAACGTGTTCAGAACTATTTAACCACTTCAGCCCCGAAGGATTTACCCCCTTCCTGACCAGGCCCCTTTTTTGCAATTCAGCACTGCTTCGCATTAACTGACACTTGCGCGGTTGTGCGACGTGGCTCCCAAACAAAATTGGCGTCCTTTTTTTTCCCCTCAAATATAGCTTTCTTTTGGTGGTATTTGATCGCCTCTGCGGTTTTTATTTTTTACGCTATAAACAAAAAGAGTGACCATTTTGAAAAAAAATGCAATTTTTTTTAAACTTTTTGGTATAATAAATGTAGCGGCCATAACATCCTCAGGGCAGCTTTGCCTTTTCTGGGCTTACCAATTACCTGCTCGTTGGTTGTTGTCTAGGGGTTCCCAGGGTTAGTACCCAGCAACTTCAGAAGCTGACACACCAAGTCCTTTTTGAGGATTTTTATTTTGCAGGGGTAACATCCAACAATAACACAGTCTCAGGTGGGAATAGAGGGCAAGGGTGATAAAACTCAGGCACTTTGAACTGCTGACAAACTGAATGTCTCTTAGTTAACCCGGAGTAGCCACTCGCAACTGTGCGCTTCACTGCCAGATAAACCTCTAGCCAGAGATTTAGCAGTCAACAAGTGATCCGGAACTTTGTAAAGTCTCTGCCACAGACTAGATTGTAACTGAAGATAAGTAGGAACCTTTCCCACAGTACCTGGATCTCTCAGCCTTCTTGGCGATACTGTGGGAAGTGTGGATTCTTTAGTGTCCATACAACTCAGCTCCCAGGCTCTTACCGAGCAGCCAGCTTGTTGGCCCTCCTCCGAAGAGTCCTCCCCTGGTCACTTGTACGAGTTGCCGTGTCCCTCCAATACCGAAAGCACACCGGGACACCTCCGAATCCTCCTTCAGTTACTGGGCCTCGAACTAGCCAGTTCCGAGACTCGGGAACCTTAAATATCCCTTCCCAGACTACACAGCAGGGCCAGACGCGCCCACTGATTGGCTTCGGGAAAATTGGTACCTAACACATCCAACCAGGCCTGGTTCTCGGCCTGTCACAGGAGCCTCACTGCACCTATGACCAGGCAGAATTTCAGTACAGCCCAGCCAGACTGATGCCAAAGCTGAGCTCTTAAAGGACAACATACCTGTATGTGCTTGTGCCCAGCCGTGCCATTCTGCCGACTTAAATGTGCAGGAGGTGGTCCTTAAGTGGTTAAATCTGAATTTTCAGTCTGATGACGCATTGTGTTTTTTTTTTTTTTTGCTAAAGGAAAATCCACTTTGCACTACAAGTGCACTTAGAATCCGAGGGGGACATACAAGGAAAATAAAAAAAACAGCATTTTGGCTTGCACATGATTAGATAATAAAATCAGCAGAGCTTCCCCCTCAGATCTACAAGTGCATTTGTAGCACAGAGTGGATTTGCCTTTAGTAAATTGCCCTGCAGAACCATGCAAGTTTACCTTTTACAGAGCAGTTTCACACAACTTGTATGTATGGCTTGCATTATCTTCCATGTTGTACTACATAGTTGAAGTTAAATCTTAAGGAAATCATACAAAAATAGGATTTTTATAACGGCTTACCTGTAAAAATCCTTTTCTTTGAAGTACATCACGGGACACAGAGCCATAGTATTTACTATGTGGGTTATAGGCCACCTTCCCGTGATGGACACTGGCACGCCCTAAATTAAAATGTGCCCTCCCCACTGGTGGGAGTACCGCAAAGCAATACACATGTATACCAATTTCCAAATATAATCAAAATGTGTTTTAAGCAATAGATTTGTGAAGAAGAGGGGCTAATCTCTTGCCACTAAGCAACATCTATTTTCTTGTCTAGTATTAGTGAAACTTTGGTAATAAAGGCGTATACAATTGGGGATATATAGAGATATATATATATAATTTGGACACAGGCACAATTTTAGTTTTTTTTTTCCCAGGTATTTACCAAAACATATTCAAGCTTTAGTAATATAATGGATATGGGCTGAAAGTGCACACTGTCAGGTTTCATTTGAGGGTATGTACATCCAGAATTACAGCTCTTAAAACTAGCCAGCCTGCCTTTTCCAAGGGACCAAAAGTAATTGGACAATTGAATCAAAAGCTATGGGCTACTCCATCAATTAACCGCTTCCCGACCGGGGCACACACATATATGTCAGCAGAATGGCACAGACGGGCATAAGGGCGTATAGGTACATCCCTTTGAATATGCTGCCGTGCGTGTGCATCGCATTCGGCCCAAACTCGCACAGGACCCTTTTTTTCGGTCCGCAGCAGAATCTGATCCGATTCCTGTCCGAGTTTGCAGATCGCACTGCGATATGCGAGCTGATATGGGGGTGTCATTAACATTTCACTGACACTCCCAGCAGCTCGCATAGGGCAGTGTGAACTGCCGGCGGGAGACAAGCGGTGCGGAAACCCGCAGTGGATTTGCAGCGTTCCCGCACCGCAGCAGTCTGAACCCGGCCTTAATGCTAGTTCACACCAGATGCAGTTTTCTGCACTAAGAATACATGTACAGTGTTTTGCACGTATTCCAATGGCTCTAGTTCACACCAGTGCAGTCAGTTTCCAGTGCAGAAAAAAAAAAAAAAAAAACTAGTGCTGTACTGAAACGTAGCATATTGTTTAAAAAATGCACTGGAACTGTGTTACATGTAAACAAAAAGTGATCCAGAATGTATGAATGCATTTTTTGTGGTGCGAACTGGCCCTAAAAATGCATGCAGTGTATTCCAATGGCTCTAGTTCACACAAGTGCAGTCAGTTTCCGGTACAGAAACTGACTGCATTGGTGTGAACTAGAGCCATTGGAATACACTGCATGCATTTTTAGTGCTGAAAAAAACGCACAGAACGGCAGCTGGTGTGAACTGGCCCTTAGGCTCCATACATAGGGATATCATTGCACAATACTGCTGAAAACACTTGTAGCTTACAGTAACGTTGGTCCCTGAATCCTGCATATTACACAGTCACTGACAGTGCTGTTATCAGTACCCTCACTATGATTGCTGTCTACAGCCACTTCCATGTGGCCATGTCACTGAGCCTTCAAATCCTATAGGGCATTGCAAGACTGACAGCCACATGACTTACCAAGGTTGCCTATCCCTGTACTTACACCTCCCCTTTACCGCAGTGTTGGACACCAACTAAGACCACTGTAATCTTGGGCTTGTGTATATGGGGGGGGGGGGTCCCCAAGAAGCAGCCATTGTGCTACGCTTGGTGATCCATAAATTGAGCAGAGCGCAGCAACATGGACAGGCAAGAATGGTTACCAGAAAACACCTGCGCTTGCAATTCTTAACCACTTGCCGACCGGCTCCTGTAGATATACGTCGGCACTTTGAAGAGGGATATCTCAGTAACGGCAGCAGCTGCTGCCACAACCGAGATATCCATCTTTTCAGGACCTGTTCGTGTTTAAGATAATGGCGGTCTCTGCGACGTGTTCGCCGCGACATCACCATTATCAGTGGTGGGAATCGGGTCCCCCTCGGTGCCTGGGTATGGAGACGAGTGAGGCCAAGATGGCCCCGGCCCGCAGGTTTTTTTTTTTTAAACGTCGCCTATGGAGATTTGAGGGTAAAAGTTTGACGCCTTTCTGCGAGCGGGTGCAATTTTGAAGCGTGACATGTTGGGTAGCAATTTACTCGGCGTAACATTATCTTTCACAATATAAAAAAAAAATTATTGGACTAACTTTTACTATTGTCTACGCCAAAATATTCTCCTTGCTCCTTCTCCATAGATAAAGCCCCGCCTCATGCATACTCCTATCCTTTTGTCTTGAACACACATGGGTGTTTTTCTTTTCTCAAAATGCTTTGTGCATTGGTTCCTCCTGCCAGCCCCAACAGCACTACTGTGTCTTATAGAGAGGCGAAGGTTGGCAGGAGAAACAAGCAACACTTTGGGTGACTTAGGAGCTCTGCATTCCCAGTACTGTAGTCTTTTACAGAAAATGTACTTTTTTTGTCATCATAGTAACAGGAAAGGTATCTACACTCTTCACTGCAGGAACCTGTTATTCAGACTTAAATCATTTATTCAAGTTGTTGTAGGCCTCAAAATGTACAGCGTCTAGCAATGGTAGCAGCTTGTCAAAATCTGAGACAGACTGTACAAGCAGCCAGCTGCTGCATATTTTAGAGTGGTACTCACATTTAGGGCTGTGTGCCTACCTGTAACACAAATGGCACCACTTGGGACAGTATCCAGGTGCTGTATACCTCAGCCTGTCAAATTTTGACAGGCTGCTGACTGCAGGGCTGGATCCTATCTGTGATATAGATCGATTGATTTCGAACACTGAGGAAACAGCGTCTCAGTGCCGGTGTTACACTGGGATTCTCTCCATGCAGCACTTCTGTACACAGGTGTGATACTGATCTGATGCCTGCCATAACCACTTAGGAAGAACAGATATTACGCTACCGTATATATAAAGCCATGTATAAAGCTTCACCAGTAATCTTCCACCTCCCAAACCAAAATGTAAACCGGTGTTGTATCGTATACTGTCCCCCATTGGATAGTGTGCGCCCTGGAAAGCCAAGGAAACGCCGAACGTCTCCAAAGATGCAGTGAGTCCAATTTCAAGCCCCACCCTCCAAGTGGACATAGAGTTAGAATAAAAAATTGCCAAGCAATGCAAGGCCGTGCCCGAAGCGCGGCGAGCAAAGCGAGCCCACTTGGGGCCCTGTTATTAAGTGCTACCGTATGTTCACTTGCATGGTGGGGCTTGAACCTGGACTCAGTGTGCAGGCGCCGTTCATCTGCAGAGACTTTCCGGGTCTCCTTGTCCTCCGTACTGCACAAGCGCAGTACAGGGCGGACACTATCCAATAGGGGGACAGTTTTTGGCAGAACACATCTTGCCATGCTGCGATCGTTCAATCCAATTGTTGGATGAATTAGGACAGGGGGTGGGCAACCTCGGCACTCCAGCTGTTTTGAAACTACAAATCCCATCATGCCCCTAGGAGTCATGCCTGTGATTGTCCAGGGTCTTGTAGTTTTACCACAGCTGGAGGGGGAATCAAGGTTTCCTACCCCTTGCATTAGGGCATGCCTAAAGAGAAGATGTTTCAGAGTCTTCGTTTCTAACCTTATTCTTCTTTAGAGTGATTATTGTTAGATAATGGTCTCTCATCTTTCCATACAGATTCCTCACTGGTTGTGGCTCTTTTGCGGTCAGAGAGAATAATTAATTACAAGGGATCTCCCTACTTCCCTAATCATCCTTCAGTGGTCCATTCTGCCGGGCAGTACTGCATGTAGCAATAGGAAAACAAACTCTGCAGGTTACAGAAACCAGCAATCAATACAAGAACATCAGAACACACAATGGCGGGGAAAGTGCAGCTAAACGCACAGCGGTCACAGGATGACTTACGATAACGAGGACTACATCTATCTGCAAGCACATGATTACAGCAATCCAGGACTGCCTCTTCTGTGAGCAGCCATTCCCACAGTCCCCATTACCACACAACCGCGTCATGCCAAGACATCGCTGCCCATCTGTGGGAGGAGGAGGTCAATGCTGGGATATTGTGAGCGCCACCATCTGCACATCATAAAACGACAGACAACAGCTACTTGTCCATGTAAGACTCCAAACCTGAAGGGAACATTATAGTGTGATGTTTGTCTCTTTTGTCTGTCCTTCTGCTCCACTGACTCAGGAAACGCTCTATACAAATCAACTGTATTTTATACCACTGGTTTTCCACTTTTTTTATTACGTTACATTTTACCTGTTACCATTGACATAGTGACTGTAGGTATTGCATTTCTTGTTCTGTGTGTTCTGAACTGGGTTTTAATTTTTTCCATACGGACAATGAATTCAGACATCAAAAAGACCGTCCCAGAAACTTTGAAGTAAAAATAAACTAAAAAGGATAAAAAAAACTTTTGTTAAATGCTTATTGAAAAAGGTGTGCGACCAACCAGATTCCAGCTGCCATTTTCACTGCTGGCTAAAGAATGGAGTTGTTGCTCCCTGCATTGTGATTAATGTCACGTACACACGATCGGAATTCTTGTCGGAAAAAGCTCTGATGGTTTTCCCGATGGAATTCCGCTCAAACTGTCTTGCCTACACACGGTCACACCAAATTCAGACAGTCAAGATCGCGGTGACGTACAACAGTACGACGAGCCGAGGAAAATAATGAAGTTTAATGCTTCTGAGCATGCAAAGAAATTCTGCGTGTCAGAATTGCAGACGATCAGAATTTCCAACCTTTTCTGTAGGAAAAATTTAGAACATGCTCTCAAATTTTTGCTGGTGGGAATTCGGCTGATGGAGCCTACACACAGTCGCATTTTTCAATGACAAGCTCTCATCGGTCTTTTGCTGGCCAAAATGCCGATCGTGTGTACACGGCCTAAGACTACTTTCACACTGGGGCGGTTTTCAGGCGCTTTAGCGCTAGCAATGGCCTCTAAAAAGCACCTGAAAACCACCTCCCATTCGTTCCAGTGTCTTTTCACGCTGGGGCGGTGTGTGCCTGTTGGACGTTCCAAAAAGTCCTGGGAGCAGCACCTTTGGGGTGGGTTAGGACTGCTGTATTTTTAGCGTTTCCAAACCGCCCTGCCCATTGCAATGAATGGGCAGCGCTTCCAAAGCACTGCAAAACGTGACTTTTTACCCCTTTTTGGGGGGGGGGGGGTAAAAAGTGCCTCGCTAGTGGACAAAAAGTGGTAGTAAAGTTCCGCAAAAAACACAGCGCTTTAAGGCTACTTTAACTTAAGTAGGTGAACTTAAGACTACTGTCACGCCCAATCCCAGTGTGACAGTAGTCTTAAGTTCACCTCTCATAACAGACATGGGTCCCAACATCCTTCTGAAGAGGATAGGTGCCCATTTGTGTTAAAAAGTTGGGTCACAGACACAAAACTAACATCCAGAAAAGTACAGATTCCTGATCTCTATACTTGTTCTAGTTTGGAGAAAGCAAAGCATGACAGACACCTAGACATTTCAGAGGAGGTCAATGACAGCCCCCGCTTTGCTCTCATTACACATTTTCTTTTGGGCAGTTGGTACAGTAGCTTTAAATGCAAAAAATCTGCATTATTCAGGCTGGAATGAGACCAGCATAGAAACATTTATCAGGACACAAAGCGTATGCAATACAGGTCAAAACCACCAAGGGATACCAGTGGACCCATAGCTGGGGACTGGGAATTACGCAACAACTGTTAACACCATTTGTCTTTACCATCAACCTCTTCTAGATACTTAAAAGCTCAGAACCGATGAGAGCAAATAAATTCTATATCAAAAACATAGTCCATATTTTACAATCCTTCATCGATATTAACATTTATCACAATCTTCCAGTGCTTCTTAGGCCCCTTTCACACTTGTGCAACTTCAAAGTCATGCAATTTTGCCACGATTTCAAAGGAATACCTGTGTAAGTGGCATCAAAATCAGACCAAAGTAGTGCAGGGACTACGTTGAAGTCGTACTAATATGAATGGCTGTCATTGGAAATCATGGGGAACGACTTGTCATGCTACTTTACAGTCCCCAATCGTGGGACAAGTCGTATAAGTGTGAAAGGGGCCTTATGATCTTAGCAATCTATGTACTCAATTTCCATCAAGGTCATAAATGCATGTACTAATAGGACCACACGAGAACCTCCACCACACTTCTTGCCTCTTCTCACCCTCTTCCTATCACAGGATCCCACTCTGCAATATGGGTACTTGCAAATAAATGAATATCTAGTGCTCTATGTATATAGGGAGATGATAGGTGACCAAAATGATTGAACTCGCATTGTATTATTACACATAAGCAGCTAAAACAACTTATCAATATGATGGTTCAGCATGTCCTAGATGCTTGCCTCCTTAAGTGGACCCTAGAGGTGTGTGTGTGTGTGTGTGTGTGTGTGTGTGTGTGTGTGTGTGTGTGTGTGTGTGTGTGTGTGTATATATATATATATATATACACACACACACACACACACACACACACACACACACACACACACACCTCAAGGTCATGCAGAATTTTGGGGTTTAATCAGTGTCTCCTTCATTCCTGATTAACCTTCTTTCCTCCAACTTGACAAACAGTCCCTTTTCTATCTGCATGTGGCTGGATATAATAGTTCATACCACTAAATGATGGTTTAAAACCTACGTAGGAAGCCTATTAGGCGTAACACATATAGGAGCCGAGCCACACTGCAAGGAGTCATAAGATATACATCTCCTTGTGATTAGACACACAACATTTGGCCATATTGATATGTTCTGTTAATGTGCAGAATATAGCACTGTTGGTGCTTTATTTATGTGAGTGGAATATCTTAAGCAGTTTTAAATATAGTAACTTTTAACAGTATGCAATATTAGTCCCATTTCTATCTGCTGATATACAGTGCATTGCAAAAATGTTCACCTTTTACCATTATGCAAACTTTAGTATTTTTTTTTGAATTAAAATTTGAAAAATATAACACAATAGTCTAAGTTTGTGAAGTAAAATTTTTAAAAATCTGGTGCTTACCTTCAGATATACAGTGCACATTGCAAAAATGTTCACCCCCCAAACACTGCCATGGCTTTTTTGACCTATTTTGTTACATTACAGCCTTTAGTTCATTTTTTTTTTTTCCACATAAGAGACTGGAGTAATCTAGAATTATATGGGCTGATGGATCAGAAAAAACACAATAGTCTAAGTTGGTGAAGTAAAATTTGAAAAATATATACATAAAACTATTTGGGGGGGGGGGGGGTGAAAACACATCAAGTGTGGTGGAGGTCATCTTGTGCTCCTGTTAGCACATGCGTTCATGACCTTGATGGAATTTGAGGTCTATTGAGCAGATATATTGCATAGAGCAGGGATATGCAATTAGCAGACCTCCAGCTGTTGCAGAACTACAAGTCCCATGAGGCATAGCAAGACTGACAGCCACAAGCATGACACGCAGAGGCATGATGGGACTTGTAGTTTTGCAACAGCTAGAGGTCCGCTAATTGCATATCCCTGGCGTAGAGCATAAGAAGCACTGGAAGTTTTTAGAAGATTGTGTACAATTGTAATGAATGATGATCCTACGATATGGACTATTTTGGAAAAAAAAAAATATTTTTTTGCACTCCATCGTTTGAGCTTATTATTAGGTACATATGGTGTGCTGAAAAAGACCCATGAAGTTTAGCAGCAAATTTATTTTTTCCTAGATATATCTAGTTGTGTTTGACACAGCGCTGGTTGTTTAAATTTAGCTATTCTAGATACTATATTAAGGCATTAAAAGAGGTGAAAGGACGTATATGTGCAAAACCCATATTAACATTTCATCAGGAAAAACAGGATGCAGCCATAGCAAATCCCAGTAAAGGAGCCCTGAAGAATTACATTAGTATATCCTACACCAAAGGTACTTATTTGGTCAACAAACGTCAATATACCGTATATACTCGAGTAGAAGCCGAGATTTTCAGCACATTTTTTGTGTGCTGAAAATGCCTCCCTCGGCTTATTACTCAAGTCAAGCACTTTTCTGCAGCAGAGAATGACATTTTCCGAACCAACTTTGAGGCTCCCGTATCCCGGGCCCACTTGGTGCTAGGAACCCAAAAATTTGGTGTGCAAACCCAGTGGAACCAGCACCACAACATATCCAAAGATGGGGTTCCTAGCACCAAGTGGGGCCCCAAAGTCGGTTTGGAAAATGTCACTCTCTGCTGCAGAAGAGTCCTCGACATTTTCCGAACCGACTTGGGGGACCCGAAGCAGTTGGAAGAATCGGCTCGGGTGAGGACATTGCTGAATCCCTGGGCAGGCAAGTTTCGCAATTAGTTAGCAGCTACAGTATTTGTAGCTGCCGACTTCATTTTTTGGGGGGAGCCTGTAGCTCATCTTTAAACAGCCCATAGATGACTAGTTTTTCTTCACTTCCACCATGGGTGTGGGGAGCCTTTCCAGCCAACAGAACACAATGATTACTGGTAGCGGCTATAGCCACCAGCAGTAATCGAATGCAAAACAAATCTGACAGGCTGGTTGTACCCAAGGTGATCAATGGATCACCTTGGGTACAATCAGCCTTCCCATACATGAATTGAATATCAGCTGGTACCTGCTGAGCCAGCTAAATGTCCATCTGTATTAGGGTTGCCCCGGTACCGATACCGAGCATTTGCCGCTCCGATGCTTCACCCGATACCTGGACAGTCAGGGTGATTGGTGCAGAGGGGGAGTTACAAGCACCAATCACCCTGTAGAGATTTCTATAAAGCCTGACAGCCGTTTCTCCGCTTGTCTCCCCCCCCCCCCCCCCTTCAGCTGCTTTAGTGAAATCTACACATCGGTGATCGGTGCTTGTAACTGCCCCGCACCGGGGGCGTGGTCAAGATAGCGACCTAAGAGGACGTGCGAGACAGGAGCTCCGCACCTAGAGGCTATTTTATCCGGCTTATGTGACACTTATCCATGGGTGAACATACCAAGAAGCACGTGTGCTGTCTGGGCATGAGAAGGGGAAACTCCGGATCCCACCGTAAACTGCCCCGCACTGATCACAGCTGACTGTCCCTGTATCCTCCTCCGTTCTGCTCCGTGTCCCCCTCGGTCTTTCAGGATGGAGAGCGGAGGTAGGAGCCTGTAAATCTGGCTCCTTCCTTTTCCGAATGAACAGTCAGTGATAACTTACTCTGTCCATTCACATAACTGAAACATCATAACCTGTGTTACGATGCTTCAGTATATGAATGGAGAGGAGCCTCTGTCCTCTCCTGAGGCTGCTGAGAAGGGGACTGGGAAACATGTGTCCTCAGTCCCTTTCCCCGTCTCAAAGGGGAGATGTCAGGGGTCTGTCAAGACCCCTGATATCTTACCAAAGCCCCCCCAACAAGGCTGATGGAAGAAGAAAGAAGAGAGAGAAGAAGAAAGAAGGAGAGAAAGAAAGAACGAGAAAGGAGAGAAAGAGAAAGAGAAAAATTATACAAAATAATAAAATACACACTGACACCATCCACTCCCCCCTCCCCCTTAAAAGAAAGCATTGTTAAAAAAAAAAAAAAAAAAAAAAAAAAAATACATTTGTAAAAAATAAAATTGTAAAAAAACAAAAAACTACTGACACACGTGCCACTCTCGCATGACATTAAAAAAAAGTATCGGTAATAGGTATCGGCGAGTATTTGAAAAAAGTATCGGTACTTGGAACTCCATTAGAAAAGTGGTATCGGGATGACCCTAATCTTTATGGACAGGTTTAAGCTGGCCATACATGAATGGAGAATTGTGCATTTCAACAGGGACTGGCCGATCTTCAATGTGTGGCCACTGTGGTTAAAACAGAAGTCCATCTACCACCCAGCTGGTATTTTCTCAATTAGCACTGCAGGCAATAGGCTTCAGCGCTCCCTGTGTATTCTGAGGGTGGGGGGGTCTCCCCCCTGTCAGAATACAATGACACAGTGGGGAGGATTTCCACATCCATATTAAATGGATGGGGAGGGGAATCGAGTCAGTCCTGCTGGTTGAATGAAAAAACGGACCCATGAATGGCCAGCTTTATACTACCCTAGAGAAATTGCACTGTTGTATTTTACAAAGACAAGACACTGGGCAGGAGGATTTAACCCACTGATGCCTAATGAAAATTGATATATTGGGTAGCGGAGGAGGGTGACATTAATCTGGAATAGGTGACATTCTAGTTCTGAAAACCTTCTGCAAATGTCCTGATCCCACAGCTTAAACATCACTATAAGATATATATCAGACTACCCACACAGGCTCCTGGAATCCGGGGTACCTTGTGAAGCACTCAGTGAAGCCTTTCATTATCTATAAAAAATGATTATTCTGTTGTCAATGGATTTTCTGGCATTTTAGGATCATAGTGAGAACATGCAAGTGTTCAATTAGACTGACCAGGAGTAGCGATCCTTGTATTATAAAAGATGCAATCAATACATGACATTTGGATGCTTTTAGTTAAATAGGAGGCATTTTATTAAGCCAGTTAATTACATCGTTTACAGACTTCTCCAAGGATAAATGTCACATCAAAGACATCCTGATCCAGGATGATTCATCCAAGGGAGGAAGACTCCCATCACTGTACAAACCTATGCTAGGATTAGGACAGAACCCCTGTGGTTGTTCAGACTCTATGTCAAGAAAACGATGGGAGTGCTACTGCACCCCTGCTTCTAGAAAACCGTGTGTGTGATATATTATATGTGGATGGAGACTGCTACTTTAGCTAGCATCAAAAAAACATCCTTTACTTCATTAACGGCATCACCGTTCTGAGTGGACGTACTCGTATGTTGCTCAGAACAGGAGGCCGTGCAGCGGCGCGATCCTGTGATGGCTGTAACGTTCAGGCACAGCCCATCACAAATCCAGATATGAGCGCTGGGATTGGCCCTCCTGATCAGGTGATGTCTGTGTCAAATCACAGCCTTCACGGTGTAAAAAAAAAAAAAAACACACACACACACGTCTCAGTGCTGGCTCTACCCACTGAGATAAGTGAGAATTCAGTGCGGGGGGTGGGTTTGGGGTCAGGTTCTGCAGCCTGTGCTTACAGCCCTCTGTGTAACTGATAATCACAGATCACACAGACCGCAGCATCCCCACACAGGACTTTTAAACCTTCGCTCAATAAAAAAAATTAAAATAAAGAAAAATATTAAAAATGATAACCAAAACTCATTATGACTTGTGTATTGTCTGAATGTACTTACACATACAATCTGCTTTGCTTCTAGCAGTGGACAGCAAAAAAAGGTAGGTCTTTCACCATCCCCCCGAGCTAGAGCCATAACTATCTTTCCTCTTTCTCAGAGCCCAGGGACAGATCTACCAAGGCTGGCGCCATACCAGTACATGTTTACTGGTCTTACTACTAGTTTAGCATAAAGTGCTCTGGCTCCTGTGCCAGTCTGGCATCATCACAGCATCTGCCATTGTCGGGGGAACAAACAAGTCCATCATGGCAGAGCAAGCTGCAGGTTTAGGACACAATCTGCTATGCTAAAAACTCTGCTCTGAATGCACGGTACACGGTGCAATTCAGGTACTCACCGATGCACGGTACACGGTGCAATTCAGGTACTCACCGATGCACGGTACACGGTGCAATTCAGGTACTCACCGATGCACGGTACACGGTGCAATTCAGGTACTCACCGATGCACGGTACACTGTGCAATTCAGGTACTCACCGATGCACGGTACACGGTGCAATTCAGGTACTCACCGATGCACGGTACACGGTGCAATTCAGGTACTCACCGATGCACGGTACACGGTGCAATTCAGGTACTCACCGATGCACGGTACACGGTGCAATTCAGGTACTCACCGATGCACGGTACACGGTGCAATTCAGGTACTCACCGATGCACGGTACACGGTGCAATTCAGGTACTCACCGATGCACGGTACACGGTGCAATTCAGGTACTCACCGATGCACGGTACACGGTGCAATTCAGGTACTCACCGATGCACGGTACACGGTGCAATTCAGGTACTCACCGATGCACGGTACACGGTGCAATTCAGGTACTCACCGATGCACGGTACACGGTGCAATTCAGGTACTCACCGATGCACGGTACACGGTGCAATTCAGGTACTCACCGATGCACGGTACACGGTGCAATTCAGGTACTCACCGATGCACGGTACACGGTGCAATTCAGGTACTCACCGATGCACGGTACACGGTGCAATTCAGGTACTCACCGATGCACGGTACACGGTGCAATTCAGGTACTCACCGATGCACGGTACACGGTGCAATTCAGGTACTCACCGATGCACGGTACACGGTGCAATTCAGGTACTCACCGATGCACGGTACACGGTGCAATTCAGGTACTCACCGATGCACGGTACACTGTGCAATTCAGGTACTCACCGATGCACGGTACACGGTGCAATTCAGGTACTCACCGATGCACGGTACACGGTGCAATTCAGGTACTCACCGATGCACGGTACACGGTGCAATTCAGGTACTCACCGATGCACGGTACACGGTGCAATTCAGGTACTCACCGATGCACGGTACACGGTGCAATTCAGGTACTCACCGATGCACGGTACACGGTGCAATTCAGGTACTCACCGATGCACGGTACACGGTGCAATTCAGGTACTCACCGATGCACGGTACACGGTGCAATTCAGGTACTCACCGATGCACGGTACACGGTGCAATTCAGGTACTCACCGATGCACGGTACACGGTGCAATTCAGGTACTCACCGATGCACGGTACACGGTGCAATTCAGGTACTCACCGATGCACGGTACAATTCAGGTACTCACCGATGCACGGTACACGGTGCAATTCAGGTACTCACCGATGCACGGTACACGGTGCAATTCAGGTACTCACCGATGCACGGTACACGGTGCAATTCAGGTACTCACCGATGCGCGGTGCAATTCAGGTACTCACCGATGCACGGTACACGGTGCAATTCAGGTACTCACCGATGCGAGTATCAGGTTTGTGGGGGGGAATATGAAGTTGGTACAATAACACACAGATGAGCTATCCTGGGATTTTTTTTTAATATGGCAACGGTGATTTTCTACAACCCATACCTACTACCCAACACTTACACCATGTCACTGAACTAGGTTGGAGCAGCCCATTTCTACCAGGGTGCCTTCAGGTGTCTTCAGGGGTGCCTTGGCAAAATGCCTAAAAAAATGGTCTAAAAATGTTATACAAGCCAGCAGGTGGATGAAGCCTTTTAGTTACACAAAACCACAGGTTTTCATTGTCCACCATTCCAGCTGCGGCATCCAACCAATGACGCCATTGGTTGATAAGGCGGACATTGGGCTCTTTCACAGCATCCTTGTCCCCCCCCCCTCCCCTGCCCCCTCTGCCACAGCACTGGGTGGGTCACATTAGGAAAAGAAATTGTGGGAGAAGAGAAACATTGGCATACTAGTCAGTACCAGTGTGAAAATGTTTTTGCTTTGGAAGAGTAAATCTCCTCCAACGTTGGGTGTCCTACAAGTGTGGATGTTGCTGCATTATGTAAAACTATTAGTCTAGTTTTTTTTAGATTTTAGAATGGGGTGCCTCAAGGTGGTGCAGAATTTTAAAAAGGTGCCTCGACTGAAAGCACGTTGTGAAACCCTGGGTTAGAGTTTATGGAAACACCAACAATGACCTTCCGTACCAGTGGAATTCTATCTGTGCAATAAAATACCTATTGAACTTGTCAGAAATTCAAAGCTGCCCTGTGCTCACCTCTTGCGTGGTCTTTAACTGTGGGATTAGCCCTCCCAATTCTCATCTTGGACTACAGATCAATTAGTATGATGTGAACATAAAATGTAGCATGATTCAGTAGTTTAGCAAATGAAAACTGGGCAGGGCTGACACCACTCATTCCACAAACCGGAATTTCCCTGTACTTGCATAGTCTGAAGGGATAAAATACGAGGAAGCGTATTTCAGAGAGGTACTGCATACATTTTTTTTGTGAGGATATAACTTTAACCATTTAATTGTATACCTTCAGTAAGGCGAGGCAATTCTTGCTGTGTTGAGGGCACTATATCATACTTTATTGTGTGGGAATTGTAGGTACTTTGTCTTGTAAAGGTGTTATGGTATTTTATAATAGAGTTTCCCCTTATACCAGGTTCTAAATGACAATTGTGACATGACATGGTTTCACACGACAGTAGAGCGGCACGATTAATCGTTAGAAGATCTCGATGCAAACCCCCTCACAATCCTAACCAAACATTTCCTCGATTCTATGTGACAAGTGCAGAGCCGCTCAGAGCTGTCAAATTTTAAAAAAAGCAGGCAATGTTTATCAACATTCCTCTCTGGGAGATAAAGAGATACATTGTATCCTTGGTTCTTTTAGCTCAAAGGAATGAACTTGTGTGTAAATGAGGTCAGTTTAACTAGTTAAATACCAATCCTGACACTTGCTGTTTATAAGCTAAAATCCTATACCCGAGTTATACCGTGTACTGTGCATTGGTAAATACCTGCTAGAAAAATACCAGTTACACTTACCGGTAACGGATTTTCTAGGAAATCTTCCAGGACGGCACACCTGAGAGAATGACTGGTCACACCTGGCAGGAAACACAATTAACAAAGTTTAAAAAGCCCCACCCCTCCCTCTGACCCTCAGTTATGACAAACACCCACACCAGTGTCAGAGGGTACATTCTGTGAAGAATAAAACATCACCAACATTTAAGGGTAGGGAAGTAGGCCTGCCGTCCTGGAAGATTTCCTAGAAAATCCGTTACCGGTAAGTGTAACTGGTATTTTTCTCTAGTCATCTTCCAGGACGGCACACCTGAGACGATGAGCAAGAAGTTAAGGCCTACCTTAGGGTGGGACCACCGCCTGTAGGACCTTCCTGCCAAAAGCCAAGTCCTGAGGGGACAACAGCTCCACTCTGTAATGCCTCAGGAAGGTATTATGGCTCGTCCATGTTGCTGCCTTGCAGATCTGATCTATGGAAGCACCTGCCCTTTCTGCCCAGGAGGTCGCCAGAGATCTGGTTGAATGAGCCTTAAGGTGGGATGGAACCGGTTTATCCGAGTGTTTATAGGCTAAAACTATTGCCTGCTTAATCCACCTGGCTATCGTAGGTTTTGAGGCCTGAAGACCCTTTCTTTGGCCCCCAAAAGTAACTAGAAGATGATTTGATCTCCTAAACTCCCTTGCCCTTTCTAGATAGACTAAAAGACAGCGTCTAACATCTAAAAGGTGCAATCTTTCTTCCTTCTCATTCTTCGGATTCTGGCAGAATGATGGAAGAATAATCTCTTGTGACCTGTGGAACCCCGAGGTCACTTTTGGTAAATAAAGAGGATCCTGTCTAAGGATTACCCTGTCCTCTAGGATCAACAAAAAAGGCTCTTTTATTGTCAGGGCCTGTAGGTCGCCTACTCTTCTAGCTGAGGTGATGGCTAGAAGAAAGGCCATTTTAAGGGAAAGAAATTTAAATGAAATTTGATCCAACGGCTCAAATGGCCCTTTCGTCAGGGCGTCCAGAACCAGGGACAAATCCCACGGCGGGAAACTAACTGTCCTTACCGGGGTTAACCTTTCCCTGGCTAGCAAGAATCTCTTAACAAGAGGGTCTTGAGCTAACCTTGTGTCAAAGAACACTGACAGGGCTGCTACCTGGACCCTAAGGGTACTGACCGCTAACCCTTGGTCTACCCCTTCCTGGAGAAAATCCAGCACGGTTGGAATCGTCTGGATAGTTCTCTGATTTGCTTGAGCCCATCTAGAGAAGATCTTCCAGACCTTTGCATAAATCTGTCTGGTAACCTTCTTCCTGCTAAGGAGAAGAGTGTCAATTACCTTCTCCGAGCATCCCCTGTTCCTGAGGATCTCCCTCTCAAGAGCCAGGCCGTCAGGGACAGAAACCCCGGGTTGGGATGCAGCACTGGGCCCTGGCAGAGAAGATCCCGCCTGACCGGGAGATGCAGCGGAGGCACGACTGACCATCTCCACATGGTGGGGAACCAGACCCGCTTCGGCCACCAGGGTGCAATCAGGATAAGGTCTCCATCCGACTGTGACAGCTTTTGAAGCACTCGTGGGATGAGTACCAGGGGAGGAAAGGCATATGCCAGGCTGAAGTCCCAATTCTGAGCGAGAGCGTCTACTCCTGAGGATCTCTGTTCTCTCGTGAGAGAAAAGAATCTCCGCACCTTTGCGTTCCTTTGACAAGCGAATAAATCTATCTTTGGTACTCCGAAATGATGTTTTACCAGAGCGAAAACTTCTTCGTTCAACTCCCATTCTCCCTGAAGAATGGGCTGTCTGCTGAGGAAGTCTGCTTGTATATTGAGGGATCCCTTTATGTGGACCGCAGAGATTGAGAGAATGTTTTTCTCTGCTTCTCCCAGGAAATCTTGGGTCAGTGCCCTTAGACTGACTGACCTTGTTCCCCCTTGACGGTTCAAATAGGATACTGCCACCCGGTTGTCCGAGAAAATTTGGACTTCCCTTCCTTGGATCAAGTCCCGGAAGACACTTAATGCCTTCCCGACTGCCAGAAGCTCCCTGAAGTTTGAGGAAGCTCTGCTCTGACTCTGATCCCAGGGACCCTGGGCGTAGCGGTCTCCTAAATGAGCCCCCCAACCCCAGGCACTTGCGTCTGTTGTAATGCCTATTGGGTCTAGCTGTGTCCACGTCCGACCTCCCGATAGGTTGACGGGATCGAGCCACCAAACTAGGGAGCTTCTTACCTCCGACAGAGGAACTTTCTCCTCCAGGGTTTCTCTTCTCCCGCCCCAAGAGGAGAGAAGGAAGCCCTGGAGGACTCGTGAGTGGAGCTGAGCCCAGGGAACTGCCGGGATGCAAGAGGCCATCAGGCCCAACACCCTCATGATGTTTCTCAAAGATACCTCCGGGGCTTCGAGACACACTGTCACTGCGCCCCGAATTTTTTCGACCTTTTCGGGAGGAAGAAACACTTTCTGGGCTACTGAGTCCAACTGATACCCCAAGTATACCTTTGACTGTGAGGGATCCAGGGAGGATTTCTCCTGACTCACCATCCAACCTAGGGAATCCAGGGTCGACAAGACCAACTCTCGATCTCTCAGGAGCTGGTCTCTGGATGGACTGTAGATCAACAGATCGTCGAGGTATGGTATCAGAGCTACCCCCTGAAGGTGTAGAAAGGATACTACCTCTGCCAGGACTTTGGTAAAAATCCTTGGACTGGCCGCAAGGCCGAAGGGAAGTGCCCTGAACTGCCAATGCTGCACCCCCTGCTCTGTCCGTACTGCGAAACGCAAGTACTTCTGATGATCCGGGGCAATGGGTACATGCAGGTAAGCATCTTTGAGATCTAATGTGATCATGAAAACTCCCTTCTGGAGGTGTCTTCTGACCCTGTAGATGCTCTCCATTCTGAATCGCTTGTACAACAGGTAGTGGTTCAGTTTCCGTAGATTGATAATCAACCGAAACTTGCCCGATGGCTTCGGGACCACAAAAATGTGGGAATAAAAACCGAAAGCCCTCTGAGTCACTGGGACCGGGATAATCACTTCCTGTTCTGCGAGCATGCGAACGCTGTCTAGCAAGCCCCTTGCCTTCAGAGAATCTTTGGGAAGGTAAGTAACCAAAAAATTTTGAGGTGGGAGTGACCGAAATTCCAGCTTGTAACCTAGTTTTATTAGGTCTAAAATATAAGGGCTCTCTGAGATCTTCTCCCATTGGGGAAGGAAATACGAGAGCCTTGCGCCCACTTTTATGGCGTCATTTAGAATCCTTGCTGGACGGTCCCGACCCAGAAAAAAGGATTCCACCTTTTTCTTTGCCCTTTCCGATCCCCCATTTCTTCCTTTGTCCCCCTTTGCCCTTGAACTGGCCTTTTGCAGGGGGGCCACGAAAAAATTTCCTCCCTTTTTCCTTCTTGGGTTTGGAGGGAAATTTCTTACCTTTTTCTGTGGATCGGGAAAGGACCTGTTCCAGACCCGAACCAAAGAGTAGGGAGCCCTCAAAGGGAATACCACAGAGTCGGGACTTAGAAGTGAAGTCTCCGTCCCAAGTCTTAACCCAAAGGGCCCTCCTGGCTGAGTTCAGTAATGCCGCTGACTTAGCAGTCGTCCTTACTGTCTCTACTGCCGCGTCCGCCAAAAAGGCGATAGCTCTCCCCACCACTTCCAGGGATTCTACTACCTCCCTGGATTCCTTCTTACGTGTGAGATGGTCCATCAGCTTGTTGAGCCATGCGTCCGCGTTCCTGGCTACACAAGCTGAAGCTAATGCAGGGCTCATGGCCGATGCATTCGCTTCCCAAGCTCTACGCAACAGGATCTCAGATTTTTTATCCATCTGATCCTGAATGTTACCCGCGTCCTCAAAAGATAAGTCCGACCGTTTAGAAACCTGCGCCAAAGACGCATCTAAACGTGGGACTTTGAAAATTTTTTCTTCCTCCTCCTCCTTAAAAGGACATCTCCGTTTCCAAGTTTTAAGTCTGAGGAGTTTACGCTCAGGTTCCTTCCATTCCCTCAAGATAATATCTTTCAGGGACTGGTGAACTGGGAAGGATCTGGCCTGTGGCTTACCCAAACCTCTATAGACCTTATCCTGAGCTGACACTTGGGCGGAAGGTAACTGAATGTCCTCTGACGCATATACTGCCCTGAGGAGACCCTCCATATCCTCTGCTGAAAAGAGGTGTCCCCCAGATCTGGTCTCTACATGGCTATCCTGATCTGAGTCCTCCCCCTCCTGGGAACTCAGGTCAGAGCTGCAAACCTCCTCCTCTGAATAGTATGGGGCAGGTTCCTGAGACCCTCCTGTAAAGGTAGATCTATCTTCCTGTGAGGGAGAGCTTTCCCTTACTGATCTGGCATCCCCCTGACGCTGATCAAGTACGGCTTTAAAAGACTGAAGGGTAGCTAGCATCTCAACCTGAAGTGCCCTGCATTCCTTCGCAACTTCTGCTGTCTCTTTGCCTGCCAATTTGTAAATACATTTGTAACAAAAAGGCTTGCTGTGGTCCTGTGGGAGTTTAGAGCTACAAGACCCACAGCGTTTAGTTTTGGATGTGGCTTTCCCAGACCTACTGGCTCTCTCCTGAGCAGGGCATTCGGTCTCTGTAAGAAAGGGACACCCCATTAGCCACATCACATACACATACAGTGTGGAGGACAAGGACAATAGGGCCACCCCAAATGTCTGCCCCCCCTCGCTCCAGCCGAGTCACTCACCCCCTGTGGCGACCTCTGATGCCGCGAGCTCTGGTCCGCCTTCCATCCTCTGCCTCTACACCGGTAGATGGATCGACTGTGAAGGCTGTGGACCTTGGGCCCCTCTTTCCAAACAGCCGCCTCGTGCTCTGACCGCCGCGCTCGCCGCCATTTTGTTGAAGCCCGGCGCGCCGGATATGACGTCACACCGGCGCCCGGCGGCTTCCGGACATGCGCACTAGCGGCTACAGACGCCGCTCTGCGCCGCGGTCTATCCCTAAGGATGGCACGGCCCCCTAAGGGGAAGAAAACGTTCAGCCATTGGAGCCCAGCTTCCGGCCGACGTGGGGTGTATCAGCGCCCCCCCCCAACCGTCCACCACTGTCAGGTATGAGGGGAGGAAAAGAGGGAAGGTTAGGTGGCCCCTGGGGTTATGGACAACTCACCTGTCCTAGTGCCCCAGCCTCTCCCATTCAGCTTTCTAGGGAGAGCAGAGGGAAAACCCCTTAATTTAATGGCATTTGAAAAATGCTTGAACAGAGAACCCCACAGGCACCACTGACTGCTCTGGGTTTGTTCATTAAGGGGGCGACCATGGTCCCAGACCTGAGGTCTTAGAAAAAAATAACAAACGGTTTCGCAGCCATCAGCGTGTGGGAAACACAATCAATAACAGAGGGTCAGAGGGAGGGGTGGGGCTTTTTAAACTTTGTTAATTGTGTTTCCTGCCAGGTGTGACCAGTCATTCTCTCAGGTGTGCCGTCCTGGAAGATGACTAGAGAAAATTCCTTCGAACCCCCAAACATACATACAATATATAAAAATATATGCTAGGACACAGCGCGACCCCGATCTGTGTACTTGGCTTTTTAACCATGTGATTGCCTGTGTCCAATCACAGCCGGTCACATGTAAACAAGGGGATGCCGGTAATTGGCTCTCCTCGCCTCATACTGACAGTGTGAGGAAAGGCGAACCGATCAGCGGCATCCCCTCGGCGGGGGACATCTAAGAATGTAATCAGGGCACTGATAATCAGTGCCCCGATTACAATAAATACAGTGTCACAAAACAGTACCAATGCCAGCAACCAGTGCCAGCCCCCAGTGCCCACTAGCGATGCCAGTCAGTGCCACCCACCCGTGCTCAGTGCCACATACCAGTGCCCATAAGTGTGGCATATTAGTGCCTCCTCATCAGTGCCCATATGTGCCACCTTGTCAATGCCCACCAGTTCAGCCTATCCGTGCTGCCTCATCAGCGCATATCAGTGAAGGCGTAAAATTACTAAGTTCCGAAATTTACTGACAGGAGAGGAGAGAGAAAAAAAAAAAATAAAAAAACACTTTTTCTCAATTTTTGTTTTTTTTGTAAACCATAAAAAACCCAGCAGTGATTAAATACCATCAAAAGAAAGCTCTATTTGTGTAAAGAAAATAAAAAAAAGTTTGTTTGGGTAAAGTGTTGTATGACCGCACAATTGTCATTGAATGTGCGACAGCGCTGAAAGCTGAAAAATGGCCTGGGCAGGGGGGTGTAAGTGCCCGGTAGGCAAGTGGTTAAACAGGGCTTCTATTCCTTCTCCAAAACATTTGGATAGACATGCACTTTAACATTACAGCCAGCAGGTGTCACTCTCTGTAAACTAGAGAAAAAAAAAATACAGCTTCAGACACAAAGGTTTGGGGGGGGGGGATGCAAAGTTGATGAAAGTCATCAACATGACTACTTTTCTGGGTAGAACAGAATGAATTTCTCTGAACGCTGATACTGATCATAAGATTAGGCCAGGGCCAGGAAACAAGCAGACCTCTAACTTGATGCCGTTCTAAATGGAGACATCTGCCTGTGTAGGGCCACCCCAAGACTAAAGGCCAAACACAGGGAAATGCATGTCGGGATTAGAAGACATTTCTATAAGGATGCATATGCCATATATAATAAAAGTAGAGTACATCGCTCTTCCTCCACCAATTGTAAGTGAAGCGCATAACGGGATAGATTTATTGCTGCTCAAGACACAGCTAACAGCTCAGAGGCCCTGGAGCTGTACATTCTCTAATGCACTATATATACACACACACACACACGAGAAAGAAAAGCATTTCTTCCTAAGAAACTAAAACCAGATGTGGACTACAAGCAAGGTTGCTTCTTTTTTTTTTTTTAAAGAGCATTGGTACTTATTTACATTATAAAATTGTTAAAAGCCTATAACTCGAACATATATAAGGCAACACCACCCTAGGAGATCAATCGTTCTCCTAGGAAACACTTAAATGTCATTTATAAAAGTGGGTCATAAAAAAAAAAAAAAAAAACACATACTAAAAAGTATGCAATATGGTGGTAAAAAGATTCCATCTGAAACATAGCAAGGACTGCCTAGTTTTCAGCTTAAAGGGTTACAAAACCCAGGACCCTGCATTCACTATATGTGGTCTCCCACAGTACACAGAACATGGAAATGCAATAGTAAATATAAACTGCTAAAAATATATTTTCTCAGCAGTAAATAGCAGTTTTGTGACTTTTATGAGTGTCTGGTTAAAGCTTGTAGGAGGAGTTTATTCTCCCCTGGCTGCCCTATGAGGCTGCAGGACACCTGACCCTCTGACTGGACAGTGCCGATTGGCTCTGTGCTGATCACATACACCCTCCCCAAAAAAATAAAAAAAAATAAAAAACACAAAACTAGCAATACACACCAAACTGAGCATGAGCAGCTTGTCCCCTAAATCTGTTCTATCAAAATATGCATTGGGGACTGTGGAAGAAGGGGAGGAACAGAGGAGACAGGAACAAACAGCCTTTTTACACAATGCAGAGGATTAACCCCTTAGGTTTCACAGCAAGTATAGCAAGCATGTTTTACTGCATATACAGACTGATTTTACTGTTGTGGGTTTAGTAAAACTTTAAAAGGCGAAGTATGGAAATAGAAAAAAAAAAAAAAAAAAAAAAACTTCATACGCCCTTCCATGCAGCAACATTGGTCTGATGCTGCAGATGTCCCCTGCCGGCTTCTAAGCCCAAGAAATGAAAGATCATATGACTGCTGATCACTCAGTTCTGGGTGAGCTGAGAGCAGTGACTGTCAGTCACCACTCAACCCCCTCCAATGCTTACTGGAACACCAGGCTGTGGGAGGGGGTGGGCACCAGTGGCTCTCGCTCTTAGATGTGCACCAAGAGCATGAGCCAGTTGCCAATCAGGTAGCCGGGTGGTCCCTGACAATATGGTCACAAACTGGCTGATTCTGGGTTACAGGAGAGCAAAAGCACCACTTCTGTGACTCAGAAGAGAAGAATGGCCACAAAAGCTTTGGTCATACTTTTAGGGAAAGCGATGGTGAGACAAAAAGGATAATTTACAAAGGCTTTTGTAAAGTAAAATGGACCCTTTTGGGCTACTCTTCTTTGGGCAGAGGCTCTATGTGCAGGTAATATACCCTTCGTTACATACTATATGAGAGGGTTCCAGAATGGTAGCCTGTGTGACATTATCTGCATACAAGTCATGTGTAGCTTTATTGGATTAGTGCAGCTAAACAGAAACCCAGCGTGAACTATAGAACGTCTAAAAATGCTAGTTCCCTGGCTTCAAATGAGTCACTGACCTAGAACAAGCACGCAGCAGGTGAAGACAGAACTCCTAAATTGTACACTGCAATTGGGGTCTCAAACTGGTGGCCCTCCAGCTGTTGCAAAACTACAAATCCCATCATGCTTCTGCCTGTGGGAGTCATGCTGGTAACTGTCAGCCTTGCAATGCCCCATGGGACTTGTAGTTTGGCAACAGCTGGAGGGCCGCCAGTTTGAGACCCCTGACCTACCTCTATGTCAGCACTTTCATACCCCTTGCGGCATTCTGTAAAATGAATGAAAAGATCACAGGCTAACCTCTTGCGCAGACAGGAAGTGAATGTGCAGGAGCTTCCTTTCGCTGTCCACCAACGGGAGAAACGTAACTGTTACATCGTCATCTGTGTTTAGATTTGCACCAGCCCCACGATTGTCATAGCCATCATTCTCCATGGCTACCAGGGCCGAGAAATGACCCCGCGTGTAGCCCAAGGCGATCGGGCTTTTCCAGCAGAAGCTTTGCTCCCATAAAAGCGGCAGGTATACCCCTATGGAAGGAAAGACACACACACAGGTCAGCACCACAGTTCATACAAAACACCTACACAATTACCAAAGTACAGCTTATGTTAACATGGTGCAGATTTGGCAGTGCATATAAAAAAAAAAGTTTTACATTATATCTATTTTTTCTCTCAAGAATATTCAAAAATGCAATTAAATAGTTTTGAATGGAGAGAAGAACGTGACAATAGAGCACATCTGCTGCTGATCAGTTCCAGTTTCTGGCAGATCTAGAAATCCTTTGACAATCTCTCCATACCAGGGTTCCAACACAATCTACCCGTCGCTCACAGGCAGGCGGGCAGACAGAAAGGGAAGGGATCAACTGACAATTTGGCAACAATCCCTGTTCATTGCCCACCCATTTCACAAAACAATAATCACTTTACTTATTGGGGGGGGGTCCCAGAAGGAGCATTTGGCTCCTTTCACACATGTGGACCATTTGTCTGTTTTTCATTCATCTGTTGACGGACGAAAAACGGACATCAATGCATCTCTATGTAAAAGAGGGATGTAAATGGATGATCATTCATTTACAATCGGCCTCCGTCAACAGACATTTTTTTAAAGCCCTATTTTTCTTCCGTTAAAAAAAAAAAAAAAAAAAAAAAAAAAAAAAACACGGATGAAATCAAACGGTCCGTTTTTGCATGAAAAAATGGCTCCAGGACTCAAGTGGTTAAAGTACCATATTAAGCAGCCTATAACACGCACACTAATTTTAAGAGGGAAAAAATAAAAATGCACTTTCCACAGCCCCTTTTTTCCTTATAAAGCCCCCTTTCCTCCCAGGAAACCCCTCAGTCTCCTGGGACAGCACTGCCAGCGTACTTTAAAAAGTTAAGAAAATATTACTGACAGCACTTTCTCATATACTGCTCCTCCTGTGTCACTCATTGTAAATAAAAGCTTCTATAAACCTCAATTAACGCCGCCGCTCTCGTAGACAGTCATGCGACTCGCCTCTGCTGTTTCAGTGATAGTCACATGACCCCTCTCCTCCATTCAAAAGCTAAACTTGAGGATGCGGGGGAGAAGAGCGGCCAGAACGAACGGTGTTACTTGAGGTATTACAGGCTCCCATTTACATTGAGAGTGACACAGGAGGAGCAGTATATGAGAAAGGGCTGTCAGTAAAATTTCTTAACTTTTTAAAGTACGTTGGCAGTGCTGTCCCAGGAGACTAAAATGTGTGATATAGGCCGATAAATACTGCAATTTTAAAGTCTTGTTTTTTCCTATAAAAATAACAAACAAACATGTACTTACCTGCTCTGTGTAGTCCTTTTGCACAGAGCAACCCCAATCCTCTCCTCCTCGGATCCCTCTTCTGCGCTCCTGGCCCCTCCCTCCTGTTCAGTGCCCCCACAGCAAGCAGCTTACTACAGGGGCACCGGAGCCGAGTCACAGCTCTATGTGTCCATTTAGACACTGAGCACTGCCCAGGACTCCCCTGATTGGCTGACTGACAGCAGCCAATGGCTCGTGGACAGTGCTGGACAGAGCAGGACCTCAGGTAAGTGTTAGGGGGTGCTGGGGCATCTGCTGCACACACAAGGCTTTTTATCTTAATGCATTAAGATAAAAAAACCTGACTATACAACCCCTTTAAGGATCGGGTGAGACACGGCATCCGTTTTTTTTAAACCGTGATTGGACGGATTAAACGAATGGCCCGCATGTGTGAAAGGGGCCTTAGTTATACAGCACATATGCACAACCATTGGCAAAATAATGTTCAATGTGTGCTTTAAGATCTGTATCCACACAAGTTGTTGTTTGAATCAAATGGGTTCGGCATTCCCATACAGATCTATAGGGATGCAAAACCTGCTTGTAGGAGACGAAATGCAATCTGAAACCAATGACAAAATGTCAAGCTAATGCCATTCACACAAGACCAAAGCCCACTTATAATTGAGATATGATTAGGCTATCACTTCACTAAAATTGGCAATTTTACACCTTTTTTTATTGTTAACATCTCCCATGCAATGCAGGAGCCACATTTTTATCACTTCTCTAGTTCCATTGGCACAAGCACATTCACTCCATATTTCTTCCACTCATTCAGAAAGCTCAACCTCTTCCCAGCAGTCCAGTAATCTATTTTTCCCCATGTCGGTTACTTCTAGATCATGATAGAGCATCGCAGGACCTGTGACTGGCCAACATTAGTCACTGCAACTGTTCCTGCCTGTCTGTAATCAGATCTCCGACTGATAAGTGAAGTGCGGCTACTGACCCAAGGAGACAGGAATTATGGAGAGCACCAATTGATGTACAGAAACACAAGTCTGTGTACACATTAGTAGAAACTAAAATTGGTACATATCAACTGTTCAAGGGTACCAGAAGAATTCCTGCCCCTAAGTAAGCTTACAGTCTCTTGTACCCCCACCCAAAAAAGGAAAACAATGCTGCATTTAACATGTGCCTTGCACACCACTTTCTTAGGAACTTCAATGCAAGGCAAGCACCATTTGTAACAGAGAGGAAGGTGAGAGTAGTGAGGAAAGGGTGTTGGAGCCGGAAGAGTCATGCAAATGGTCTCTCCACCAATCAGTTCCCTGTGCAGCATTAAAGTGGGGTTCCACTGCCTCCGCTGGTTTTTTTTTTTGCGGTACATTAAAATTAATAAATCCTTTTAAATTGCTCACTTACGTCTCCCGTCCTTCCCGCTGTCATCCTTTAAATTTCTCCTCCAATTGTGTAGTTATAAAAACCCCGTACGGGGGTTTCATCTTGCCTGTGGGCATGTGAAACCCACAGGCATTCTCCTCCGGGATGTGCTGACGTCAATTTCCCATAATGCAACGCCGCGTGGTCGAAGATCTCGCGCATTAGACGCGTTGGAGGGCCGTTCACAGCTTCTGTTGCCATCACAACAGGTGGCGTCGTCGGAAGTCCCGCCCTGTTGTGATGGCAACAGAGATAACCCTCGGCGGTGTTTAAAGACTCCTGGGAAATGGTGACTCACATCTCCCAGGAGCCTTAGCGAGCCTTGCCGCCGAGGGAAGTGAAGTTTTTAGCCCGGGCTAGCACAGAGGCAGATTACGTGGGACCACCTAGCAACAGGCAGAACTAGGCAAGTGACTTTTTCTCCATGCGATTGTAGGCAGGTCTAAAACTTATATTTATGGGTGGCCCTCCACTTTAAGCAACATGGTGGTCTGCATTTTATAAATGGCTCAGAACGCAGTGTGTGTGTCCAGGAGCCCCATAATTTGGTAGCTTCCAACTTGCCTAGATGGGACACCTTATACCTTGCTAATAAAACTACTGTAATTTGTGACCATTTTATCTAATGTTTGATATTGTCATTTGTCACGTTCCTGAAAACTCCCTCTTCGTGTCATTATCTAAACAGAATATATACATACACACACACACACACACACACACACACACACACACACACACACACACACACACACACACACACACACACACACACACACACACACACACACACACACACACACACACACACACACACACACACACACACACACACACACACACACACCAGAGGAAGAAGCCAAATCCTTTAACCCTTTCACTGCCAAGTCCGTACACCATACGGACCTATATCCACTGACAGCTGATTATTGTAACCGCGAGTATTACAATGTATCAGACTGTCATTTTATGAATGAATGGGATCTCTATACAGATATCTTCAGACACTTTCTGGGGGAAAAAAAAAAAAAAAAAAACACGAGGGTCTGTTAAGACCTCTGATATCTCACCAAAGACATATGCTTTTAGAGAAAATATATGGTTTTGGGGGTCTTTAACAAATTCTGAAAGCGGTAAGGGAAAAATTAAAACCTTCAGATTGTTAGAGAAATTGTGCCCAATGTTCTGCTGTGTGCCCCATAATGTGCCCTGCTCCCCCCCCCCCCCCCCCCCCCCCGCACTGTCTCCTGACCTCCTGTGCCCTGCTGTCCCCTGTACACTGCTTATCTCAAGTTAAACCCAGAACTGAGCATCTGTGGGGAAAAAAAGCACAAGTTTCACATAAAATAGGAAAGTTCTAAGATTTGTTTCGATTATTTAAAGTGGTTGTAAAGCCTCATGTTTTTTCACCTACGCATTAGTGTGAAAAAACTTCTGTCACTCAGCAGCCCCCCCATTTTACTCACCTGAGCCCGTTCGTCCCCACGCCAGAGACGCGCTCTACCTCTCTGCCCGGGGGTTCTCGGCTCTTGACTGGATAGATTGATAACAGCGCAGCCATTGGCTCCCACTGCTGTCAATCAAATCCAATAATGCAGGGCGGGGCTGAGTCTGGCATTCTGTGTATGGACGCAAATGCTGACACAGGAGCGTGCCCCGCAAGGTAACCCCCAGGGAGAGCGCTTCTATGTGGTTTCCCAATGCAGGGAGGAGCCACGAGCACCGTTGAGACCCCAGAAGAGGATGTTCGGGGCCACTCTGTTCAAAGTTAACTGCACAGTGGAGGTAAGTATATGTTTGTCATTTCTTTTTTTTCTAAAACAAAGGTTTACAACCCCTTTAATGCTATTTTTTAAAATGTTTTTATATCACAGCTCGCTGATCATGCCAATGTTCCATGAGCTGTAGATCTGAACACTACAGGTTACAGCCCCACTCCTGAACCCCCAATGATTGCCTTACCCATACCCCAGTTAATTTTTAGTATTTTTCCCCATTATGGGCGTGAGTGGGGCCTCATGTCTAAGGCCTCTCAAAGCCTAGAGCCGCCTCTGGGTACCTTAAATAATGATATAATAGATGAGCATCTTAATGAGACACAATGTACAGGGATAGGGACAATTGTAGACACTCATTTAGGTTGAACTGGATGGACTGGTGTCTTTATTTAACCTTACTATGCAACTATGTAAAAGTGAAAAATAAAAAAGCAAAAAAAATAAAAAAAATTGCAAAAAATGGTCTGGCCACCTGAGTGTACAAAATGGAGCACAGGGCCTGGCAGCGAAAGGGTTAAAACACCAAGACCAAATATATCATTGTCATTTATCAAACACTATAAAAACTGAACTGCCCATTGTGATGCCCCCCCACCTGAACTGGTATCTGGTTACTGATGCCTGGCTGTACCTTGAAAACGAGTGTACCCCAGCGTCTCCCCACGGAAGCTCTTATAATATTTCACTCCGTACACTATAATTGGTCTCCTAAGAATATGCGCAAGAACGAAGATGTGCGTCTGTTCCAGGCTGGCCCCTGGCTGTAAAGAGACGAAACATTACAGGTTAGATTATACAGGTAAAAATGGCAGGTTTGTTTTAGAAAAAAGAAAAAAGATCATTTGTCTACCTGGAGTTGGGCTTAAAAAGCTAAAAACCAACACTAGGTTGTGTCTGGATTGTTGGCAGTGCCCACCCTATGCCCGCTTTTCGGCCTGCAGCAGAAAAGCAGTCAAACGCCAACCTTTCAATATTTTCATATGTGACCAGGGAACTGGAGGATTCTGGGAGGACGGGTCTAAATCCAGTCATCTACAAATGGCATAAGTGGGACCCTGAACGATTTTAATGGCCCAGACAAAAACAGGTAGCAATTTTTGGACATTATTCACACACAACACAATACTAAGCAGCTTTTATAGATTATAAAATTAGCTTTTTTTTTTTCAGCTGCATATGAACACAGACGTGTCTGAGAGCATAGGAAAAGTATTCTTATAAACCGCAGGATTCTTCCTTTAAAGCTGCCTGAAGGATGCAGATAGTGGAATTTTCTCAAGATGCGCAGCTGATATAAAAATAATAACATGCTCAATAATGAAATGCATTAAAAAGTAAAGTACATGTTGAGAGACTCAATCATTACCACACCTTTTCCTCTTGGCACCAAACTGCTATATTATATATAATTAAATGCTGAATTCCAACAGCTTAATACATTGTTCAACTACATATGAGCTGCTTTACCTGGCAAAGAATTTTTTTATTTTTGTCCATCCAGTCCTGCAATTTACACATCACTGACAGACAGTAAAGCCAGTTTGGCAACAAATGCAGTTATGCATCACACCTTGCCACCCCCCCCACAACCAGTGATTGGTCAGTAAAGGAGCATTTTCACAAGCTTAGGCCTCTTGCACATGATACTCCTTGTTTGAGCATCTACGTTTGCAGATTTTTTTTTTTTGGATGCATTTGCGTGCATTTTTGCGTATAGGCGCTCGCGCGAAAATTTATCACGTTCTGCGCAATATGTAAATGGAAAAAATATATAAAAGGGGGGGACGGGACACTATTCTCCCCCCCCCCCCCCCCCCCCATCCACACATTCGAGATGGAAGGGGAATCTCCCCCACTGTCACTGTATTCCGAGGGTGGAGAGACTTGCCGCCATTAGAATAGACAGATCAAATGTGTTTTTGTTCACCAACACTGTGGTTGAACAGAAGGTGATAAGTAGAGCTTTAACCAACAGTGACCATACATGTCCCTGCTGAACCGTCCAATTTCATGTATGGCCAGATTTACTGTTCTTCCCTTTTTAACATGACCATTTCTCAGCCCAAATAATTCACACGGAACACTCGATTGGCTCCCAGTGCTGCCCCTCCCTTCCCCAATCTGAGTTGCACTATATAAAAGGGATTACAGGAGGCGGATTCTGAGTCAAATTCTGGAAGTCACATAAGTACACTAGTTACATGCAATCATTACTAGAAGCGGGGGCTGGCATGTCTCAAAGTTAAACTGGTGATTAGCACACACCTTTTATATTAAATGGGATCCATAGTAATATAGTGTGGGGACACAGTATTAGGCTACTTTCACACTGGAGCGGTGGGGGCGCTGGCGGTAAAGCGGCGCTATATTTAGCGCCGCTTTACCGGCGTTTTAGCAGCGCATTTCGGCCGCTAGCGGGGTGGTTTTACCCCCCGCGAGCGGCCGAAAAAGGGTCAATACCGCCCGCAAACCGCCGCTGCGTTTTGCGGGCGGGTTTGGAGCGCTGCCCCATTGTTTTCAATCGGAACGGGCGCTATAGGAGCGGTAAATATACCGCTCCTATAGCGAGCCAAAGATGCGGCTTGCAGGACATTTTCCAGCGTCCTGCAAGCGCACCGCTTCAGTGGGAAACCCCGCTGTTTCGGGTCGGTTTGCAGGCGCTATTTTTAGCGCAATAACGCCTGCAAACCGCCCCAGTGTGAAAGGGGCCTTAGAGTAATGTATTGGTTGCTCAATTATGGCCCCTACAAAAACGGTTATCTGGGAGAGATCTCACGGTTCCCACTGCCAGCAATGTAGACAACGGTCGTTTCTGGCTTTTACCTGGCTTGCGAGTGACAGAATAAAAGCCCAGTCTTCCTGCCACTGTTCCTCTCTTAGAGAGAAGTGTAACCCAAAACTCTGCGAGTACCAAGACTCCCACTCCTTCCAGCGGCTGTAAAACCTGGAAAAGAAAATAAAAATATTTAAGGAAAACACACACACACACACACACACACACACACACACACACACACACACAATAAAAAGATCACGATTCTCACAACGTAAAATCTTTCACATACAAAGAAAAATAAAAAATTGGGCTAACTTTATAGGTCATTTTTTTATTTATTTTTTAATTCATTAAAGTAATTTTTTCCCCAAAAAATTGCATTTGAAAGACAGCTGTGCAAATACAGTGTGACAAAATATTGCAACAACCATTATTCTCTAGGGTCTCTACAAAAAAAAAAATATATATATACATATATACACACAGGGGGTCCCCGACTTACAAACGGAGGGAGACAACAGGAAGTGAGAGGAAATCCACCCCTAGAAAGAGAAATTCACTCCTGTAAGAGTTATTATGGGAAAAAGGTGTCTCCACTGATGCTTTATCACCAGTCTTTGTTTCCCTAACAACCCAAAATTTTCAAAATCCAATTGTCATTGGGACAGAAGGTGAGGTGAAATCTTCTGAACAGGGGCACAGACAGCAAAACAAATGTTACAGGGGTGATAACCCTTCTCTGTTATCTAAAAAACTTAATAGATTTTTTTGGCTGGAGCTGCACTTAAAAAAATATACCTGTTCCGACTTACAAACAGATTCAACTTAAGAACAACCCTACAGTCCCTATCTTGTTTGTAACCCGGGGACCCCCTGTATGTATAATGTTTGGGGGTTCCAAGTAATTTTCTTGCAATAAAAGATTTTAACTTTAAACCAACAAAATGTCAGAAAAAGGTTTAGTGCTTAAATGGTTAAACTTTCTTCACTTACACAAAGTCTATTCCATTGACAAATTATTACAATGTTTATACTTAAGTTCACTGCTAAAGAATGTTGTGATTCTTGGCAGACTGCCCAGATTTTCTCTTTTTTTCTTTAGATGGCTGTGGCTTCAGAAGAGCAGAGAGAAGTCTTTGCATAGACAAAAACGTGAAACACTTGCCAAGATCGCAATAGGGATAAAATCACGATAACGATTCTTGACGATTAATCGTGCAGCTCTAACTGACATGCGTGTTGGACAAACTGGTGTACTACGATTCTGAAAGAATTGTATGGAATTGAAATGGCAGCAACACAATGGTGTGAACAGGTCCTACAGAAAACTATGGATTTTCTCTTGTCTGCATTTTGCCTGTGCTTGAGAGCAAAAATGCAGATAGTTAACTAGCCTTTACGGTGCCCTGTAAAGCTGCACGATTAATCGTTAAAGAATAGAGATTGTGATTCAACCCCCCCACCCCTCAATCTTAAAACAGCAGTTCCTTGATTCAGTGCAGAACGTTCCCTGCTCACAGCTGACAAAGGTCACAAGAAAAAATAAATAAATAATAAAAAAAAAAAAACACAGGCAGCCTTGCCAAGTTTATCACAACATAGCTTAGGCTGAGATAAAAGAAACATTGCAACATTTTGTTCTTTTAGATCAAATGGATGAACTTGGTCTGTAAATGAGGTCAGTTTAACCACCTAAAGACTAAACCTTTTTCTGCTACTTGTATTTTTTGCTAGAAAATTACTTACAACCCCCCCCCCCCCCCAAACACACACACACATACTGTGTATGTGTACATATATATATATATATATATATATATATATATATATATATATATATATATATATATAATTTTAAGCAGAGACCCTAGAGAATAAAAAAGGCAGTAGCTGCAATATTTTATGTCACACTGTATTGGTGCAGCGCCTTTCAATCGCAATTTTGTTTTTTTTTGGAAGAAATACACTTAAAAGAAAAAATCCCTCAAAAAAAAAAAAAAACAGGTTAGCCCAATTTTTTGTATAATGTGTAAGATGTTACGTTAGAATCGTGATCTTTATGCTAAGTAAAAAAAATTGTGATTCTCATTTTAGCCAGAATCGTGCCCCGGCTCTAATGTTGCAACATTTTGTAAAATATGGCAATGGCTGCCGCATGTGGGTTTATACGCTACATCAATAGTGCACACATAGCGAGAAGAACTTGTGCAGTGAAGGACAGATTCATGTAGAATTCAGCCACAGGTCCCTGACCAATGCCAGTAATGATACCCAATGAAAGGAAATTCATATCTGCAGCACTGTGTAATGGAAAGGAGCACAGCTAAATGATTAAGGTAAAATGAGGTTAATAAGCCTGGGATAAGCAAATGAACCATTTATAATAGAGAAGTCTAATCTTGGAAGACAATGGCCACTTTTCACTATTAACCACTTGCTGAACACCTAAACATCATGTTTTTGACATTAAATACCAGGGTAATGGGTGCAGCTAGATGCCATAACCTCAGTATCGTTCTTGCCCTGAAGCAGCTGGCTTACCCATAACAAATGATCCCAGCAGCCGGCAGATTCGCTGCGGGATCACATTTAGAAGCAGCAGGAGAAGAGGTACCCCCCGGTTTCCCAGTCGTTTCCAGGCTCACGAGAGCCATCTGTAATGCCTGGAAGCTTTCCGGTGCAGCCAATGCCTGGGCAGGAAGTTGAGTGAGGGCAACATGGCCCCACTAGGCGCTATGCCCTTGGAGGACCTGAGTAACCTCTGATGTCACTTCTGTATTTCGGGCACAATTTTTTTTTTTCTTAAACTCAATTATTTTTTTTCCCTTTTAAAAAAGGTAAATGAGAGATCTGGGGTCTTTTTGACCCCAGATCTCTCAATAAAGAGAACCTGTCGTGCTTATTTCCATTACAAGGGATGTTTACATTTCTTGTAATAATAAAAGTGATCAAAAAAAAAATTGAAAAGGACACTGCAAAAATGACATAAAAAATGTAAAGTGCCCCCATTCCTCCATGCTCGTGCACAGAAGCAAACCAGTTCAAACCACGCGTGAGGCATCGCCACGATCGTTACAGTGAAAGCAATGCGTCTAGCGCAAGACCTCCTCTGCAACGCTAAACAGGTAACCTGTACTACAAAAAATAAAAATAAAAAATTGAAAGCGTCTCCTATGGAGATTTTTTTTTTGCTACTGTAGTTTGTCGCCATTCCATGAACGTGTGCAATTTTAAAAACAGGTTAGATGATATCAATTTACTCAGTGTAACATCTTTCACAAACGTATTAACCTTTCATCTTTTATAATTAAAAAAAAATAAAATGGGATAACTATTGGTTTGTTGTTTATTCTTAAAGTGTATTTTTCCACAAAAAAAAATTGCGCTTGAAAGACCGCTGCGCAAATACAGTGACCTAAAACATTGCAACGATCGCCATTTTAGTCTCTAGGTTCTCTGAGAAATATATAACATATACACACACACACACACACACACACACACACACACACACACACACACACACACACACACACACACCCCAAGTAAATTCCAAGCAAAAAAAAAAAAAATTAAACTTGTCATCAAAAAGTTCCAGAAAAGACCTGGTCAGCAAGTGGTTAAGATGTCTGGACCCTGAGATTTCACTGGAAAAATTACAATGGGCTTCACAAAAACAGACCTGAAAAAAACCTGCATGGTTTAGCCCAGGGATGCTCAAACTCCGGCCCTCCAGCTGTTGCTGAACTACACATCCCATGAGGCATTGTAAAACTCTGACATTCACAGACATGACTAGGCATGATGGGAATTGTAGTTCCTGAACAACTGGAGGGCCATAGTTCGAAGACCCATGGTTTAGCCAAACAAATAGTTGCCAGAGATAAGGCTCATGTGAATGCAGGTTGCGATTACCAGTGGGAGCAGTCGTGGAGGCTGTCATGCAGAGCCTTTCTTAGCACCGAGTCTTTGTCATAGATGCCCCATGTAGCTTGTAGTACAGAGTCCAGCAGGCAGTCTCCTGCAGTGCGATTCCAAAGTGCATAAAGTCTGCTATCCAGACGGGTCCCCAGCTCCAGTGACCAATTAATGATTGGAGATTCTTCCTCTAACTCTGAAATCAAATATTGAAAAATTTTAACACTACAACACAAAAAGGATACACAGCTGTTGTATATGGAGTTTAAGTAAACCTGAATCACCTTTCTGCACATCCCGATCCAAAACTTCATCAAACAGTTTCTCCTGGACTGGGGGTGGCAGATCTTCTATGTCTATAGAAAGAAAAGAGATCATTTAGGGGGTATGGACCATCTTTGAGAGTTAAACAGTTTAGCCCTGCACATTGTGAAACAAAACAGCCAAATGAAATTTTAAAAGTGAACAAACCAACTTTAAAAAACAGTCGGCTTTCGTATAGTGTCTTTGCAAAGGGCTTCCCGCCAACCCAGGTACCCACCTTACATTCGCTTTTGCTGCAAATGGCTCCTCTGCAGCTGGTGAGATTACCTGGAACTTCCAGGTAAAGGGGGGAGGGGGGGGAGTCATGTGACCTGCTTCCAGTGCTGGTGCCTGGCTCCAGCAGATATCACCATTTGGTGTAAATGCCCCAAATAGGACAAAGATTGTGTACAAAAAGTTTTAACCACTATATAGTCCAATCAACTGAAGAAAAAATATATAAAGTAAAGCTTTAGTCGCCAGTCTACACACCTGCAAAAACCACACTATGTGCCACAACTCTCCCTCTCACTTTTTTGCACATGTGCAGAGAATATTCCATTCATTCTTATGGGAGATACCAATTTTTATGCCTCCCAATGACAGGCTACCTCTTCATAGGAATAAAAAGTGGACTGCCCAGAAAGTCTGCAGTATGCTTTGTGGCAAGGCTGGGCTACTGTTTAATGTGGCGGTCTGGGCAAGGTTTTCCAGAAACCAAGCACACCAATGGCACAGGTGTGTGCTGGCTTTATGTTAGAATCAGAAGCAGCGGTAAGGCCCCTTTCACACTTGTGCAACTTTAAAGTTGGGCGATTTTTGCCGCGATTTCAAGGAATGCCTGTGTAAGTGGCATCAAAATCGGACCAAAGTAGTGCAGGGACTACTTTGAAGTCGGAACGACTTGAAGTCATACTAATATGAATGGCTGTCATTGGAAATCATGGGGAACGACTTGTCCCACGATTTGGGACTGCAAAGTAGCATGACAAGTCGTATCAGTGTGAAAGGGGCCTAAGTGCCCCGGCCTCCCGAGGTTGGTTAGTGTGCAAAGGGAGCAGTGAGGTGCACATCTGCACCGTATTGTCCAGGTCCGTACAGACCAAGGCCCGAGCTTGGAGGGAGAGAGACTGTCAGACTGAGCAGCAGCAGGAAAGACACAGCACTGACACATCACGTGTGCACGAGCACTGGGAAGGAGGGCAAAGGCATGAGGCCTCCGCTGCAAGGCTGATAAAGAGCCGGGAGGCTGAATTGTATATTTGGTTGCATTGATGGTGAGAACCCCGTGTGTGGGAAAAGATTCAAGTGAACTTTTGCTTTGGTTTAAATAAAGGTAGTCAGAAAAAGCCTTGAAGACTTCTGGAGCGAAATACACTCACTGTTGGCACTACCAATGAGCTACAAAACCCCCAACTTATCACACCTTAAAGATCACTCAGTTATCTTTAAATGGGGATCATCTCCTTTGATATCTCTGATAGTCTAATTGATGCACTGCAGCAATAAATGTCACTCTTGCTGCACAAGAAGGCTGCTTAAAATTCACTGGAGATGGGCAGCACCTGGCACTCACCAGCGGGTAAAGTGAAGGTCACCAGATCTGTGAGGAAGTAACAAGCGAAGTCCCCTTTCCTCTGGTGCATGGAAGCTGCAATCTCCCTCCTAATCTGCTCCGTAAGCTCAGGACACACCATGGCTGGGATGCATTTCACTGCATGCTGAGACACCTACAAAAACAACATGAAACCTATTAGATGGTGATTGGATTATAAACTACCTCCCCTCCCCCACACGGGCCAATTAAAATCCCCCCATTCCAAGATTTACTAGAGCAGTGATGGCGAACCTTGGCACCCCAGATGTTTTGGCATTACATTCCCCATGATTCTCATGCACTCTGCAGTGTAGTTGAGCATCATGGGAAATGGAGTTCTAAAACATCTGGGGTGCCAAAATTCGCCATCACTGTACTAGAGTATGATACAAGAACAGAAAAAAAAAAAAAAAAAACTCCTCCAAATCACCGAACACAGGTTTGTATTCGGCAGACCTCTTCTCAGATGTTAAAAGTCTTGCTGAGGTGGATACAGAAGTAGGGCTAAACTTGCCTTTGATGAAAATTCAGCTGAGGCTTTCTGCAGTGCTGGTATAGTGACCAAAAAGCTAGCCATTTGGTCACATGAGATCCATAGAAAGTACAGGCCGGCAACTCCAGAAAATATTTAAGCATTACAGCAATAACATCCAAAAATACTGACGCGTTTCGTCCTTCATCAAAAGCTTTTGATAAAGGCCAAAACGCGTCAGCTTGGATGATGTTATTGCTGAAATAAATATTTTCTATGGAGAAGCTGTAGAGTTGCCGGCCTGTACTTTCTATGGATCTTTTGTGAGCTTAATTAGCCAGAGCACTGACTACTCTACACACCAACTATACTATATAGCGGTAGAGCTTGGGTGAGTTTTTCTCTTGCTACTTTATCTGATCACATGACCCTGCCACAAGTGAGGATTGGGCACAGACTTGATCAAGTGATCCCCGATTATTGGTTTAACCACTTGACATCCGCGCTATGGCCGAATGACCGCCACAGCGCGGATCTCAACTCCCAGGAGGCCGTCATATGACGTCTTCCCTGGTGCACGCTCCCTGGTGCACGCACTGTAGGGCGCGCGCTGTGATCACCAAGTCACTGAGACTCGGGTGATCAGCGATCCGAGTAAGGGGCGGGTCCCTGCCCCTTACCATGTGATCAGCTGTCAGCCAATGATAGCTGATCACATGATAAAAACAGAAGCTCGGTGATCGTTTTTTTTCTCTCCTCACGCTGACAGCGGAGGAGAATAAAAAGCCGATCGCCGGATTATCTTAAAGGGACATCGGTCCCACCTGTCAATGCCCACAAGTGCCACCTATCAGTGTAACCCATCAGTGCCCATCACTGCCACCTATCGGTGCCCGTCACTGCCGCCTCATCAGCGTACATCAATGACAAACAAAAATTACCCGTTTATTTTTATAACAAAATAGAAAAATTAAAAAAAATAATTAAATTTGTTTTTGTTTTTTTTGTTAAAAAAAAAAAAAAAAAAAAAAAAAAAAATCGCAGAGGTGATCAAATACCACCAAAAGAAATCTCTATTTGGGGGGGGGGGGGGGTTATAAAAAAATTCATTTGGGTAGTGTGTAGTATGACCGCGCAATTGTCATTCAAAGTGCGACAGCGCTGAAAGCTGAAAATTGGTCTGGAAAGGAGGGGGTTTAAGTGCCCAGTAAGCATGTGGTTAAAAGGAGTAATCTGAAAACAGTGGGCATTTTTCTAGGAGGATAAATTTCCGATTGGCTCCTCTGGGATTAGAGGAGTGAAAGGTGCTTAGGCAGTGTCACATGTGAGAAAGTGATCTGCTGCTTTCAATAGCTTTGGCAGATTAAAAACGGTGCTAATGAATCCCTATCAAGGCACCTAAACCTGACTTTTTTTTAAAGTACAGGTCTTCTGTAAGTGCAATAGAGAAGAAGATGAGGCCATTGTCTTATGTGGTGTGACAAGGATGTCTAGAAAACTGGCTGCCCAAAAGAAGAAGAACAGAGCAGCATTTCACTGGTAAAAAGCTACTCACCTCTGTCAGAAGTATGGCCAGCATGTCCTGCCTCTGGAAGCGGATAGATAGGTGCACCAGAGTGTAACCCACATCAAAGGCCGATGGACGGTTCAAAAGACGAACTTCATCAGCTGAGAGTTGCCGAGCAATGTCTCCTCCCGAGTTCTTATATGCTTCCACTGCCGACAGATCACCCTCTACCACACCTGCCAAAGAACACACATACATGAGACAACCCTTCCTTACACAGCAACATTCCACCATATAATCTAATGTAGTAGATCTGCACAATTAATCGTTAAAAAAATCGTGATCTCTATTCAACCCCCTGACGATCTGTGTGTAGAGTTGGCCGATTCTTTTATATAACAAGTGGAGAGACTGTTCACTCAGCTGTCAAAAGAAAACATCTGGGCAGTCTGCCAAGTTTTTAAAATGAAACATAACCTTCTTAGATCAAAGTTAGTTTGTAAAAAAATAAAATAAAAAAAAAAAAACTTTGCAAACTGCCCTATTTTTTTTAACAAATGCAGGAAGTTTAACCACTTAAAGTCTAAATCTTTTTCTGACACTTCAGGTTAAAATCAATGTTCTTTGCTAGAAAATTACTTGGAACCCCCAAACATTATAGATTAGCAGAGACCCTAGGGAATAAAATGGCAATTGCTGCAATATTTTATGTCACACTGTATTTGCCCAGCGGTCTTTCAAATGCAATTTTTTGGTAAAAAACACTTCAATGAATAAAAAAATTAAATAAAAAGGAACACTGCGAGAATCTTGAGAGAATCGTGATCTATCTTCTAAGCAAAAAAAAAAAAAAAAAGTGATTCTCATTTTAGCCAGAATCGTGCAGCTCTACAATGTAGTGGGACAGATTCAACCAGTTTGTATGAAGCAGGTAATAGGGATTAAATTCCCCAAAGATCATTTTAACTTGAAAGCATCAGAAGAGATTCTGGCATTCAACATTCTAGGAAAATCCCTGCGATCATCAATGGTTCCCTTTTTCTTCTTTCCTATGCACCAAATCTGAATACCGGCCAAGCTGGAGGGTGAGGCTGTGGCAGGACCCAGTGGCATGATGACTGGAATAAGTATGGGCTGATTTTTAATCTCCTATAGAATAACGAGAGGTGAAATAACACCTCAGTGTGTGAATCAGCCTCCGGAATGCCCAGCCGTAATATAGGGCCTAATATTTCCAGTTTACCAGCTTGTGAATGCAGCGTTACAATTTCAGTAACAAGGAACACTTGTGAGAACCAGAACTGCTTATTATAGCAACAAGGAGGAATAGATCTCTTACTATATAGTCTAATGACTGCCTGCAACATATATTCCTCAATGGCCAGAAACCATTTAAATTCACCATGTGGACCAAATGCTTTCAGAAGGGTAAAATATTACTGTGTAAAAGCAGCAGTATTATTGCAGTGCAGCACAGAGCAGAGCTGGAGGAGGGGCCTAGCAGGCACACCCGCTACAGGCGACCTGCAAAGAAAATACAGGAGGGGGCGGAGACAAGACTACTCCGCCTGCACAAGGAGAGAGAGCAGCAGGGATGAGTCTGTACTACAGGGAACCGCTGCACAGAGGCAAAGCGCAGAAGCCGTTACATGCTAGAATATTGAACAGAACTGGAAGTCATACACAAAAGAGCAGAACGATCCAAGTAGGAATACACTTGACTCTTGGATTTAGAGGGGTTGTAAACCCTCATGGTTTTTCACCTTAATACATTCTATGCATTAAGGTGAAAAACCTCATGTGATGCAGCTGCCCCCCAGAGTCCCCCCTTTTACTTACCTGAACCCTTTCCATTGACTGGGGACGAGCACAACAGCTCCAGCCAGTGTCTTGGGTCCTGATTGGATAGATAGCAGCGCAGCCATTGGCTCCCGCTGCTGTCAATCAGATCTAAGGATGCGGGAGCAAGGGGGTGGGGCAGAGTCCTGCCCAACCCACTGCTGGGCAGGACTCTGCTGTGTAAATAGACGCAGCAGCAGGACACGGGACCGTGGCTCTCCAACAGGGCACTCAGGAAGAGGAGGAGCCAGGAGCACTGCTGAGGGACCCCAGAAAAGGTGATCAACTACACAGAGGCGGCAAGTATGTTTTGTTTTTGTTTTTTTTTTTACAAAAAAAAAAGGAACCTTTAGATTTCCTTAAAGTGATAGTCTTTTTTTGTTAAAAATCACAAGCATGTTAAATTTGCCTGCTCTGTGCAAAACCAACTGCCCCAATCCTCCTCTTCTCGGGTCCCTCTTTGGTGCCCCTGGCCCCTCCCTCCTGTTACTTCCAACAGCAAGCAGCTTGCTATGAGGGCACCCGAGCCAAGGCTCCCTGTGCCCATTCAGACATGAAGCTGTGACCCAGCCCTACACCCCCTCTCTGCTCATTGGCTCACTGACTGACAGCAGTGGGAGCCAATGGTACTTTCTCAGCAGGAGCAGGTCACCAGCGCCTTGCGCCCCAGACCCGGAAGTCACAAACAAAATACAAGCATGTTGTTTCGTGCAGCCCTGCGGCAGTAGAGCGGTCTGAAAGTAGTTATTGTATAGAATGCATTTTTCTTTACAACCACTTTAAACACTAAAGCTGGCCATACACCTATATATTATCTGCAGATTTTCTATGGTTAGATAGAAAAAGTGCAACAGATTTCTCCATGTTCACTAAACTGTGTGGATAAGGAATCTCCCACTTTTTTCATCTAACCATAGAAAATCTGCAGATAATCTATAAGTGTATGGCCAGCTTTACCCTAATCGTCTCTCGATCCACTGCTGTCCCATCTGCAGCTCTTCTCTGGTCTCACAGGATTTGCAGATGAGAATGCTGCTGTCAATCAAATCCTGTAAATGAGGGAGTGGGGGGGCTAGTGCACAGATGCACACCTCCCCACTCAGGAGCGAGTCCACACCAACGTCCCTATTGCAAGCGGCTTGCTATAGGGGCACTCTAAGGAGGAGGAGCAGAGTACGCCAGCAGGGGACCCCAGAAGAAGAGGTTTAGGGTCGCTCTGTGCCATACCATAGCACACAGCACGCAAGTAGATCATGTTTTTTTATTTAAAAAGGAAAAAAAAAAAAAATAGGTTTACAACCGCTTTAACACCCGGTAAAGGGGAAAAATAAAAATGCTTATATATTCAAACACACAGATAAACTGTCCTGCTCTACTCCATACAGCTGATGGTAAGGAGATAGAACAGACCAGTCTTGTGCGAAGTTTATGGATGGCAAACAGTGTCCGTGCCGAGCGCCAAGTGGAGTCTCCTTATAAGGAAGAACGGGGAGCCAAGCGGTTAACTCTCTAGACACTAGACAGCAGCGTATTGTATTTATATACATTGTGTGTAATACATTTACATTGCAGAGTTCTACCAATTTATTTATTTTTATTGCCCTGACAGCTAACACGTAAAAATTAGGGCTGAAACTAAATCGATTACCATTTTCATAAACAATTAATCGGCCAGTAAAATAGGGTTTAAAAAAAAAAAAAAAAAAAAAAAGCCCTTTATGGAACAAAAAAAAAAAATAAAAAAAAAAGGAAATATTCCTTTCACAGTTCCACAGTAAAAAATGAACCCCTTACAGTAGTGATTATCTGCTTTTTTTTTTTTTACTATAAAGGGCCAATTTTAGTTTTTTTAACCCCATTATGTTACTAAGCTTCTTAGACCTGGTTCACAGCTGTTTTTTGGTGCTTTTTGCAGAAACGCACTACAGGTCATTTACATTGTTTCCTATGGGACACGTTCACATCTGTGCTTTTTTCAGCCGCTGCGTATTTGGAAAGGGTCAGGGACTTTTTTTATGCAAATACTGCTTTTTTTGGTTCAATATACTTCAATGGAGAAGCTGCAGAAAAGCATGGAATGCGTTTTTACAGCAATGTGTTTTTTAATCTGTCCAACAACAAAATTGGTAAAAAACAAAAAAAAAAAAAACAAAAAGAAATTGCAAAAAAAGCAAATCGCAGCAAAATCACATGCGCAAAAAAATAAAAAATAAAACGCACAGCAAAAAGCACCGCAGAAACAGATCAAAAGCAAACTGCATTAGGTGTGTACCGAGCCTTATGCTGGTCACATGGATCAATTTTCAGACGAGAATATTCAGCCGAAAAATCTGTGTACATTCACTGAATAAAAGAATTTGAAATTTTCGGTTTTTAAAATGAATGTAATTTCTGAACGAAAACCACATACACTGAAAAATGAAAATTCCTTTGACCAAGAAATTTCCAAATTTTCCCGTCACTGTGGTTGAAAAAACAAACATCAATTTGACCCCATTAACGATTAGAAAATCTGAGTCTGATGATATTTACCAGATTCACCCTTTAACCACTTCAATACCCGCAACTGTCATATGACGTCCACAAGGTGGATCTCCCATCCTGGGTGGACGTCATATGACGTTCTATTCCCGGCCGTCTAGGCCCCCTAGATCGCTCGGGACCCGGTGCGTGTGCCCAGCGGCCGCGATGTCCGCCGGGCACCCGCGATTGCCCGGGAAAACAGCGGGACCGTGGAGCTGTGTGTGTAAACACACAGATCCCCGTCCTGTCACTGGAGAGGAGACCGATGATGTGTTCCAAGTACAGAGGAACACCGATCGGTCTCCTCCCCTTGTGAGTCCCCTCCCCCCACAGTTAGAATCACTTGCAGGGAACATATATTAATCCCTGCAGCGCCCCCTGGTGTTAACCCCTTCCATGCCAGTCACATTTACACAGTAATCAGTGCAATTTTTTAGCACTGATCGCTGTGTAACTGAATGGTCCCAAAAATGTGTCAAAAGTGTCCGCCGCAAAGTCGCAAAAAAATAAAAAATAAATAAATCACAGATCGCCACCATTACTAGTAAAAAAAAAGAAAAAAAAATGCAATAAATCTATCCCCTATTTTGTAGACGCTATAATACACATACACCTATAGGATGTCGTGTTTGACAGTCAAAAAAAAAAAAAAAAAAAAAAAAACACAGATCATTTATCAGCATCTCACATAAGCCCTGTCCTGTTTATATTCCCCCCCAAAAAAAATCCACCACTAGAAATGACCATCTAAATTTGAGTAAAACGAATCGGTCTACAATAACCAGCTAGGCTTCCATAGAGAACACACCTCTGCCCACTGATCACACAAGAGCAAACAGAATGGCGCACGAGAAGGTACCGAAACACACTAATAAAAACATAAAGTCCTGGGAGAATACATATGCAGCATTAGTGGCAGCTCCCTTGAGAGCGAAGCAGTCTCTGGAAGAACAATGGGAGAAAAACAAAGTGCGCCAAAAACTAAGTGCAGCAGAAGATGCAACGAATGCTACTGGGGTCACTCAGCGGGTCCCCGGTGGTGTGTAGATTTTATATGGAACTGGGGGGGTTGGGGGGGGACGACGACAACCAGCCAGACATCCATCTCGGAACCAGCATGGAACGCACTCCGCGTCGCATTGGAAGTGACATCAGAACATGGAGACGTTTCAAAGCATCCGCTAGATCAGGGGCTACCCCTGCACTAGATCAATAGCCATTCAGATCTGACAAAGAAGTTGATGCTTTGAAACGTTATCTCCATGTTCTGATGTCACTTCCAATGCGACGCGGAGTGCGTTCCATGCTTGTTCCGAGACGAGACTGATGTCTGGCCAGTTGTTCCTCTCCTCTCGTGTTAACATCTACACACCACCATCCACCGGACACCTGCTGAGTGACCACAGTACAGGGTGGATAAAAATCAATGATGATTTTTTTTTTTTTTTTTTTTTTTTTTTTTTTTTTTTTTTAAATATGATTTTTTTTTTTATTATTTGAAAATCAGATGTTTTTGATTGATCAAAATTTTTTTAATAAGATGATTTTGGAGTAAAAAAAAAAAAAAAATCTATCCAAAGATAGTTTTCTATTTAAGATACATTAATAATTTTGTTTATTCTGCATGAAATGGAGCTTAGTTATGTAGCATGAGGCTGCATATTCAGCAATTTCGTTTTTTTGGTAAACTCATTCAGTGAATCCAAGCTCTGCAAGCTGAGATAACATGCACTGCATTCACAGAACGTCACAGTAACAAAGTTCAGGAATATTCCTTTATCCCATTGTTTTGCAAATCTATGTACACTACAAACTGTATGAATGAATCAGTTCTGACATCACTGTTTTACTAACCTGACAAGCTTATTATTCTTGCTGGTAGTTCGAATCTTTAATATTTGCAAACAAAAAATGAAGGTTGATTTAGAATAAGTCCTTACATTTAAAGAGCACCTGTCATTTCAGATCCATCATGGCAGCGCCTGTTAGCGGGCATCCACTCACCTGCTGCCGCCACGTCCCTCACCTTGTTGTGTCACTGCCGCGTCACCAGCCGTCCCATTAAAGTGAATGGGACTGTCGGTGAGTCAACAGAGGGTCAGAGGAGGAGCCCCTGCAGGACAGAGATGACAGGTGCTCTTTAAAAATGAGGATTTAAATCAAACCTTTTTACTAGCGATTTAAATCAAAACCACCCTGCCACAGTATTATAATGCTATAAAGCTTACTGGTGTTTATATTAATGCGAGTAGCCATTTGGCTGATTTTAATTACCGTATTTACCGGCATATAACACGCACAGGCGTATAAAATGCACATTCATTTTAAGAGGGAAGTTTTAGGATAAAAAAAAAAAAAAAAAAAAAAAAATGTAATTTTAAATAAGGAACTTTAAAGCAAAATAAGGGCCATTGCCACAAATGCAGCAGCCGTGCCATCGCCATCAGTGTAGCCTGATCGATGCCCATCTGCAGCCTAGAGGGGGGGGGGGGGACGAGCGCCAACAGATTACATACAGTGAGAATCTCCTATGATCGACAGAACAGTGGTCCAATGGCGGCGCAGGAGACGGGACTCATTACAGAGGCCGCCAAGTAAACAGGAGATTCTCACTGTATGTAATCTGACGGCACTCATCCCGCCCCCCTCCTGTCCCCTCCAAGGCAGCTAAAATTGAAGTATTGGTGTATAACACGCAACATAGCCCATTCATTCATTATCTGTTCCCCTTTGATATGTGGAGTAATTCTTTTTTGGCCACCTCCCCTTTGATATGTGTAATTAGGTTAACAGATAACAATGTCAACTGAAATCTGGCCTGGTCTTATAGTGTGTGTGTGTGTAATACAGTACACACACTATAATTATATATATATATATATATATATATATATATATATATATATATATATATATATATATATATATATATATATATATATATATATACACATACATACATACATACACACATATATATTTTAATATAAAGTCCCACATAAAATCGGCCGACACATTACAACATATATTTGCACCCGATTTTCATGGTGAAAACGTGAGTGTTATACGCCGATAAATACACCATTCGTTGCGTCTTCTGCTGCACTTAGTTTTCGGCACACCTTGCTTTTCTCTTCCTGATCACACAATGTTGTCCTTCCAGCCATTGCTGACCAAGACAGAGACCAGCTAAAGATTCTCATAAGACCACTTCTAAAACTCACAGCAGATATTACGAATGAGAAGGGCATCTATGAAATGACACAAAAGGGATTAGCATAAGAAACGAATTATACTCGGAGTGCGAGAGCTTCAACAGGAAGCAAAAATCCAAACAAAGCCAATCCATACAGATTTATCAAAACAAAACAAAAAAAAAAAAAAGACGTACAAAGCAGCCCACGGAGTCAGATGGCTGGCTCCAGAAAACGCGCGGTCCACGGGCAGACCTGTGAGTCATCGCACTCTATTTATAGACGCCCCAGAGACTCCATCCAGCATAAACACAACACTCCTGTGTTCTCTTTAATGCCCGACAAGAGCGCCTCTCTGATTTCATCCCTCCTCACTACAGCCTGGACATTTAGGGAGAGGAAGGTAAACACACACTGGGGTCCGGGAACCAGTGACAGATCTCCAGTTCAGCTGGGAACCTGGACCCTTCCCAGGAAGTACAGGTGAAGGTGTAAGGAGTGGGCGGACCAGGGGGGATGGGGGGCGGACACTACACATTTCTACATGCTTGTAGAGAAGACAATACAGATTATATTACAGCTGCACAGCAACCAGTGGGAAGGAGGAGGAGGTGGGATGAAACCTGTTGAAAGAACAAGCAATGCGCAAAGTGTATTCTAAATCCAAAAACAAAAAAGCTATTCTATTGCAGCTTGCCAGTCCTTAAATGTGATGGCGGCTTGTTTTTCACTTGTCTGATTTTTATTTTCTTCTCGGGGTTTTAACTCTTTAGGGCCAGTTCACACCACATTCATTCTAGTGCATTTTTTTCCTGCATCAAAGACGCATAGAAAGTAGGTCATATGGTTTCCAATGGCATAGTTCATACCAGTGCGTTCCAGAAAAAAAAAAACCTGCTGAATTTCCCTGCGCTGGAACGCAGTAAAACACATCAAAAACGCACCAGAATGCACTGGAAGGCAACGCACAGGACCCCAGTACAGTAAAACAGGGGAAAAAAAAAAGGCACATGGAACGCATCCGTAATCGCATTAAAAAAGCACCAAAAATGTGCATGCAAAAAATGCATCTGGAACCGACCTGGAGTTTTTGTGGCGTGAACCAGCCCTTAAAGCTGTGTTCCAGCGACAAAAATGATTTTATTTTTTTAAAGTCAGCAGCCACAAACTGCAGCTGCTGACTTTTACTAAGGACTCTTAACTGTCCAGGGAGCCCACGATGCAGACGTCGCCAATTTTAACTAAGGCAGTGGAGCCTTGCACGAGCCCCCGGCAGTGGAGCCTTGCACGAGCCCCCGGCAGTGGAGCCTTGCACGAGCCCCCGGCAGTGGAGCCTTGCACGAGCCCCCGGCAGTGGAGCCTTGCACGAGCCCCCGGCAGTGGAGCCTTGCGAATGGCCAGCATGTCTTCTGGGACACATGTCCCAGAAGACAGCGGGGACCTCAAAAAAAAAAAAAAAAAAAAAAGTGGAAAAAGTGAAACGCTGTAATACTTTCCTACTTTCTGGATGCATTGTATGTTGGGTTACCTCCAGGCCCGTCTCCCTTGACACGATCCCTGAAAACCCACCTTATTTAGGAAAGCTTATCCCACCTAAAAATTAATTCAGACAACTCCAACAGATCACCTACTGCCATTACCTTTTGTATCACCACCCCCCGGCTTAGATTGTAAGCTCTATAAGAAGGACCTTCCTAATCCTTCGGTCTCCTTTTATATTTTAAAGTGCTGCACAAACTGCCAGCGCTATATAAACCCTTCATAATAGGCATCACTAAATGGCAGACAGCGGACCGGGTCACTGTCCCATTCAGACCGCCACAGTCCACCATTTAGGAGCCTTTTCTTCATCAGTCACCCTGTAATCCTCACCGAGCTGACAGCAGGAAGCAGGATGGAGTTCTGGATGGAGGGCGGGAGCTGCCCGAGATTAACAACCAAGCAGATCCATCTTTGTCTTACCACTGATGCGGAGCGGACGGGGCCCGAGGACTGATGCGGAGCGGACGGGGCCCGAGGACTGATGCGGAGCGGACGGGGCCCGAGGACTGATGCGGAGCGGACGGGGCCCGAGGACTGATGCGGAGCGGACGGGGCCCGAGGACTGATGCGGAGCGGACGGGGCCCGAGGACTGATGCGGAGCGGACGGGGCCCGAGGACTGATGCGGAGCGGACGGGGCCCGAGGACTGATGCGGAGCGGACGGGGCCCGAGGACTGATGCGGAGCGGACGGGGCCCGAGGACTGATGCGGAGCGGACGGGGCCCGAGGACTGATGCGGAGCGGACGGGGCCCGAGGACTGATGCGGAGCGGACGGGGCCCGAGGACTGATGCGGAGCGGACGGGGCCCGAGGACTGATGCGGAGCGGACGGGGCCCGAGGACTGATGCGGAGCGGACGGGGCCCGAGGACTGATGCGGAGCGGACGGGGCCCGAGGACTGATGCGGAGCGGACGGGGCCCGAGGACTGATGCGGAGCGGACGGGGCCCGAGGACTGATGCGGAGCGGACGGGGCCCGAGGACTGATGCGGAGCGGACGGGGCCCGAGGACTGATGCGGAGCGGACGGGGCCCGAGGACTGATGCGGAGCGGACGGGGCCCGAGGACTGATGCGGAGCGGACGGGGCCCGAGGACTGATGCGGAGCGGACGGGGCCCGAGGACTGATGCGGAGCGGACGGGGCCCGAGGACTGATGCGGAGCGGACGGGGCCCGAGGACTGATGCGGAGCGGACGGGGCCCGAGGACATTAGGAAAAAATAGCATTATGGAGCTATTCTAATACAAGATCCTGCGACATCACAGGGTCTCCTTTAGAAGTATCCATAGCTGAAGTCAGTGAATGAGGCTGTCAGGGAACCCCTGTGCCTCACTGTACATGTAGAGTGCCCTATCCACGTTAATGTGGGGTGGGACTGTAGGGCACGGGCATGGTCAGCAACCGAAGAGCAAAAAACTCCTACCATGTCTGCAGCATCCTGCTGTACAAAAAGAAAACTGCTATCCTATAATAAGCACATCAGATAAGCACAGAATGTTTCTTGCTCCTGTTGGAGAAATCTCTCAGCCTTGCACTCATACATAAATAAAACTGACCGCTCCGTTCTGACAGCATTCAGATCACGTTTCACCACAGAAAACCGTTCAGCTATTAAAGTGCTAAACAGTATTCGCTGAATGAAGAGAAAGTTTGCCTTGGTGGAATACTGTCCTAGGAGAGGAGTGCAGTGTGTGGGACTGAAGAACACCACAGGAGTAGAGGTGGCCATGCATGGCTCAAATCTTGGAGGATTCCGCCTGAAATCGGACAGAATTGAAGCTGTGGGCGATGCTGTCAGCAATAACCATGGGGGCATCAGATGCCGTCACTGTTCAGGGTCCTCAAGCAGCCGTGGGTGCTGTGGCAGCTTGATACAATAGCCGGAAGTCCACTTTCCTCCATTAATGCTGAACTGAGAAATCTATTCATATCGTCTTGTTCAGTCTGCAAACCCAGCAAGAGAAATCTAATGTATAGCGAGCCTAAGGAAACTAATCTGCTAATCAACTGAATTGGGGAGGGCACTGCATTGCTGCCCTTAATTCTAGCTGAATGAAAAGCTGAAGCCGCGGGGGGCAGGGAGAGGTAGTGTAAAAACCTTCCAAATTTGATCCCTTTTGACCTGTTAAATATCGATTAAAAAACAAAAAAACAAAAAAAAAAAAAACAAAGAAAAAAAACCCTGCTCATTTTGCCAGAAACCATGGTCAGTTGATAACTTCTTGGCCTCTCTGCCTGTGCTGCACTGTTATAGTTACAAGCCTATCCTATGGATTTTTACGGTCCTGCCCTTTTCAGACCTCAAGAAACGACAAAGGGTGTCAGCTCATTAGGATTGATCAATTTTCAGAGATCTATATCTATTTACCTATACACACACACACACACACACACACACACACACACCCCATGGTTTGGACTCCAACTTTCCTACAGACTAAATAAACATCGATTTGGGTTATTTTCACCAAGAAAATTTATCAGAATACAGTTTGGGCTAAATTTATGAAGAAAGATTTGCAAAATTTTATAATCTGTATTTGTGTGAAAAAAAAGCAATTTTGTTGGTTTTACTAGTAATATACTCTACCACTGAACTCAATTATACTTGGTTATATCTTAATATGATACTCCTATACAAATGTTAGTATTATTGTACAATTGTTATATCCAAGATCCAATAAAAGCTTAATGTTTTCAAAAAATTAATAAAAATTATAAAAAATTTCATATGGGTACAGTGTTGCATGACTGCGCAATTGTCAAAGTGCAACAGCCCTGAAAGCTGAAAATTGGTCTGGGCAGGAAGGGGGTAAAAGTGCCTGGTATTGAAGGGGTTAAACAATCACTGAGCTCTTTAATTCAGAGTTCCAGTCTTGGGAAAGCCCGATCATGTGGACGCTTTCTGTACTTTCAGGAATGAGCTCCGGACGGTTTTACCCCCTTCATTACCAGAGCATTTGTTGCCATTCAGCACTATGCTATTTTGACAATTGCGCGGTAACGCAACACTGTCTGGAAATTTAATTTTATAATTTTTTCACACAAATAAAGCTTACTTTTGGTGGCATTTGACCACCACTGGGGTTTTTTTTTTTTTTTTTTTTTTTTTATCTAAAAACTGAAGAAAGAAAGAAATAAAAAAAAAAAAAAAAGGTTCTACTTTAAAGCCTATCCAAAAAATAATTCATACATTTAGGCCAAAATGTATTCTGCTACACGTCTTTGGTAAAAATAAAAATCTCAATAAGTCCATATTAATTGGTTTGGGAGAAAGTCCACACACACACACACACACACACACAGCTATACTGGTAATGATCAGCGAATTACAGTGGGACTGGCATAGTGTGGTTGGCCAGCTGACGTTGGTTGGGAGTAGGGCTGAAACAACTAATCGATTAACCTATTATGAAATTAATCGATTACTATTTTCATAATCGATTAATCGACCAGTAACATAATGGGGTCAAAAAAATAAAATAAAATTAGCCCTTTATAGTACAAAAGCAAATAATCGCTACTGTAAATATTACTTACACCGTTCTACAGTAAAAAAATGAACCCCTTACAGTACTGTAGTCATCTGTCATTTTTTGTACTATAAAGGGCTATTTTTTTTTTAACCGGCTTAGATTGTAAGCTCTATAAGCAGGACCTTCCTAATCCTTCGTTCTCCTTTTATATTTTAAAGTGCTGCACAAACTGCCAGCGCTAAATAAACCCTTCATAATAGGCATCACTAAATGGCAGACAGCGGACCAGGTCACTGTCCCATTCAGACCGCCACAGTCCACACTTTAGGAGCCTTTTCTTCCTCAGTCACCCTGTAATCCTCACCGAGCTGACAACAGGAAGCAGGACAGTTCCGGATGGAGGGCGGGAGCTGCCCGAGATTAACAACCAAGCGATTGGTTGCTAGGATGAAGGGCGGTACTAGCAACCAATCACTATGTTGCCACTCCCGCCCTCCATCCAGACATGCTGTGCCTTTTGCCCTCAGATCTGTCTTTGCCTTACTACTGATGTGGAGCGGCCGGGGCCGAGGACTGGTGCGGAGCGGCCGGGGCCGAGGACTGGTGCGGAGCGGCCGGGGCCGAGGACTGGTGCGGAGCGGCCGGGGCCGAGGACTGGTGCGGAGCGGCCGGGGCCGAGGACTGGTGCGGAGCGGCCGGGGCCGAGGACTGGTGCGGAGCGGCCGGGGCCGAGGACTGGTGCGGAGCGGCCGGGGCCGAGGACTGGTGCGGAGCGGACGAGCTAAGGGCATTAGGAAAAATGGCATTATGGAGCTATTCTAATACAAGATCCTGCGACATCACAGGGTCTCCTTTAGAAGTATCCATAGCTGAAGTCAGTGAATGAGGCTGTCAGGGAACCCCTGTGCCTCACTGTACATGTAGAGTGCCCTATCCACGTTAATGTGGGGTGGGACTGTAGGGCACGGTCAGCAACCGAAGAGCAAAAAAAACTCCTACCATGTCTGCAGCATCCTGCTGTACAAAAAGAAAACTGCTATCCTATAATAAGCACATCAGATAAGCACAGAATGTTTCTTGCTCCTGTTGGAGAAATCTCTCAGCCTTGCACTCATACATAAATAAAACTGACCGCTCTGTTCTGACAGCATTCAGATCAGGTTTCACCACAGAAAACCGTTCAGCTATTAAAGTGCTAAACAGTATTCGCTGAATGAAGAGAAAGTTTGCCTTGGTGGAATACTGTCCTAGGAGAGGAGTGCAGTGTGTGGGACTGAAGAACACACCACAGGAGTAGAGGTGGCCATGCATGGCTCAAATCTTGGAGGATTCCGCATGAAATCGGACAGAATTGAAGCTGTGGGCGATGCTGTCAGCAATACCCACGGGGCCATCAGATGCCGTCACTGTTCAGGGTCCTCAAGCAGCCGTGGGTGCTGTGGCAGCGTGATACAATAGATGGAAGTCCACTTTCCTCCATTAATGCTGAACTGAGAAATCTATTCATATCGTCTTGTTCAGTCTGCAAACCGAGCAAGAGAAATCTAATGTATAGCGAGCCTAAGGAAACTAATCTGCTAATTGACTGAATTGGGGAGGGCACTGCATTGCTGCCATTAATTCTAGCTGAATGAAAGCTGAAGCCGCGGGGGGGGACTATTTTCATAATCGATTAATCGGCTAGTAACATAATGGGGTTAAAAAAAAACACTAAAATGAGCCCTTTATAGTACAAAAAAAAAAAAAAAATCAAATAATCACTACTGTAAACATTACTTTCACAGTTCTACAGTAAAAAAATTAACCCCTTACAGTAGTGATTATTTGCTTTTTTCTTGTACTATAAAGGGCTCATTGTAGTTTTTTTTTTAACCCCCATTATGTTACTAAACGTCTTAGACCTGGTACACATCTATGTTTTTTTGGTGCTTTTTGCAAAAACGCACTACAGTTCATTTACATGGTTTCCTATGGGACACGTTCACATCTATGCTTCTTTCAGCCGCTGTGTATGTGGAAAGGGTCAGGGACTTTTTTTTTTAAGGCAAAACTGTGCTTTTTTGGTTCAATATACTTCAATGGAGAAACTACAGAAAAGCGTGTAATGAGTTTTTGCAGCAATTTGTGTTTTTTAATCTGCCCAGCAACTAATAGGCCAAAAAAAAGATAGATAGAAAATTATATATATATATATATATATATATAATCTCTATCTATCTTCTGCCTGTTATTCTCAGAGTGGATTAAATATTTTGCTCCCTAACCATATAGTTGGTTATTTATATTGACCACTGCATAGAGATATTTAAGAATAAATTGCCTTTTTTTAAACTTTACATATTAACTAAATTATACAGCACACTTTTTTTAAGGTTATTAACTGATTATTTGAAACAATCGGCCAACTAATAGATTATGAAAATAATCATTAGTTGCAGCTCTAGTTAAATATACCATTAAAATAGTTAATAAAAACTATCGATAAAAAAAAAAAAAAAAAAAACTTGCTCATTTTGCCAGAAACCATGGTCAGTTGATAACTTCTTGGTCTCTCTGCCTGTGCTGCACTGTTATAGTTACAATCCTATCTTATGGATTTTTACTGTCCTGCCCCTTTTCAGACCTCAAGAAACGACAAAGGGTGTCAGTACATCAGGATTGATCAATTTTCAGAGAGCTATATCCATTTACCAGTACACACACACACCATAGTTTGGACTCTAACTTTCCTACAGACTAAACAAACATCGATTTGGGTTATTTTCACCAAGAAAATGTAGCAGAATACAGTTTGGGCTAAATTTTTGAAGAACGATTATTTGCAAAATGTTATAATCTATATTTGTGTGAAAAAAAAAAAAAAAAGCAATTTTGTTGGTTTTACTAGTAATATACTCTACCACTGAACTCAATTATACTTGGTTATATCTTAATATGATACTCCTGTACAAATGTTAGTATTATTGTACAATTGTTATATCCAAGATCCAATAAAAGCTTATTGTTTTCAAAAAAATTATAAAAAATGTCATATGGGTACAGTGTTGCATGACTGCGCAATTGTCAAAATGCGACAGCCCTGAAAGCTGAAAACTGGTCTGGGCAGGAAGGGGGTATAAGTGGGGTAAAAGTGCCCTGTATTGAAGGGGTTAAACAATCACAGAGCTCGTTAATTCAGAGTTCATGTCTTGGGAAAGCCCGATCATGTGGAAGCTTTCTGTACTTTCAGGAATGAGCTCCGGACGGTTTTACCCCCTTCATTACCAGAGCATTTGTTGCCATTCAGCACTATGCTACTTTGACAATTGCGCGGTAACACAACACTGTCTGGAAATTTAATTTTATAATTTTTTCACACAAATAAAGCTTACTTTTGGTGGCATTTGACCACCACTGGGGTTTTTTTTTTTATAAAAAAAAAAAAAAAAAAAAAAAAAGGTTCTACTTTAAAGCCTATCCAAAAAATAATTCATACATTTAGGCCAAAATGTATTCTGCTACACGTCTTTGGTAAAAATAAAAATCTCAATAAGTGCATATCAATTGGTTTGGGAGAAAGTCCACACACACGAATTTTACACAGCTACGATGCTATACTGGTAATGATCAGCGAATTACAGTGGGACTGGCATAGTGTGGTTTATAAAAAAAAAAAAAAAAAAAAAAAAAAAAAAGGACAGCAAATAACTACTGTAAATATTACTTTCACAGTACAAAAAAAAAAAAATGAACCCCTTACAGTAGTCATCTGCTTTTTTTGTACTATAAAGGGATAATTTTTTTTTAACCCCATTATGTTACTAAATGTCTTAGTTCACATCTATGCGTTTTTTGGTGCTTTTTGCAGAAATGCACTACAGTTCATTTACATGGCTTCCTACGGGAAACGTTCACATCTATGCTTCTTTCAGCCGCTGCTTATTTGGAAAGGGTCAGGGACACAAAACTGCTTTTTTTGGCTCAATAAACTTCAATGGAGAAACTGCAGAAAAGCATGCAATGATTTTTTGCAGCAATTTGTGTTTTTTTAATCTGCCCAACAAATAATTGGCCAAAAAAGATGCAAAATAAACAAATCGCAGCAAAATCACGTGCGCAAAAATCAAAATGCACAGCAAAAAGTACCGCAGAAACAGATCAAAAGCAAACTGCATAGGTGTGTACCGAGCCTTATGCTAGCCACACCGATCAATTTTCAGACAAAAAAAAAAAAATCTTTGTACATTTGCTGAATGAAAGAATGTTTGAAATTTTCACTTGTTTTTAACATTCTGGTTTTTAAAAAGAATGTAATTTCTGAACGAAAACCACATACACTGTCTGAAAATTTATTTGACCAAGAAGTTTTCTATTTCCAAATTTTCCCGTCACTATGGTTGAAAATTAACGTTTTGACCCCACCAACGATTAGAAAATCGAACGAACGTTCTTGAAATAACATTTTTTGAAGGAAGACTGTTTTTTTAAATAAAAAAATTTGATCTGAGTCTGATGGTATTTAACAGATTCACCCTTTAATAGTATATATCCTCTAATAGTATATACAGTATATATCTCTTCTGTCTGTTCTCAGAGTGGATTAGAGATTTTGCTCCCTAACCATATACAGGGGGTCCCCGACTTACAAACATCCGACTTACAAACGACTCCTACTTACAAACGGAGGGAGACAACAGGAAGTGAGAGGAAATCCACCCCTAGGAAGGGAAATTCACTCCTGTAAGAGTTAATATGGGAAAAAGGTGTCTCCACTGATGCTTTATCACCAGTTCATGCTTCCCTAACAACCCAAAATTTTCAAAATCCAATTGTCATTGGGACAGAAGGTGGGGTGAAATCTTCTGAACAGGGGCACAGACAGCAAAACAAATGTTACAGGGATGATAACCCTTCTCTATGTTATCTAAAAAACTTAATAGATTTTTTGCCTGGAGCTACACTTAAAAAAATGTACCTGTTCCGACTTACAAAAACAGATTCAACTTAAGAACAAACCTACAGTCCCTACCTTGTTTGTAACCCAGGGACCCCCTGTAGTTGGTTATTTATATTTACCACTGCATAGAGATATTAAAGAATAAATTGCCTTTTTTTAAAACTTTATATATTAACTAAATTTTAAAGCACACTTTTTTTTTTAAGGTTATTAACCGATTAATCAAAACAATAAATCGGCCAACTAATCGATTATGAAAATAATCGTTAGTTGTAGCCCTAGTTGGGAGGTACACAGACATCAATAGTGACAGTAGTCAGTGCCAATACTGTACACTGTACTGATGACATCTAGGAGCAAAGGGTTAACTGTGTGCCTAACAATGTATAATGTGTGTATTGCGTGCTGCTTTTACTTTACCTTTTTTTCTCTGAGAACAGCCAGATCGCTATTTGTAATACACAGTTCTGGGTTTCTGCAAACACAGAACTGTGTGTGATTGGCCACAGCAGATCACCTGACTTTGGCCAAAATCAGCTGCCAAACTCATGCTGTGTCCAATCAACTGAACCTAGAAGAAAGTGTAAAGGAAATGTGTAAGTTCTGTATATAATTGCATTCCATTTTGTATGTATTGCACACGGCCCTCACTATGCACATGGCACTAATAATGTTTTCTTTACATGTTTGCATTCTTTCAAGTCCTGATTAGAATTAGCCTGCCTATGTTACGCCCCTTGTCACCATAAACGTACAATTGTAATATTAATGTGATACCTACGTAATCGTGTGTATAAAAACCTTCAATTGCGCCATAATAAAGCAGAACAGTTATTTGGAAAGATGCAGAGTATCTTTTGTGTCTGTTCCCTACTGCAGTAGTTAATCATTTAGAACCACTGATCAATATAAAGATAGGAGTTGCCTATCTATAAATGTCCAAGTCAGAAGGCTTGCGACATACAGGCAAGTCACCCAGCCTGGAGATGCTGCCCGCTCACAGTACAACCACTATGGGTGGGTGGCAAGCAGTTAATAAAAACAAATAGGTGGAGCTGCAGAGTCCACATAAGGCCACTTATACGACTTGTCCCACGATTTGGGACTGCAAAGTAGCATGACAAGTCGTTCCCCATGATTTCCAATGACAGCCATTAATATTAGTACGACTTCAAGGTCGTTCCGACTTCAAAGTAGTCCCTGCACGATTTTGGTGCCACTTACACAGGCATTCCTTGAAATCGTGGCAAAATCACGTGACTTTGAAGTCGCACAAGAGAAAAAGGGGCCCAAGGCCTACAAATAAGTTGCGCTGTGAGCTGATGTGCAGACGCCTCTCTGCTGGGGTCCCCAGGAGATACAAGCAGGTGGATGATTTGATTCGACTCAAGTACACAAAATGAGAGGACTTAGCATGGATTAGCCCTTTAACATGGCAATAATAAAATCGCATGTTGTCTATAGTTTAGAGCAGGGGTCTCAAACTGGTGGCCCTGCAGCTGTTGCAGAACTACAATTCCCATGAGGCATTGCAAGGCCGACAGTTACAAGCATGACTCCTATAGGCAGAGGCATGATGGGACTTGTAGTTCTGCAACAGCTGGAGGGCCGCCAGTTTGAGACCCCTGGTATAGAGTGCTTTACACTCAATGGGTTTATGACATTTACAGTGGATTGTTAAAAAAAAAAAAAAAAAAAAAATATATGCCCAAGAGAAAACCACTTACCCACACACGCATTCAAAAACAGCCAGTCAGTCTTCCTCATACGATTTTTGATTTGCTTTAACTTTTTGAGGTCCAGTTCCAGCTCATCCTTGCTGCCCACTGCCCCAGCCAGTTCAATTCTTTGGAAGTCCATCTCAGAATCCCGTTTGGACATGGGTGGAGAACGGCGCTGGCCGTTGCCACTACTGCAGCCCCCTCTCCAGCGTGCCCGGTCCTGCTCGTTAATAATGGAGGAAGCCTTATCTGTGTCTGCCAGCTCTATAGCGTCCATGTTGTTTGGAGTAGGATGATCGCACACGACACATTTCTTTGCTTTGGCAGAGTTCTCATATGTGCAAGCAGAGCAAATCCAATGTTGACCTTTAATATTCAGTTTATTGCGGTCGTTGTATTCCTCACATGGGTCAATGGGGCCAGGTATAGACCTCAACCCTGATCCGGAGGATTGGGGAGATTCTGTTGGGCTACGTGTCCTACGCTGTGACAAACACTGAGTGCATCGGATGGCTCTGGGCCAGTTCAGGTAGGTGCACAAGTGACAGGACCACTTACTGCTATTTTCCACGCTAAATGAGGACTTGACACGTGGCCGGGCACTGGAATCTGGGCAAATTAAGGGACTCCCACCACTCCTCTCTATGGTACCCACATTAGAACTGCTACTTTTAAAGGGCTCCTCTGTGATTATAGCACCACTGGGTCTCTGAGCACGACACATGGTACACTTGATAGCAGACGGCCAATTCTCATAAGTACAATATTCGCAAGACCACTTTATGCCATGCTCCGTCATCGTGACACTCCCAAGGATTGAAGGCTGTATCTGTCAGGAAGCTGGAGAGGGGGAAAAATAAATAAAAAATCATTAGAAAAAAATAATATAAAAAAACTTCACGCCAAGTGCTAAGTGAAGAAGTTACATTACGCATGATGTTCCCTAAAAGGATGATCCCAGTTCAGACCACACACATTAAAAAAAAAATATAAAAAAAAAAAAATGAATAATAAAAAGAATAATAAGAATAATAATAAGGCCTCTTTCACACTGGGGCGTTTTTCAGGCGCTTTAGCGTTAAAAAAAAAAAAAAAAAAGCGCCTGTAAAGCGCTTGAAAGAAGCTTCATCTGCAATCCCAATGTGAAAGCCCAAGTGCTTTAAGAGCCCTTTCACACTGCCAGCGCCCGAAAAACGCTCCTAAAGCGCCGATTAAACTAGCAGCGCTTTACCAGCGTTTTTCGAGCGCTAGTGGGGCAATAAAGGGTTAAAAGAGCCCACAAAGCGCTGCTGCCAAAAGTGCTTTTCGGGCGTTTTTCAGGCGCTTTTTGGGCGTTTTGCAGGTGCTTCCCATTGATTTCAATGGGAAGGGGCGCTTTAGGAGCGGTGTATTCACCGCTGCAATGAAGCTGCTTGCAGGACTTTTTTGGACGCCCCACCAGCGCAGCGCCTCAGTGTGAAAGCACTCGGGCTTTCACATTGGGATTGCAGTTGCGGCTTCTTTCAGGCTTTTTACAGGCGCTTGTTTTTAAGCTAAAACACCCCAGTGTGAAAGGGATCTCAGTGTAAAAGCACTCAGGCTTTCACATTGGGATTGCAGATGAGGCTTCTTTCAAGCGCTTTACAGGCGCTTTTTTTAACGCTAAAGCGTCTGAAAAACGCCTGAAACCCCCCCAGTGTGAAAGGGGCCTAATAAGAATAATAATAATAATAATATCACACTGGCAGCTGGGGGACATTAAACTGGAGGAGGGGGTGGAGCTGACTTGCCTCTGTGCGTCTATGGATGCACATGGCCTGGTTTGGCAACACACCCCAACGGAGGTGGTAAGGGACTGCTCTGTGCGATACCATTGCACAAAGCAGGTAAGCATAACAGGTTTTATTATTTTAAAAGGGAAGAAAGGTGAATTCGATTTAAAACACTAGTAAAAAGACTTGGATTTAAATCATAATTTAAAAAAAGAGCAACTGTCATCTCTGTCCCACAGAGGCTCCTCTCCTCTGACCCGCTGTTGACTCACCAACAGTAATATTCACTTTAATGGGACGGCTGGTGATGTGGCAGTGACACAACAAGGGGAGGGATGTGGCGGCAGCAGGTGAGTGGATGCCCGCTAACAGGCGCTGCCATAATGGATCTGAAATGACAGGTGCTCTTTAAATGCAAGGACTACTTCTTGCTGGTAGTTAGAATCTTTAACATTTGAAAACAAAATTAAGGTTTCCCATTTAGAATATTAAGCTGTCAGGTTAGTAAAACACTGATTCAAAATCGTACAGTTTGTAGTGTACATAGATATGAAAAACAATGGGATAAAGGAATATTCCTGAACTTTGTTTTATCTCATGGTTACCGTGAAATTGTGCGAAATCATCATCAATGCAGTGCATGTTATCTCAGCTTACAGAGCTTGGATTTATTGAAGAAGTTTACCAAAAATGTAAATATTGCAGAATATACAGCCTCAAGCTACATAACTAGCTCCATTTCATGCTGAATAAACTAAATTACTGCATCTTAAATAGAATACTCTGTTGATTGTTACCCTAAAAAGCATTTAAAAAAAAATAAAAATAAAAACCTAAGAAATACGATTAAAAAAAGAAAAGAAAAAAAGAAATCCAAAGAAATCCAATTTAAAGAAAATCAAAGAAATCCAATTTAAAAAAAAAAATCAAAAACAAATCCAAATTTAAAAATCAAAAACAAATGATTTTTTTACATTTTTTTTTTTTATTGATTTTTATTTACCCGGCTTTAAAACCACTTTCCCATACAAAGACAAGCTACCATTTCTTGCAGCCCTCTGGACGTGTAAAGGGTCACACTTGAGGCCTCCTACATTTTCAAGCTGTCCACCACCTCCATAAACAGTAAAAACAAGTCATGTGCCTATACATGATCCAACTTTGTATATGCATTTATTCTATATTCAAAAATGTAATGGTCATGACAGGTTTCCATAAATAAATAAATAAATAAATCAAAGGAGTAGCTTAAGTGTCACAGGAGTCCCTGCTGCAAAGTTCCTTGGTGCATGACGACAGCTAAAATGTAAAAAGCCTATAATTCTTCATGTGACGGTTCATAATGCACGTCCCATACTGTCACAGCCCTATGGCAAGAGGACGTTTATAAACTGACATTTCTCAGTAGGTGTCCCACAAGCATTCCAAAGAAAACCGACTACATGGGATGTCTGCGAATAACGCAATGGCCAAAAAATTGCAAGAATGATTAGAGCCGTGCCAGAAAACAGAGGGAACAAATCTTAGAACATCATCCAACCAGGGCAAAGGCAAAAATGTGCTTTTCGTCTGAAGGTGCCTGGACTTTGTCACCAAAATAATAAAAGCTATCCGATATAGATCTCTGTTAAACAATCTAAAACCAAACTCGGGAGAGCCTAAAGTTAGCTTACTAACTTTACTTTAAAACTAACAAAAATCGTTTGAGCTGCCAAAATACAATTACATTTTTTTTTTTCCTTCTAACTTTCTTCTTACAAGGCCGTTGCATCACGGCTGCTCCATGCTCTAGTAGTGCCAGAGACCAGCACAATTTTAGGCATTTTGATGCGATTACATATATGATCCTTACCCTCAGCAGAGCTTTGCCTTGGCTTTTGGTCATGCAACTTGCACAAGTGGGAGTCCGGAATGGCATTTTCTTCATAAAAGCCAATTGCTCATAAATCCTATTCAAAATCTCCGTACAAGCCAGCACACTAGATCCCAGTCCATGTACTGGGAGGGAAATGCTTGGTTTGCCGGGAGAACAATGTTAACCATTTCCGGTTTCTTCCAGAGCTCCAGTACACTCACTAGTCACCCCTGGCACAACCAGTTAAACAGCTGGGTTGAACTTTAAGCACATGATTTAATTTTTGCACAGAAATAGGTCAAGACTGATTAAGCCCAAAATAGTTTTATTCTGATGTACTATGTCACAATGTACTCGTACAGCAGAATCTGTGCTTTAAATACACAGCTTGCAGAAAGCCGGCCTGCAATGTGTACAAACAGACGTGATAGTGGCACTACCTCACATGATCGGAATAGGCCCCATAAAAGAGAGATGATTTTAACGATTTTCCACATTAAAGTCAATTAAACTGTAAGCCCAAACACAATCTTCAATACAGAAAAAAGAAAGAAATGGACATTTACAAGCTTAAAGAGGTCGTAACCCCCAAAAAAATAAGGAGATCCTGATCCCTTATATCAGGTCAAACAGCATAGAACTTGCTGTCTAATCGGTCTCTTTCTATGCTGTAAAAAAACCTGGCTAATCCTGCCCGTTCCTGTGTCTCCCTATGTAAACTGACCACAGCAATTATGGCTGCTAAATCATGATACGGTGGTCAGGTCATGTCCCTCCTTCAGCCCGCAGTCCATTTCTCCCTCCTTACAGCCCCTCCCCTCCTGCCCCTCCCCACCTGCCACTATTAGCAGGTGGCAGTAAAGTCAGAGAAGGATTACTGTCAGCCCCTCTGTTCTACCAAGCTATACTACAGTGTAAATGTTGGGATGAAATGTTGCCTCTAAATACCTTCTTTCAGATCATTTGTTTGGTCACGTGACCGCCGACTGTTCTCCTTCACCAATCTAAGAGCTATAGTGGGAGGGGATAAGCGGACACAGCAGTCATGTGACCCCCCTGGCTGAATCTGGATCTCAACCCCTCCCACTGTAGCCCTTAGATCGGACGAGGAGAGCGGCTGGAGGTCACTTGACCAAACAAGCGATCTGAAAAAAAAAGGTATTTAGAGGCATCATTTTATTTAAAACAATTACACTGTGTAGTATGGCTTGGTAAAAGGAAAGAAGAAGGAAAGTAAAAGCTATGACGCAAGGCAATGCCCCCAACTGGTAGGGTATGAGAACATGACTCAGATTTAAGGATTCATTTCTGATTATCCAATTGTGCACTTTCTACCTCTGTATTTGATGTAGAGTGCCTAATCCTGAAGCAATTTACCCATCAGAGGCAAGCTTTTTGCAGTCGGCTCTTAATTACCACAAAAGATTTTCTAATTCTTGGAGCGAATGATAATATGGTACTTCAACACGCCTATGCAAATAAGATCCTCAGACAAGTGGAAGAGAAGACTGCAGAAGGTCCCGGTGGTGCAGGGAAGCATACGAGGACAGCCAGGTGCCTCAAAAAACAGTTCTCTGCAAGATATCCCAAGTCCAAATCGCCAGCCACTACAATTAGCAAGTCATGTTTTTAAAGTGTGTGTGGGCGTGCGTGTTGGTAACATTTACATGGTCACCAAGTCCTGGTGGCCTGAACTGCCCAAAGACTGCTCCATTATTTAATGGGGAGGACATAAACTTGAAGGGATAGAGCACATTATGTACCTCACAGTGATATTTAGCAATCCAAAGACCAGAAAACAATTCCTCTGAAAAAAGGGGCGTCGCTGACAATGGGCAGGCTGAACGTACCAAGTTGATTGCTCAACTAGGGTACAACCAGCTGGCTGGATTCTCTTGTGATTATTGCTGGAGGCTGCTATAGCCGCTGGCAATCACTGTCTTCTCCCGGGGGGGGGGGGGGGAGGAGGAAGCTGTCCCCACCCAGAGAAGACAATTGCCGATTCCCCTCACCAGCACCATCTGTTGATGGGGGGGGACTGTGCAAATTTCTTTCCTGCAACCACGGGTTGCACCGTGTATAGCCTGCCTTAAAATTGCATAGAATTATCTCTCTTCTCCTCCAAAAACTTGAATAGGAGCAGGGGGTAATATCTGCTTAATGAAGAACTGAACTCTTATAGCTGTGCCCAAACAAGTCAGGCAGAAGGCAAAGGACAAATCACCAGTATTTCCTAAAGGTCTCTGCTGCTGATTCCCCTCCCCCATTACTCACTAACCATGCCTCATTCTGCACTCTTAATGTGAAGGCAGCCATCTTGATAGAGGCAGGGCTTTGCTTGCTTATGTCAGGCCAGTAACTCCACTCTGATGCAACAGAGTGGAGGCACTCTGATGCAACAGAGTGGAGGCACTCTGATGCAACAGAGTGGAGGCACTCTGATGCAACAGAGTGGAGGCACTCTGATGCAACAGAGTGGAGGCACTCTGATGCAACAGAGTGGAGGCACTCTGATGCAACAGAGTGGAGGCACTCTGATGCAACAGAGTGGAGGCACTCTGATGCAACAGAGTGGAGGCACTCATAGTTTCATAGTTAGTAAGGTTGAATAAAGACATCAGTCCATCCAGTTCAACCTGAGTGTCTACAATTGTCCCCATCCCTGTACATTGCACACTCACATCGGTCCCTACCCTCAAGGAGCCCACAATCCAAGTTCCCCATTCATATACTAGGGCCAATTTTTGGACAGAAGCCAATTAACCTACCTACATGTCTTTGGATTGTGGGAGGAAACCGGAGTACCCGGAGGAAACCCACTCAGGCACAGGGAGAACATGCAAACTCCAGGCATGTAGTGTCGTGGTTGGGAATCGAACCAGCGACCCTTCTTACTGCTAGGTGAGAGTGCTAACCACTACACCACTGTGCCGCCCAGTGCAATAGAGTGGAGGCACTCTAATGCAATAGAGTGGAGGCATAGGGTGGAGGCACTCTAATGCAAGAGTGCCAGTCAGGGGAGGGGGGGGGGGTAGATTGACTAGCAGATTTAGATACACAAACTAAAGGAGCCTAAAGACAGACCTATGTCACTGGCCCCTCCTAATTTTTCACAAACTTATATTGGATATAGTGCGGAGCTGAATCACTTTTTATTTACAGTCTCATAGCATGACATAACATTTGTATCCACGACAGTCTGTAAAAATAAGGTAACCTATTTAACGGTTGCGGTCAGGTCACACTCTGTAACCAGAAAGTGAAATTTAGCTGCTGGTGGGCCGCTGAAATAAATCATTATTTATGATGTCAGATAACTCAAAATGAGTGCCTACAGGAATCATTGCAGAGTGTCAGGCAGAGTTTTGCTGTCAGAGTTAAGTCCTTGGAGCAGGATACAGGGAAGTGTGTAGGTGTAGCTAGTCCAGCAAAAGCTTCAGGTTCTCCTATTACAATGTTTGGGAATAGAAGCAGAGAAAACTAAACCCCAGTAGTGCGGTCAGCTGGTCATGTGTATGAAAGAGATACGAAGGCAAGGAAGGAGACTGGAGATGCATTTATACTAACTTAGTGCTCACTAACCTACAAGTGCACCTACCCGACCAATCACGGCAAGGTCTTGCTAGAAGGGCAATTAATAAAAGAGATCGTGTTTTTTTTTTTTTTTTTTCCTTTTACACCATAACATTCCTCACAAAATACAAAAATGTGATTATGCATTTGGTTAATGCAGCCCGATCGATCCTACATCCAAGCTCTTTGGAAATACTCTTCACCTCCCACTATAAAAAGACAGTGGTTCCATCTAAGTCATGATACTGTATAGAACATTGTTTCTCAACCTTTTTTCAGTCAAGGCACCCGTAACAGACATGTAGGACACCCAATGTTAGAAGCGTTTTTTTCTTCCAAAGCAAATACACTGTTGCACACTGGTACTGACCAGTATCCCAAGGTTTCTCTTCTCCCTCCATTTTTCTTCATCAGTCAGTTAATGTGACCCCAGTGCTGAGGGAGCGGGGCACAGGGGCGTCAAACAAGGATGCTGTGGAGGCGGCAGACAACTGACGACATCATTGGTTAGGATGCCAGAAAGTCGTAATGGTGCACAATGAAAACCCATGGCTTTGTGCACCTAAAAAAAAAAAAAAAAAAGAAGATTCATCCACACGCCGGCTTGTATACAATTTGTATTATTTTTAGGCATTTTGCCAAGATACCCCTGAAGAAACCTCAAGGCACCCTGGTTGAAAAAGGCAGATATAGAATATATATGGAAATTACTAGTTTCATAAAAGGCAAATTAAAATGTCATGATATATGGTTTAACTGGAAGGACTTGTCCCGTTCAGAAGACATCCAAATCCTGACCAACTCTTCCCATTCAGAAGACGACATCCAAATCCTGACCAACTCTTCCCATTCAGAAGACGACATCCAAATCCTGACCAACTCCTCCCGTTCAGAAGACGACATCCAAATCCTGACCAACTCCTCCCGTTCAGAAGACGACATCCAAATCCTGACCAACTCCTCCCGTTCAGAAGACATCCAAATCCTGACCAACTCCTCCCGTTCAGAAGACATCCAAATCCTGACCAACTCCTCCCGTTCAGAAGAGGACATTCAAATCCTGACCAACTCCTCCCCTTCAGAAGAGGACATTCAAATCCTGACCAACTCCTCCCCTTCAGAAGAGGACATTCAAATCCTGACCAACTCCCGTTCAGAAGACGACATCCAAATCCTGACCAACTCCTCCCCCTCCTATTCGGCCTTTAAAAACGGAAAAATAGGTTTACATCCTCCGACACTTCTATGATGTCTTTGCATATTCGGATCAAGCACTATCCCTGGTTGGATCGGGAGTTCCACTTTCTAACATCCACTGAAACCCCCCCCCTCTTTTTCTCCCAACCCCCTTACCCTTTCATGAAAAATGAATTAATTTATATTACATTATATCACTTCATTGTTCCTCGTGTACTCACAAGTCATGTTGTGTTTATTATGAGATCACATATCTTGCTATTGCTTGCCACAAATACCTCATATGTTTTCACGATTTGTAATATCTCATAAATTTCGTAAAAAAAAAAAAAAAAAAAAAAAAAAAAAAAGAAAAAAAAATAAAAAAATAAAAAAAAAAAAAAAAAAAAATGTATACACGTATACACGAGCAATATAAATGGGGCCAGTTGGAGAAATAAGAAAATGCCTTAGACGTGTTCCTATTTAAAGTATCTCATCCAAAATTAAATTTTTGTTGCAGGGGATGCCTGAAATCTGACTTGCATCTTAAGCAGACTTCTGGGAAAACTGGTGAGCCAAACCAGCAGGAAATGATGTTTCTGGGGAGTGGTCAATACACACTCTGTACATAACAACTCCAGGTAGCCATATTGCATTGCATTTACAGAAAATTACAGCGGCTACAGAATGAAAAAGAAAGGTGATTTTTAATAACAGTCAACAATATGACTTGTGTCACAAGTTTATACTCTATATTTTTTCTTTATTTGCGATTTCTCTCCCCCCCCCCCCCCCCCCCCCCCCCCCCCCCCCCCCCCCCCCCCCCCCCCCCCCCCCCCCCCCCCCCCCCCCCCCCCCCCTCCCCCCCCCCCCCCCCCCCCTCAAAAGTGGAGTTACCCCCTTTTTTTTTTTAATTAAATCATTTATTGAAAAAGAGAACATTTTCATTTTACAAACAATCACAATATTGAGAGGACACAAAATTATCCATTCGTATAGCCAGCCGGCTACACGGTATTTGCATTTGACTGTATACAAAGGCAACATTCCATATAAAATAAAGATATAAATTTTAAAAACGTATACCAGAGTCTGTTGTCTGAGTTACCATATACTGTGCGTGTCCTCATAGCCCATCCCCCCAACCCCACTCCCAGCCCTTAACAGGACCAACGAGCAGGGCAGGGGTACCACACCCCCCTAAACAGCGGGGGAGGTTCACAGTATTCATATATTGGAGTTACCCTTTAATGTATGGCCTGCCTTGGCCGAGAACCCCTGGCAGCTGGAAGATGAAGCGAGTCTGTTTGCTGTAATACAGCAACTTCTGATAAGATGGGTGAGCAGATATCGCTACTATAAGTCAATAGCATGGAATACATTAATGGCGGTCAGACAGGAGAATGGTGCACAACCCTTTATACCAGTCTCCTCTTTAGCCGTGCTGCTCACTCTGGGTTTTGCAGGAGGAAGAAATGGCAGCTACTGACTTATGCATATCAGTGGCCCCTGGGCTTCGTGGCTCACGTGACCACACATTTGATGGTACATGCAGTACTTGAAAATTGACTGCTTTCCATCTCTAGTGCCGCCTTACAACGTTCAGTACATGGCAAGGTTCACTTCAATTAAATGTACAATAGAAATAAGAAAAAACCTGCACTAAGCTCTCCCGGACAATGCCTCGGGCTTTCTTTGTGGCTGGGTCTGGCACAGCGACACAGCAGCAGTCTAGGAAGGAGAGCGAGAGATTACTTAGAGTTTTATACAAGTGATTTTAAAATGAAAATAGAAGCAGGAAATCAGCAGGAATAGGACTGCAGAAAGCAGGGCTTCCTTACAAAAAAAAGGCAGCAAAAGGAAACAGACATATTTTGGTTGCCAAGAAAATGAACTGCAGTGCATAATACAAACTTACTCATAACAGCAGAAAGAGAATCTCTCTGACAATGAGCAGGTCCCCGGGGCCCCCAGACAGATCTCAATTTATCAGAAACTCCTCCCTAGTAAAAAAAAAATAAAACCACAAAAGGTGGAAAATAAAATAAATAAAAAAAAAAAAAGTTATCCAAGTGTTACATAAATATTGTAGCAGATGTATGCTTCCACCCTATACCATAGGGCCCATTTGCCCAACTACTGCAATACAATAATTTCATATAGACCTCACACTGACCACAATCTGGCAGCATTTGAAGAAAAAAAAACTTAGACATTTTTTTGGTAAACTCATTCAATGAATCCAAGCTTTGCAAGCTGAGATGACATGCACTGCATTCACACAATTTCACAGTAACCACGAGATAAAACAATGTTCAGGAATATCCCTTTATCCCATTGTTTTGCTAATCTATGTACACTACAAACTGTACGAGTGAATCGGTTCCGATAACTCAGTTTTACAAACCTGACAGCTTAGACTTCATGTACACTGCTGCAGGTAAACTGACATTTAGGAGCAGTCGGGCATTTTTTTCCAGCTGCCCCTGAACTCTCCTCTGTTGTTATCTTATCAGTACATGTACACAGGGTCGTTTGTAGTCATTTCTAGGCAGTTCAGTTTAGAAAAATTTTTTGGAACTCAAAAAAAATTAAAAAAAAAACAAAAAAAAATTAAAAAGCATTCAGGACATATGTTCAGAGGCATTTGAAATGCCAAATGCCTGTAACAGCTTATAAACATGGTAAATTGCGTTTAGCTTACAAGAGTTTTTCATTTTGATTTTTTAATGCTTCTAAAACACAAATGCGGCAAAATCGCCACTAAAGTCTGCATGTAAAAACAGACATTTTTAAACGTCAGTTACCATCTGTCAAGTTCAATAGTTCAGGAGAGATTGTAAAACGTTCTGTGTACATGAAGCTAGAGCTGCACGATTCTGGCCAAAATGAGAATCGCAATTTTTTTGCTTAGAATAAAAAGATCGCGATTCTCGTGTCGTAAAATCTTTCACATTATAAATAAAAAAAAAAAAAAAAACACGAAAGTTTTTTTTGCATTTGAAAGAACGCTGCGCAAATACAGTGTGAAAGAAAATATTGCAACAACCACCATTTTATTCTCTAGGGCAGGGATATGGAATTAGCGGACCTCTAGCTGTTGTAGAACTACAATGAGGCATAGGAAGACTGCAAGCTACAAGCATGACACCCAGAGGCATGATGGGACTTGTAGTTTTGCAACAGCTGGGAGGTCTTCTAATTTCATATCCCTACTCTAGAATACACACACACACACACACACACACACACACACACACACACACACACACACACACACACACACACACAATATTTGGGGGGGTTCTAAGTAATTTTTGAGCAAAAAAAATATTTTAATTTGAAAGCAACAAATATCAGAAAAAGGTTTAGCATTTAAAGAGGAAGTAAACCTCTTTTACAACTTTAGCTTACAGGTAGGCCTATATTAAGGCTTACCTGTAGCTAACAGGGATATCTCCTATACCTGTATTTGCATGTGCCGACGTCATGCGGCACATGCGCACTAGCGACAACTGAAGCAACGGCGCTATATGCCGATGCTTCAGTTGTTATATGCCGATCTCGTGCGCATTACGTCATCGCGGCTCCGACAAATCACAGCGCCAGAGCCGCGATACCCGGAAGTCACTCCGGGCGAAGATGTCGGCGGTCGGAGGGGGAGAAGAGGATTGATGCCGAGGCTTCGATCTCAGGTAAGTGATGCATAATTAGCTTTGTCTTGCAGGTTTTTTTTTTTTGGGCGTTTTTGTCAAGAGGGTTTACTTCCTCTTTAAGTGGTTAAACTTTTCACTTAAACACAAAGTCTATTCCGTTGACAAATTGTTACAATGTTTATACTTAAAGTGGGGTTGCACCCAAAAAAAAAAAAAAAAAAAAAATCCATTAAAATGTTCCTAAGGTAAAAAAAAAAAAAAAAAAAACATTTGGAAAATTTGTTTTTTTAACTCACCTCTAAATAGATGTTGCTAGGGGGTCCCTTGTAGTCTGCCTCCTTCACTGCCCGGGCTGGTGACATCACTTCCCCTCGGGACAGGAAGGGCTCAGCTCTGCCCCCTCCCTCTTTGTCATTCATCTGGGACACTTGACAGGTCCCAGATGACTGTGCGGCTGCTCGCGCATGTACAGTGGGTGCCCGGCTGTGAAGCCACAGGCGGGCGCCCACAGTTACAAATGCCGTCACCGCTGAACAGAGGGTGGTTAGCGGGGCTTCGGTCCCCCGCATCGCTGGACCCTGGAACAGGTAAGTGTCCGATTATTAAAAATCAGCAGCTGCAGTATTTGTAGCTGCTGACTTAATTCTTTTTTTTTCTTTAAATGGGCACACCACTTTAAGTTCAACTGATAAAGAATGTTTTGATACATAGCAGACTGCCCAGTTTTTCGCTTTCTTTTGAGGGCTGTGGATTCAGAAAAGCAGAGAGAATTCTTTGCATTGTACAACCTCTCCTGAACCATTTCAGATAGACAGATCGTAACAAACGTTTAAAAAAAAAAAAAAAAAAAAAAAAAAACTTCAGTTTTGCCGCGTTTAGGTTTAGAAGCTTTTTTATTTTTCAAAACAGTCAAAAATGAAAAACGCCTGTAAACGAAAACGCGAGTTACTGCATTTACAAGCTTTTACAGGCATTTGGCATTTCAAATGTCTCTGAACACCTGTCCTGAACGCTTTTTTTTTGCGTTCCAAAAAATGCCTCTTAACTCAGCTGAGTATAAACGACCCTGTCTACATGTAGTGATAAGATAACAGAGGAGAGTTCAGGGCAGCTGAAAAAAAAAAAAAACGCCCAACTGCTCCTAAACGTCCGTTTACCAGCAACCGTGTACATGAGGCCTAAGGCCCCTTTCACACTTGTGCGATTTCAAAGAAATGCCTGTGTAAGTGGCATCAAAATCGACCAAAGTAGTGCAGGGACTACTTTGAAGTCGTACCAATATGAATGGCTGTCATTGGAAATCATGGGGAACGACTTGTCGTGCTACTTTGCAGTCCCAAGTCGTAGAAGTGTGAAAAGGGTTTAAATAGGAAACCTTCATTTTGTTTGCAGATAAAACTACCAGCAAAAATAAGTCCTTACATTTAACCACTTCAATACCGGGCACTTTTCTCCCCTTCCTGCCCAGGACAAATTTGAGATTTCAGCGCTGTCGCACTTTGAATGACAGTTGCACGGTCATGCTACACTGTACCCAAACTACATTTTTATAATTTTCTAATCATAAATAGCTTTCTTTTGGTGGCATTTGATCACCTCTACGGTTTTTATTTTTTGCTAAACTAAAAAAGACCGACATTTAAAAAAAAAAAAAAAAAAAAAAAAAAAAAAAGTTTCTTCGTTTGTTATAAAATGTTGTTTTCTCCTTCACTGACGGGCACTGATGAGGAGGCACCGATGTAGAATTAATGGGCACTGGTAGGAGTCACTGATATGCACCACTGATGGGCACTGACAGGTGGCTTTGATGGACACTACTAGATGGCACTGATTGGGCAGGTACTGACAGGTGTTAATGCTGGGCACTGATTGGCACTGTGATGGACACCGATTTGCACTTTATTGGGCACTGGCAGGAGGGTTATGATGGGGCACTGACTGGGCACCGATTGGCAGGCGATGGGTACATTTGATGGGGGCTGTGCTGATTATTAGCACAGACCCCCCCCCCCCCTCTGCCCGGGAAAGCCGCTGATAGTCTCTCCCCCTCAGCGCGACCGAGAAATGCCGTTTATCGGCACTTCCTGGTTCTCGCGATGATCAGCTGCGATTGGTCACAGGTGATCACGTGGTAAGAAGCCTCTGTTATAGGGTTTTTATGATTGGAGATGCGGCACGTCAAACTGACACGCCACGATCGCCGCGCAACAGCATGTTATCCTGCTGGATGTCATGACGCCCAGTCAGGATAACAGAACCACTTCCCGGCAGTCATTCTGTTACAGGCCAGGCGGGAAGTGGTTAAAGAGCACCTCCAATTTCGCCAGCGCCTGTTAGCAGGCATCCGCTCACCTGCTGCCGCCAGTGACCTTGTTGTGTCACCGCCGCATCAACCATCCCATTAAAGTAAATGGAACTGTCGGTGAGTCAACAGCAGGTCAGGAGGAGCCGCTGCGGGACAGAGATGACAGTTGCCCTTTAAAAAAAAAATAATTTAAAATAGAGTTGATTTAAATCAATCCTTTTTATGAAGGATATAAATCAAACCCACCCCAATCTTTTAGCACGTACTTTTCTTTTGGCCAAAAGGAATTTTATATCCCTGTTCATGGACTTATGAATTACTGTATACATATGTTTATATTAAAGTGGTTCTGCACTGACAAAGTAAAATATTTTTTTTACGGTCTATCTGAAAAGTATTGATCTTCTAATACACTTCTTTCAGTGCTGCACCGTTTCTACATCAGTCTTTCTGCGTAAAGATAGGTTATTTAAAAAAAAAAAATAAAAAAATCTCCTGACCGATGTCATTTTGTTTGTGGGCATTTGAAGCCCGCAAACACTTCCTGGTTCCCTTAGCTTTGCCGTACCAGCATTCATTGCCGGTTCCCGCGCATGCTCCCGCTTCACAGCTATGAGCAGCGCCATCGAAATCACGCGAGATTTCGCCTCTGACCTCCACAATGTCTCCTGGGATTAATTACACGAGATCCCAGGAGAGACAGCAAATTCACAAGGAAATGACGCTGATCCCCGGCCCACCGTCGCAGGGAGAACAACAAAGATGAAGCCAGCATTAAAGGTAGGCTTAAAAGATGCAGGATTGAACCATAAATTCTGTCATCTAACATGCTAGAGAAGCGATAGAGAGTAAGATTATGGGATGGGTGCAGAACCGCTTTAATTTTTACACCATTTTATATAATTGTGTCTGCACCAGTATTATATGAGGTTGTGTCATCACTTGTAAACTAGCAAGCGCGGTTTGTTGATGGGAATTTAGATTCTTGTGACACCCTCATTTATCACATGATTTCAAACAGCTGCTGCACTTAACTCTTAAAACTGTTTGATTATACTCTAGGCACGAGTGTTTACTCATCAAATCCACCCCGAGATCAGGGTAGCATTACAAGTTCTACACACTCTACAATGGGCAACACAAAATCAATAGTAAATTTTCAGAGTGTGCGATTGACATTTTTTGCCATGTGCCTTTTTTGAAAGGATTAATTTATATAAAAGAGAAAAAAAAAATAAACAAACACAAAACACAAAACACAAACACAAACACAAACACAAACAAACACAAACACAAACACAAACACAAACAAACACAAACACAAACAAACACAAACACACCGCGATCGCCGCGCAGTCAGGATAACAGAACCACTTCCCGGCAGTCATTCTGTTATAGGCCAGGCGGGAAGTGGTTAAAGAGCAGCTGCAATTTCAGCTACATCATGGCAGCGCCTGTTAGCGGGCATCCGCTCGCCTGCTGCCACCACACAAACACCACACACAAAAACAAAACACACAGGTATAGCCAATAAAGCAGTGGCCAACTTTAGAAGAAACATGGCAGAGGCTCAGGAACACAGGATACTTTCTTCAGAAGTCTTATGGTATGTTCACATCTAATTAGCATGCTCAGCCCCGCTTGTGTGTTCTATACAACACATCTTCCATCCAGGGGAGTCTGCACATGTCTACTATGGGGACAGACAATGAAGGTGGGTGACATATTAGGAGGATTGCCATCTGACACATATGAAGGACATTAAAGATTTGGAGTAATACTTCAATATTTGAAAGATATGACCTTTACAAATTGAGGCTGAAGAGAACAGTGTGTATTAATACACTCGTTGCCAATTATTAGAAATGTATCCATTAATCAAATTATATTTAGATCTGAGTTCACCATTCCACTGGAGTTATAGTACTTCACATACCCGTTTATAAATAGAGCCAGCAGGCTGTACACATGTGAAATCCCGGAGTAGTACAGCAACAAATGTGACATAATGGATGTGCGTCATCAGAATGGAGAAAACATTCCCTATGCTGCAGTATGAGATGTAGAACAGAAGCCGTCCGCAGCAAATACACATTGTAATTGTGTTCTGAGTGCGGCACAAACCCCGACCAGGAAGTCACTTCCACCCTCATCTTCACTGAAGAGACAATAAATCACAAAACAAGGCAAACAAAATGTTCACCTACAGTCCTCATTACTGACCTCAGCATTCCTCCAGGATCACTGCATTCCAACACAGGAGAGGGGCGTACACAGTGTCAAGATGTACATTTGTTTTAAACATACAGGATTTGCTATATAGAGTACACTACAAGCGATCGCCTAAAATCATCGTGTAACACGCCGTATTGCTCCGCACGTTGCAATCAACTGAAATAAATCGCTGTATAAATGGTCCCACAAATCGCACCAAAAGTGTCCGATCTGTCTGCCATAGTCGAGAGAGCTCTAGAATAGAGAGCTCTAGAATAGAGAGCTCTAGAATAGAGAGCTCTAGAATAGAGAGCTCTAGAATAGAGAGCTCTAGAATAGAGAGCTCTAGAATAGAGAGCTCTAGAATAGAGAGCTCTAGATCGAGAGAGCTCTAAAGAGCTCTAGAGAGCTCTAGATCGAGAGAGCTCTAGATCGAGAGAGCTCTAAAGAGCTCTAGATCGAGAGAGCTCTAAAGAGCTCTAGATCGAGAGAGCTCTAGAGAGATCGAGATCTAGAGAGATCGAGATCTAAAGAGCTCTAGATCGAGAGAGCTCTAGAGAGATCGAGATCTAGAGAGATCGAGATCTAGAGAGATCGAGATCTAGAGAGATCGAGATCTAGAGAGATCGAGATCTAGAGAGATCTAGAGAGCTCTAGATCTAGAGAGCTCTAGATCTAGAGAGCTCTAGATCTAGAGAGCTCTAGATCTAGAGAGCTCTAGATCTAGAGAGCTCTAGCTCTAGATATCTAGAGAGCTCTAGATATCTAGAGAGAGAGCTCTAGAGAGAGAGAGCTCTAGATCTAGAGAGAGAGCTCTGGATCTAGAGAGAGAGCTCTGGATCTAGAGAGAGAGCTCTGGATCTAGATAGAGAGCTCTGGATCTAGAGAGAGAGCTCTGGATCTAGAGAGAGAGCTCTGGATCTAGAGAGAGAGCTCTGGATCTAGAGAGAGAGCTCTGGATCTAGAGAGAGAGCTCTGGATCTAGAGAGAGAGCTCTGGATCTAGAGAGAGAGCTCTGGATCTAGAGAGAGAGCTCTGGATCTAGAGAGAGAGCTCTGGATCTAGAGAGAGAGCTCTGGATCTAGAGAGAGAGCTCTGGATCTAGAGAGAGAGCTCTGGATCTAGAGAGAGAGAGCTCTGGATCTAGAGAGAGAGCTCTGGATCTAGATAGAGAGCTCTGGATCTAGATAGAGAGCTCTAGATCGAGAGCTCTAGATCAAAAAAAATATTAGAAAAAAAAAAAAAAAAAAGCTATAAATCTATCCCCTATTTTGTAGATGCTATAACTTTTGCGCAAAATTTTTTTTTGTTTTTAACCAAAAATATGTAGAAGCGACGCAGTGCTGAATTGCAAAAGGTACTCTGGTCTTTGGCCAGCCAAATGGTCCAGGGCTTAAGCGGTTAAAAAAAAAAAAAAAATTAAAAATTAAGTCGATTTAAATCAAGCCTTTTTACTAGTGATTTAAATAGACTTGATACAAGTCAAATCCACCCTGATATTAAACATTCACATTTAAAAAAAAAAAAAAAAAAAAGACAGACAAGGAAGGGTCAGACACCTCAAGATCCAGCACATAGTCCTCGTTACGTCTCCCCCCAATTAGCCATTTGATTTAGATTTCTTTTCTTCTGAATTATTGGCATGAAGATTTCCCTGCTATAATACAAAAACACATCATCTGCCATTTAAAACCTGGTTTTCCATCAAAGTACTGCAACACGTAAGCAATACATTCAATGCTGAAGGTCACGAAGAGGCAAAATAAAGACAAAGCATCTGGACAATCCCAGTTCTGCTGAGAACTGACAAATCCTGTGTGTGCAGCCGGCATTCCGAGAGGCAGATACTACAAAACACCAGAGGGATGCGGCCCCCACCCATTCATTCTTATGCGGTCCATACACCCGATATCACTTCAGCCTTTGCTCTAGTCAATATACATAAGAATATCAAGTACCCCCCCCCCCCCCCCCCCCCCCACGCTCCAGAAGAATGTTTTCTTCATCATGTGATTTTCCTGGAAAAAAAAATGATTTCAGATTACATTCCCTTCAGCTGTAAAATGGCCCGAGCAGAGGAATGACAGACTTAGCAATTCTGCCTCGGCTACGTAGAAGTGAACATTGCATACACTAATACACTAGGCCACGGCAGACCACGCTGGCCCAAAGGCACTGCACGGCTTCCCCTTCTGGGCCTCACCGCCGGGTGAGTATTGGAGAACATATGGAGAACTCCGCCTAAAGTAAAACAGATGCAGAAAGCACTTCACCCAGTGTGAGTTTTATGTGCCTTAGTCATACATAAAAGGATATCTAAAAACAACAAAAAATTGCCTGCACCCCACTAGTCCTTACACACCATGACTAGAGTACATTTCATCTTTTAGACCAAGAACATTTGAAAGACCAACTCCAGAAAACCTGCAAGGGTTAAAAAATTCTTCTATACCCCGCTTGGTGATTTTTACCTACAGGCAATCCTATAATAAGGCCTATAAATCTGGAGAAGAGATGCTGGAGAGGGGATACGATTTAGAAATTTACAAATACCGTACTGGTGACCCCACAATAGGGATAAAACTTTTCTGCACAAGACTTGCAGCCATTCACTAATATTAAAAGACAAGTGGTTTAACCTTAAAGCGGTGTTCCAACCTAAGGTGGAACTTCCGCTTATCGGATTCCCTCCCCCCCTCCGGTGCCACATTGGCACCTTTCAGAGGGGAGGGGGGTGCAGATACCTGTATAATACAGGTATCTACACCCACTTCCGGGACGAGAAATACCGGAGCTGTCCAGCCCCTATCCGGAGATGCCCCATTGTGTGTCTTGGGAAACAGTTCCCAGGACACAACGAGGACCAATAGAGACGCGCAGCGCGACTCGCGCATGCGCAGTAGGGAACCGGGCAGTGAAGACGTTGCGTCTTCACTTCCTGATTCCCTGACAGAGGATGGCGGCGGGGGCAGCCGAGAGACGAGCAATCGCTCGTCATATTCTGCCGACATCGCTGGAACATGGAACAGGTAAGTGTCCATTTATTAAAAGCCAGCAGCTGCAGTATTTGTAGCTGCTGACTTAATATTTTTGGTGCGGGTGGAGCTCTGCTTTAAATTGATTGCAAGGGTAATATTTTAAACATACATATACCGTATATACGCGAGTATAAGCTGACCCCAATACAAGCCGAGGCACCTAATTTTACCACAAAAAAAAATGGGAAAACATATTGACTCGAGTATAAGCCTAGGGTGAGAAATGCGCAGCTACTGTAAGTGGAAAAGAGGGTCAACAATGCCCATTTGCAGCCATAGGCAGTGAAGGGTTCCTAGATGCCCCCTAGCTGCAGCCAACATTTGGGGTCTCTGAACCCAAAGGGTCCCGAAATGACATTGCTGCAGATGGACACAGTTGACCGACTTTGGGGCCCCGTATCTCGGGGCCACTTGGTGTTAGGAACCCCTAGGAATTTGGTGTGCAAACCCAGTGGAACCAGCACAACAGAGATACGGAGCCCCAAAGTCAGTTCGGAAAATGTCAAGCACTTTTCTGCAGCAGAGAATGTCATTTTCCAAACAGACTTTGGGGCCCCGTATCTCTGGGGCCACTCTGAGCTAGGACACCTAGCTTTGGATATGTTGTAGTGCTAGTTCCACTGGGGTTCCTAGCACCAAGTGCCACCCATTAAAATTGAGGCATCTTAAAGTCACAGCGACTTTGAGAAGGTGCCTGCACTACTTTGATCCAGAGGGTGTGAAGTCAGAGCAAAGTGATATCAAAGTTACATTGGAAATCATGCTAGTGTGAATGGAGCCTAACACCATTGCAACTCTTATACATGGAGTTTGACAGTTTGTACAAAAACTGAAAGCAAGTGTCACCTGATCAGTTTCACGGCAAATACCTGGAACACGAGGTATATAGCAAGGTGGGGTATCAAATGTGGCTGTATAATTGGTACAAAAAAAACATTTACAACTGTAGTGTAAAGTAACTGACAAAAAAAAATAAAATAAAAATGTAAATCAATTACCATGATCATTAGTTTAGCAAATACCGTATTATACTCGAGTATAAGCCGAGTTTTTCAGCATTTTTTTTTTGTGCTGAAATGCCCCCCTCGGCTTATACTCGAGTCAAGCACAGAGAATAACATTTTCCGACCCAACTTTGGGGCCCCATATCTCGGGGCCGCGTGGCGATATGAACACCACATTTGGATATGTTGTAGTGCTGGTTCCACTGGGTTTGCATACCAATTTGGGGTTCCTAGCACCAAGTGACCCTGAGATACGGGGCCCCAAAGTTGGTCAACTGTGTCCATCTGCAGCAATGTCATTTCGGGACCCTTTGGGTCCAGAGACCCCCAATTTCTGGCTGCAGCTAGGGGGCATCTAGGAACCCTTAACTACCAAGTTCGGGGGACGTATGGCTGCAAATGGGCACAGTGAGGCTGCAAATGGGCATTGTTGACCCTCTTTTACACTTACAATAGCTTTGCATTTCTCACCCTAGGCTTATACTCGAGTCAATAAGTTATCTATGGTAAAATTAGGTGCCTCGGCTTATACTCGAGTATATACAGTAGATCATATACCTATCACAAAAATTTTTAAAAAGTATATGCGAGGACACGACACAATACTGACTCAAAGTGCCATCGTCACCCATTTTTCCTTAGTTTATTTTATGGTTTGGCACTAAAAACCCAACACGTAAAACCCAACGCAGATATTCAGAGCGGGCCGCTTATCAGAAATACATCTGTGGCACAGCTGGCATGAAGGGGGATCAGCTGCAGTTACCTCTACAGATTTCATGCAGCTTACTAGGCCCTGGAGGATTAACTCCTCGGAGGCCAAACAGCACATCATATGACAGAGCTCAAAAGGCTTATAAGTATTACAATTCATATAGGTGACCACACAGCTACCTTTGCAAACAGCTTGCTCAGTGTGCCAAAGAAAAAAATAAATAAATAAAAAAGGAAAAGCTGTGTTCAATGTAGTATAAAATCTACTACAGGGGGTAACATTCTAGAAAGCTTCTTTCTGTAAAGCCAGCTACAAACACTAGAGGGCAGTGGTATGCGCTGGTGTAAAACTACCAAACAGCATCTATTGTGAGGCTAGGTCCCTGAAAATGAGCGGCAGCATCAACCCGTCTGTCCAGCAGGCAGGAGATAATTCCAGCGGTCCTATTGGGTGGGGGAGTTTTGGCCAGTGTCAGCAGGAGCACCATAGATCAGAGCTGGGCAAATCTCAGAAGCCAGAGAGCAACTTCTCCATAAAAATACAGCTGGTGCGTAGAAGCTCACCTTTTCACAAAAGATGAACACACTACTACCCCCTTTCCTCAGCCCCGCTGCACTTACCCGATGCATTATCAGCACCCACAAAAGACAGCATAGCGGTCTGGGGATTTAAAATTCCTGCCTTTCTCTCCTCAGGGCTTCCAGGATGGATAAGAGCGATTTTGATTGGTAAAAGTGGTCACAAGCCGGCACTGACCAATCAGAATCACTCTGATCTGGCCTGTGTCCATTAATGTCTAAACCGCTGGCAACAAAAGTGAGTACACCCCTAAGTGGAAAATGTCCAAATTGGGCCCAATTAGCCATTTCCCCTCCGCGGTGTCATGTGACTTGTTAGTGTTACAAGGTCTCAGGTGTGATAAATTTGGTGTCATCGCTCTCACATACTGGGAGGTGTAAAATGGCAAATAAATCTCTGTGGGTCTGAAAAAAAAAAAAAAAAGAATTGTTGCTCTACATAAAGATGGCCTAGGCTATAAGAAGATTGCCAAGACTCTGAAACTGAGCTGCAGCACGGTGGCCAAGACCATACAGCGGCATAACAGGACAGGTTCCACTCAGAACAGGCCTCGCCATGGTCGGCCAGAGGAGTTGAGTGCACGTGCTCAGCATCATATCCAGAGGTTGTCTTTGAGAAATAGATGTACGAGTGCTGCCAGCATTGCTGCAGAGGTTGAAGGGGTGGGGGGGGGGGGGGGGGGGGGTCAGCCTGTCAGTGCTCAGACCATACGCCGCACACTGCATCAAATTGGTCTGCATGGCTGTCGTCCCAGAAGGAAGCCTCTTCTAAGGATGATGTACAAGAAAGCTCACAAACAGTTTGCTGAAGACAAACAGACTAAGGACATGGATTACTGGAACCATGTCCTGTGGTCTGATGAGACCAAGATAAACTTGTTTGGTGTCAGATGGTGACAAGCGTGTGTGGGGGCAACCAGGTGAGGAGTACAAAGACAAGTGTCTTCCTACAGTCAAGCATGGTGGGGGGAGTGTCATGGTCTGGGGGTGCATGAGTGCTGCCAGTACTGGGGAGCTACAGATCATTGAGGGAACCATGAATGCCAACATGTACTGTGACATACTTTAGCAGAGCATGATCCCCTCCCTTCGGAGACTGTGCCACAGGGCAGTATGCCCAAAATAACGGCTCCAATCACACCTCCAAGATGACCACTGCCTTGCTTAAGAAGCTGAGGGTAAAAGTGATGGACTGGCCAAGCATGTCTCCAGACCTAAACCCTATTGAGCATCTGTGGGACATCCTCAAATGGAAGGTGGAGAAGCGCAAGGTCTCCAACATCCACCAGCTCTGTGATGTCATCATGGAGGAGGGGGAAGAGGACTCCAGTGCCAACCTGTGAAGCTCTGGTGACCTCCATGCCCAAGAGGGTTAAGGCGGTGCTGGAAAATAATGGTGGCCACACAAAATATTGTCACTTTGGGCCCAATTTGGACATTTTCACTTAGGGGTGTACTCACTTTTGTTGCCAGCGGTTTAGACATTAATGGCTGCGTGTCGAGTTATTTTCAGGGGACAGCAAATTTACACTGTTATACAAGTTGTACACTCACTGCTATGCTACAATGTAAACTAATTTCTTCAGTGTTGTCACATGAAAATATATAATTAAATAGTTACAAAAATGTGAGGGGTGTACTCACTTTTGTGAGCCATTGTATTAGGGCCGGTTCCCACTGCTGAGAGCGGATGAGATTCGCACATGCGATCTCTGTGCGATGTGATTTCAGCCATACAGATAGTATGACTGAATTTGCATCGCATTCGGACCAAACTCGTACAGGACCTTTTTTTGGTCCGCAGCAGAATTGGATCGCATGGGTGTTCACACCATGCGATCCGATTCCTGTCCGAGTTTGCAGATTTCACTGCGATATGCGAACTGATTTGGGGGTGTCATTAACTTTTAACTGACACTCCAAGCAGTTCGCATAGGGCAGTGTGAACTGCCGCCGGCAGACATGCGATGCAGGAACCCGCAGTAGATTCGCAGAGTTCCCGCATTGCAGAAGTGGGAACCGGCCCTTAATCCTGACGGTACTATTATGTTGCCATCGTCTGATAATTATTAGACATATGCACTGACAAAAAATTCGTTAGTTTCCGTTTCATTAGTTATTTAGCTTTTTTCGGAAAACCGAAAATTTCCCAATTTCGAATTTCCAAATTTCCGGAATTCGGGAATTCAAAGATTTGAAAATCCCCAAATTTGAAAATCTGAAAAAAATAAAACTCAGTTTAATTAATAACTAACTATTAAATTAACGAGTACGAATTTATCCGAAGTTAGGAATTATCTGAAATAACGAATGCCGCATCTAAACAAATGGAACGGAACAAATTAATAATAAATTAAGAATAAATAATATAATAAAAAAGGTTTTATTATTATTGTTATTTATTATTAGATCGTTACGTTCCATTTGGTTAGATGCGGCATTCCTTATTTCAGATAATTCGTACTCGTTACATTCAGACAAAAAACAGAAAAATTTGAAAGGGAATTTCAATACCTATAATTTAATAGTTCTTATTTAGAATTAAAAAACAGATTCTTTTTTTTTTCTGATTTTCGAATTTTCAAATTTTTGAATTTCCGAATTCCAAAAATTCAGAAATTTCGGGAATTCGTAATTTCGCAAATTTTGAAATTCGGAATTAACGAATTTGTCAAAAAACGAATTTGGAAATAAACGAATTGCACATGTCCAATTATTAGAAACTCCCATTCCATACGGCTCTGTAGTAAATGATGCAATGCAAAACAAACAAAAAAACACAACATTTAGAATGTTTGTTTACTTTCCATCTAAAGAGAATTAAAAAACGCAAGATGACTTCACTCTCAAAACTGCAGGATGCATTTCAAGAGAAGACTGAAGGTCAATTTAGAAGGTGGTCATGTGGATTATTATAGCAACAGTAACATTACAAGCTGCAGTTTCTACAGTGGAGTGATAATTCTTCATCCAGATTATGTACTCATTAAATCACCAGCTACAAGGCCAAAAATAAATAAATGTTCCTTGCGTGTAGATTGACATGAACCAAGTTGACATCAGCCAAAAGGTTGTATGCAATGCAGTTCCATACAATAGTGGCTGCATCCAAACCCAACGCTATACCCGACTCACAGGTGAAAGTTCACCTGTGTCTGAAATCTGACAATATTTAAGAAGCTTCATCAAGTATGAAGAATAATCCTGATCCCTGAGATGGGTTTTACCACAACAGCAAACAGATCCTGCAAAAAAAAATTCCGAAATACAATGAGTAAATAGGTAAACAACTGCTTGCTGCGGTCACACCACAGATCTGGGGACCTATACAAGAACTAAGCATTCACCCAAGTCATAAAGCGGGAGTCCCGCAACATTTCTTTTTTTAAAAGTCAGCAGCTACAAATACTGCAGCTGCTGACTTAAAATATGGACACTTACCTGTCCCAGGGTCCAGCGATGTCATCACCTGAGGCTGGACCATCCCTCGGTCCTCGGATGCTGCTGCCGAATCAGGAAATTAAGCCTTGCAGCTTCACTTCCCGGTTCCCTACTGCGCTTGCGCATTCTGAATGGCCCCTGCAGACAGTGGGATGGGAAGAGGCGTAGACTCCCTTGGGAGTCTATGGCCGGAAGTTTTAGACAGGTATCTGCACCCCCCCCCCTGAAAAGGTGCCAAATGTGACACCGGGGAGGGTTCAGAAAAGCGGAGGTTTAACTTTTGTGTGAACCTCCGCTTTAATGTACACAGGGCGTTTTTACAATCTCGATTTAACTTGACAGATAGTAACCCACGTTTTAAAAAAAACGGTTGTTTTGCCGCATTTACAGAAAATTATATATACACACACACACATATATACACACACACTTTAATCCTCCCCCCCCCAACCCCTCCTTCCAATTTTCACCACATACTGTATATACTCGAGTACAAGCCGAGTTTTTCAGCACTTTGTGCTGAAAGTGCCCCTGTCGGCTTATACGCGAGTCAAGCACTTTTCTGCAGCAGAGAATGACATTTTCCAACCCGACTTTGGGGCCCTGTATCGCACGCTAGGAACCCCATATTTGGTGTGCAAACTAGCAGTACAACATATCCAAATTTGGGGTTCCTAGCACCAAGTGGCCCCGAGATACGGGGCCCCAAAGTCGGTTCGGAAAAGGTCACTCTCTGCTGCAGAAAAGTGCTTGACATTTTCCGACCCGACTTTGGGGCCCCGTATCTCAGGGCCACTTGGTGCTAGGAAATATATGTTTTAGTGCTAGTTCCACTGGGTTTGCACACCAAATTGGGAGTTCCTAGCACCAAGTGGGCCAGAGATACAGGGCCCCAAAGACGGTCAACTGTGTCCATTTGCAGCAATGTCATTTCGGGACCCTTTGGGTCCAGAGACCCCAAATTTTGGCTGCAGATAGGGGGGCATCTAGGAACCCTTAACTACCGAGTTTGAAGTTCGGGGGACCTATGGCTGCAAATGGGCACAGTGAGGCTGCAAATGGGCATTGTTGACCCTCTTTTACACTTACAGTAGCTGCGCATTTCTCACCCGAGTCAATACGTTTTCCCAGTTTTTCGTAGTAAAATTAGGTACCTCGGCTTATACGAGTATATACGGTACATATAATTGTACAGGCATACCCCACTTTTAAGTACACAATGGGGTTTATTTACTAAAGCTGGAAAGTGCAAAATCAGGCTCCCTTCTGTATAGAAACCAATGAGCTTCTAACCCCAGTTTGTTCAATTAAGCTTTGGTAATAAAACCTGGAATCTCATTGGTTTCTATGCAGAACTGAACCCGATTTTGCACTTTCCAGCTTTAGTAAATAAGCCCCATTGTGTACTTAAAAGTGGGGTATGCTTGTATTTATGCTGCAGCTAGTAACATAAAAACAGTTCAGTTTTTGCTTTACTAACCAATGGAAGTACCATTACAATTTAATTTGTAGTTCATTCACAATTGTAAAGAAAGGTCAAACGCAACATTAGAAGCAGCTTTTCAACGTCACGGTAAACGATCGATAACAAGTGCCTAGTCTGCTCGCTACATACGGTATGATAAATATGGCACTTCTGATCAGGATTTCTCAATGCAAAAGCACAAAAACGTTTAGAAATGTTTAAAAATAAATAAACCTGGTGTAAGGGATAAAGTATAACATTTAATAATGAAGTCCCTGAAATAGGCCCTGCTGTCCTGGACAAGGATGCGGCGTCTGAGCGATGGAAACACAAGCGCACAGCGACAAGTTGTTCTAAGATCAAGTTCATTTCTTAGAATTCCTGATCAGGCGACACTCATCTCCCCACAGTTGTCATCTGCTGATCACATGAGCTGGAGAAGAAATTCTCATCTTCTGAACATTCAAAATGTACTTTACAACTGACTGTTCTACATGGGATCAAAGCAAACTTCATACTACTCAACACATTATAATAACCATCTAAACAGTCACACAGTACAATGGATTTCTTCTATGGAAAGATTAATGAGTCAATATATAATGTGTGTGTGTTTGGTTAATTTTTTACAGGCAGGGCTCCATTAGCATTGCTGCATGTCATACCAACGGCGACCACTAGATGGCACCAATATCTTAGGAGAAGGTATAGGCTTGCAGACGGCCGCAAAGCAATCGTGTGTCGGGGGGTCCGATCGGAGACAGGATACCCAAGATGTGCTGCCCCAGGCAGCAGGTCACTAATTCTAGTCGCCAATGCGACCTGGCGCCCGGGATTCGTTGAGCCCTGGTGTAATGGAATTTGTAACCTGGTCCGGTCGGTGTACTGTCCGGACCAAACTTCATAATACTCACGTTTCTTAGTTGCGTTTTTAGGTAGACAATCCCAGAAACTGAGTTTAGGTCTGCATGCCCCACTGTGCCTATATTCACAAATTGGTGAATAGAGAATCCAAACACCCTAGAGGCCAGTGATGGTGAACCTTGGCACCCCAGATGTTCTGGAACTACATTTCCCATGATGCTCATGCACTCTGCAGTGTAGTTGAGCATCATGGGAAATGTAGTTCCAAAACATCTGGGGTGCCAAGGTTCACCATCACTGCCCTAGATGGACACCAATGAATCCTTACCAAGGTCTACCAAACACCAAGGTCAAAAACCTGGAAACGTGGGAGCCAGAGCCATCCACTACTTTTCTTTGCCTCTCACCTTACCGGTAACCAAGCTGGGGCCTTTGATAAAATTAGCAGAATTAGAGGGGACTACACCAAGTTGTAGTCATTGCAGTTGTCACATCGCTGGATCAAGATGGGCTCAGGTAAGTTTTAGGAGGGCTGCTGCACAAAGGTTTTTCTTAACCTTCACGCATAGAATGTATGAAGGTAAAAAAACCTTGAACCTTTAGAACCACTTTAACTGGCAGTAGACCTCTTTCTGAAGTGTATACTGCATCAAGCCACTTTCCCATTCTCACTGACTTGTAGGTCGAGAGATGCAATTTCCGATACCACATTCTATAACCTTCCAACATCATGCAGTTGACCACAAGACCACAGCCAGCCGAAGAGAGTTTGTAAGCCCACATTTTTCTGCTCGCTACCCTATGCCCGACTATGCAGAAGCCCATTCCAATTGTCCCGGTTCGCTTTAAAACGCTAAAGTATGGCGCCCCCCCCCCCCATGTATTTAGGCGTTTGAGTAACAGACCAATGGGAGCACCTGCAAACATGTGCTACGCATGTTTTTTTACACCTAAACTCATCCCCTATAGAACTGTCCTCCTCCCCTTGTCCAGACCAGGAAAACAACTCTTGAAGCACATGAAAAAACTCCTGTGAAAATTCCTGAAAAAAAAAAAAAAAATAAATAAAACTTGCGTTTTTGAACTGCATCCGAGGGAGCTCTGTACCCTATCGCTAGCTTCCACTGTCTGGCAGTTCTTAAATAACTAAGTGACAGGGCCACCTGGTGAAGTCATCGGATGTCCCTGTCCTTGCGACACCCTTGATAGTGCATGCTGGGTCGAAGACATCACAAGGGGCAGGGTATGAGTGAGCAGGGTGGTGTGCCCTCGCTCTCTGCCCCCCCCCCTTTCAACTCGGGCTTTCCCTAAAATCCATACCAGACTTGAAGGTTCTGGTATGGATTGGGGGGGGGGGGGGGGGGGGGGCCCATGCTGTTTTTTTTTCTTAAAGCGGGATTCCACCCTAAAGTGGAACTTCCGCTTTTCGGAACCCACTTCCGGGCATAAACTCCCACGGAAGTTTACGTCACTTCATGTCCCGGCGCGCTGTCTGCCGGGACACACACGTGTCCCAGCAGATGGCGCAGAGGATTCTCATTGCGCAGCGCGACTCGCGCATGCGCAGTAGGGAACCGGGAAGTGCAGCCGCAAAGGCGACACTTCCTGATTCCCTCACCGAGAATGGCGCCGGCAACAGCAGAGAGCCGAGCGATTGATCGGCCTCCGCTGCTGACAGCGCTGGAACTGGGAGACAGGTAAGTGTCTATTTATTAAAAGTCAGCAGCTGCAGTATTTGTAGCTGCTGGCTTTTAAAAAAAAAATTGCAGGTACAGTCCCTCTAAGTTTTATTGGACGACAATTCTATTCTCTACATTCAGCTGTCAGTGGGTAAACCTGCCGACAGCCGATGAGTCATCGGTTGCTAAGGACGTGGCGGCCGTCTTCCCGACCAACTCCTTAACAACCAGCTATTGTTAAAGTGTTTGGTGGCCGCCCGCGTCTAAAATTAGGATGGGAACTGTATCCGAGATCACAGGTGAACGTTGGAAGTTCATAGTGAAAACGGACCGGAAATTCGCACCGCACATGTGTGAAGCTAGCCTCAATATCACCCTGCTTACCCCTCTGCTCAGCTGTGAATGCAGGCTTAAGGTCAGAGGAGGAGTGCAGACAAACATTCCGAACCCCTCCTCTAAACATTATCAGTCACAACTAATGCACGTTTCCCCAATATTCATAGAATCACATAAAATAATCAGTGGGTTCAAAGTATAAATACCTGCAGGTCTAGAAATCATGGTACAACAAGGATCCCTGCAGACTAAAAAAGATGGGGAAACAGTCTAAAGTCCACCAAGTAATCATTGCCAACAATCCATGTGTTTTGATTGTAGGTATTATGCAATGCCCTCATATACAGCATTACAAACTGTAGAGATGGACAAGGATTGTAAAACTCCATACAAAGATTCTTCCCAAAGACTCCCACAGAGAGCATTAGTATGTACAATAACCACACACTTCAATGCCTTCTTAAAACTACTTGGTTTTCGCCAAATCACCAACATTTCCAACAGCGTCATACATTTTCGATGACTGGAACGAACATGTTGCACTAGCTATGCAATGCAACCTACGTAGACTATAAACTAATCATAACATTTGTGCCAGGGTGGGTTTGATTTAAATAACTACAAAATAGCTTGATTTCAATCAACTCGATTTAAATCATCATTTTTAAAGAGCAACTGTCATGCAGCGGCTCCTCCTCGGACCCGCTGTTGTCTCACCGACAGTCCCATTCACTTTAATGGGAAGACTGGTGATGTGGCAGTGACGAAACAAGGTGAGGGACATGGTGGCAGCAGGTGAGCGGATGCCCGCTAAATAAGCGCTGCCAGGATGGATCTGAAATGACAGGTGCTCTTTAAATGTAAGGACATATTCTTACTGATAGTTAGAATTTTTAATATTTGCAAACAAAATGAATGTTTCCTGTTTAGAATAATAAGCTGTCAGGTTAGTAAAACAGCGATATCAGAACCGATTCAATCATACAGTTTGTAGTGTACATATGAAAATTAAAGATCACCGCGCTAAACCAAACAAAAAATAAAATGAAAGAAGTTGGGGCATTCCGGACGCCAGCCTCCCCTGACATCAGGAGGCACTGTTCTGTGGGGCTGCGACGGCACTGTGGAGTGAACTAGGGAATCTTTTATGCACTAAAGCAAAACTCCTGAGGAAGCGACAATCAAGTCACGAAACATGTTGAGCACAAGCTTCTTTTAATCAGCGGGACGAACGACTACCCCATCAGGCCAGTTCACATCTCAGTGGGGGTGTTTTTCCAATTCATTTAGAACACTCCACAGGCAGCAAATGTGGTGGTACTGTGTACCTATGGGAGGGTATCTCCGAGTCCCCATGTCTAGTTGTCCCATTTGTTTATTTTTGTCAAGAATGTCAATGTATGTTTTTTCTGTTTTTTATAGGTTGGTGAACTTTCAATGAATTTTGCAAAAAACGTCTATGCGTGCCTATAAAGTCCATTCCTTTCTCTTTGAAAAAAAACTGACAATTATCTAGGATGTGGCACATGTTTATACGGGGGCTTTGATTGCCACCCAAGGGCTTAGTAATCTATTCTTTGGTCGATGCCCGCTAAAAGGCGCTGCCAGGATGGATCTGAAATGACAGGTGCTCTTTAAATGCAAGGACATATTCTTACTGGATAGTTAGAATCTTTAATATTTGCAAACAAAAGGAATGTTTCCTGTTTAGAATAATAAGCTGTCAGGTTAGTAAAACAGCGATATCAGAACCGATTCAATCATACAGTTTGTAGTGTACATAAGAAAATTAAAGATCACTGCGCTAAACCAAACAAAATCTAAAATGAAAAAAAAAAAAAAGTAAAGCAGCTGTCAAAATTGTGAGATGCACACAAATACAGATAATAGGATTAAGGGCCAGTTCACACCAGATGCAGTTCCAGAAACTGACTGCATGGTGTGAACTAGAGCCATTGGAACACATGAAAAACACTGTGCATGCAATTTTTGTGCAGAAAAAAAAAAAAAAAAGCACACGGAACCGAACGGAACTGCGTCTGATGTGAACTGACCCTCAATGTGACAGCACTACAAATAAAAAAGTGACTAATCCCAGCAGTGAAAGTAAGTGACCTTCTAACACAAAACATGTGAAAAAACGACCGGGAAAACTCGAGCATCAAACACCAGGACAGTGGATCAGACGTTACCCAGGGAGGCTGACATGCTGACGTCATCGCGCCCATCTAGTGGACAGGTGTTGGCAAGCTGGCCGGCTGTTTCTCTATGATAGTTATCTCCACTTTCTTGCAAGTGCAATTTTATTCGTTTTAAATAAACCTTTGTTACGTTTTACACTATGGAGTATTCTTGCTTTTCTGGGTAACGTCTGATCCACCGTCTTGGTGTTTGATGCTCAAAGTCTCCCCAGTCGTTTTTTCGGTGTCTTGCCCTTTCTGTGGATTTCCAACCTCTCCCCAGATAGAGGCCCTGGCTTACTAAAGCTTGCCTTTTGGTAAACGCGCATTCTATGTGGCGGAGGTGCACTGTCTTTGAGAGGTGGATTAAGAACCTACACTGATGTTTATGAACTGTTGATCATTTTTTCACGTTATATTGTGTTACAAGTTAATTTACCGTATTTAAATCGGCGTATAACACGCATATTCATTTTAAGAGGGAAGTTTCAAGGAAAAAATTAAATTTTAAATAAGGAACTTTGAAGCAAAATAAGGGTCAGTGCCCATCTGCAGCCTCACCATTGCCATCAATGCAGCCTGACCAATGCCTATCTGCAGCCTCACAAGTGCCATCAATGCAGCCTCATCAGTCCACATCAATGCAGCCTCACCATTGCCATCAATGCAGCCTGATCGATGCCCATCTGCAGCCAAGAGGGGATAGGGAGGGGGGGCGGGACGAGCGCCAACAGATTACATACAGTGAGAATCTCCTATGATGGACAGAACAGTGGTACAATGGCAGCCCTGGAGACGGGACTTCCCATTACAGAGGCCGCCAAGTAATTAGGAAATTCTTACTGTATGTAATCTGACGGCGCTCATCCTGCCCCCTCCCTGTCCCCTCAGAGGCAGCTAAAATTAGCGTATAAGTATTGGCGTATAACACGCACATGCTATTTGCACTAGATTTTCATGGTGAAAAAGTGAGTGTTATACGCCAATAAATACAGTACTTACACTGCTGGGATTGGTCTTTTTTGTAGTGTACATAGATTTGCAAAACAATGACAAAGGAATATTCCTGAAGTTTGTTTTATCTCATGGTTACTGTGATTTTGTGAATGCATCAATGCAGCGCATGTTATCTCAGCTTTCATTCATTGAACGAATTTACCAAAAAAATGTAAATATGGCAGAACATACAGCCTCATGCTGCATAACTAAGCTCTGTTTTTATGCTGAATAAACTAAAATTATTAATGCATCTTAAATGGAAAGCCATCTTTAGATTTATTTTAATAAAATGCTTTTTGAAGTAAAAACCTAAAATCGATAAAAAAAAAAAAAAAAAAAAAAAAACCCACATGATTTATATCCACCCTGATTTGTGCCCAGCCTTAAGCTGGCCATACACTATACGAAAATTCGGTCATTAGAACGTTCATTCTTTCGGTCAGTTAATGGACACAAAATCGATAATCGTTTGGACGTTTTTGAGCCGAAAAAACAAAAAAAGGACAAGTTTGGAAATTTTCTCCCGAACGATAAATTGAAAGGTTAATGTGTTTCCCGTCCGACCTGTCTGCACTAGGTATATGTAAAAAAACCAAACATAAAATGTATTCATTTATGTCCACTGAACGATTTATCGGTCATTACATGATGGCAACATCGTTTGCGCTCGCGGCCGAACGTTCATTTTTCGAAATTGGGTTCGGCTGATTTTTCGTATAGTGTATGGCCAGCATTTTTATTTTTATTATTCAGTCATTTCATAGGTTGTCTAGACAAATTTTTTTTTTTTTTTTTTTGCACAAGCATTGGTGTAATGCTTGTGCAAAAAAAAATAAAAATTATTTGTCTAGACAACCTATGAAATGACTGAATAAAAATAAAAATGTGCTCACTGAAATCCAAATTTCTGTCAGAGGAGACACGATATAAACTTTAAGTGAATGAATAAGTGGTCTCTCAAAGAATAAAAAAAATTGGCAAGCAATATTGGCAAAAAATAAAAAGAATATTAAAAGAATAAAAAATAAAAAAAATAAAAAAAAGGCAGTTACATCAGAAAAATATATGCCTAATAAATTCAGACAGTTGTGCCACTGAAAACAAAAAGGGGACTGTTACGACATATCATGTAGGAAAGGCCAAAGCTTCCCATGGTAAGTCTGCCAACATTCTGCCTACACAGTATAATATACCCAACGTAACAGCCATTCCACTCACACCCAAAACATGGATGCCCGGGGCATGCCGAGTAAACCCAAATAAAGATACACTATCAAGAGAGAGCGCATTAATGTCTGTTTACAAGTGACACTAAATAATATTCCTATTCTCCAAAAACAAACCACACACTACTTAATGGCCCTGTAATCTAATTTTTAGTAAATCATTCCCTGCTTGTTTGTCCCCCTCCTTGTAACATCCTTGGTGATCTCCGGAACCTCTCCTTCAGTACACTCATCTATGAGTTCTACGAATCGCATAGTCAACAGTCCACAGTGCCTCTCAGAAGTGAGTAAAGTGGGGTGCACACTATAGGAAAAGCAGGCGAACAATCATCCGACTTTCCTAGTTTCACAGCAAGTCAGAACCGAGGAAGGAAGGAAATGTACAAAAAATTCTTGTATGACAGGCTTTTTTTTTTGGTGTTCATTGTTTCTGATCACATGCAGCCTTTTCAGAATTTTCTCCAACGAAAAAACGGTACATATTAAAAAAACAGAAATCATTTGTTCCAGTACGAGGAAAAAAAAAAAAATAGGAGTTTGTCCCTTTGGAAATTTTCGTTCGTAATAGGCCGTCGAAAGTTGTGTACACACTATCAGAAAATTGTAGGATTATTCTTCAGGCGAAAATGTTCGCCCGATTTTCTTAGAGGGCTTTCACACCGAGCTGTGGGGGGGAGTCGGCGGTAAAGCGGCACTATTAAAGCGCCGCTTTACTGTCTTTTTAGCGGCACTATTCGGCCGCCAGCAGGGCAGTTTTAAGCCCCTGCTAGCGGCCGAAAAGGGGTTAAATCCGACGTGCTGCCCCATTGGAGAGTTCACCGCTCCAAAGAAGCTGCTGGCAGGACTTTTTGTGACGCCCTGCCAGCGCACCGCTCCAGTGTGAAAGGAGCCGCATTTTTTCAGGCGCTATTTTTAGCGCTGTAGTGTCTGAAAGGGGTCTTATAGTGTGTACGAGAGGGTGGGTGCATTCCTACATATCCCACATATGGTGGACCATGGAGAACGAACATAGCCACCCTCCAACAGAAGTTGATCACAGCCAAAAAAAAAAACCCACAAACCCAACACCTTATCCCTTCAAATGCCTGTACTCCAACAGACACAGACACAGACACAGACACAGACACAGACACAGACACAGACACAGACACAGACACAGACACAGACACAGACACAGACACAGACACAGACACAGACACAGACACAGACACAGACACAGACACGTCCTCGCTTGGTCCAGCGATGTACCATGTGCAGCAGTGCTGTTCCTCTCTTCCTGCATTGAAAACTGGCACCGCTGTTAGAGAGATTTTCTTTTCAGCAACCTGTGGTTGCAGGAAAGAAAATCACTGTCTACAGCCAGCTTTAGCTATGAGACCGTTTCTTATTGAGACACGTAGACACCTGTAAATATGTACAGGTAATATTATTTGCATATCTTTTTGTAGATTCTACAAATCCATTTCAGTGGAGGGTTTGCCAAAGAACAAATTGAAATGTGATGGGTTTTTCTGGTGGGGGTGACAAAAGAAAAAAAAAAAGGGTATAGTGCAATCTATCCCTACCAGTTGTATATGGCTATTGCATGAGAGATGCATCACTCTGCCAGGATTTTTTTTTTTTTTATGCGAATGTATTTAAAAAAAAAATAAAAAAAAAAAATAATTGTATGAAATAAAATATTAGGTTTTACATAATTTGTTCTTTTGCCATATAAAGTTATATGGAAGGCAAAGAATAGGTCGTAAATGTACAGCGGGTATAGAAAAGAATCACTCCCTTTAAAATAATCACATTTTGTTGATTTACTGCCTGAAATGAAGACCGTTTTTAAATTTTATCCAGCTGTATTAACTCAGAGAAACCTCTAACATCCAAGTGAAAGATATAACACCAACATGTCAGGAAAAAAGAAAAAAAAAACAGAATCACTGTTGCAAAGTAACAAAAATGTAATTTTAAAAAAGGGGAGCGTTTTTTTCCCCCCTATACCCACTGTACATATAGGGATGCTGGCAATATTTAACTCCATATGCATTCAACTTATTTACTAGGCACCTGTAAAACTGCACTATGTGCCCCATTTTACAGAGTTTGAAGTAGAGCTGCACGATTCTGGCGAAAATGAGAATCATGATTTTATTGCTTAGAAGATAGATCACGATTCTCGCAGCGCAACATCATCTTTCACATTAAAAAAAAATAAAAAATTTGGGCTAACTTCACCGTTTCGTTTTTTTCCCCCCTTGTCTGAATTTCTCACTTCCTGTTTCTCCTCAGTAAACTTCACACCATCATCCGAGCCGTGTTTAGTCAGCCAGAACAGCTTACTGAGGAGGAACAGGAAGTGAGAAATTCAGACAAAGAAAAAAAAAAATTTAGAAGGGAAATTGAAGGAAAAAAGGTAAGTGAACCAACAATGCACTAGCTTAAAAGGAACCCATTTAGAAAATAAAAAACAAACCTTTACAACCCCTTTAAGAAACAAGTGTCTTACAAGTGTAAGAAAAAGATTTAGACTAAGTAGTTAAACTTCCTGCATTTACACATTAAAAACTTGGCAGATTGCCTAAATTTTTTATTTTTTTTTACACACATAAATTTATCCCTTTGATCTAAGAAGGAAGAGTTAGTTACAATGTTTCATGTTAAAAACTTGGCAGACTGCCCAGATGTTTTCTTTTGACAGATGAGTAAGCAGATAAGTCTCTCCCCTTGTTATATGAAAGAATCTGAAACTCTGCAATAGAGATGTCAGGGGGGTTGAATCGAGATCACGATTTTTTTAACGATTAATTGTGCAGCTCTAGTTTGAAGGATGAATAGCAACTTCCTTACATCAACCCAATTCTCCCTTCCATGTGCCCTGAGTAGGCAAGAAATAAAAGAATACAAGTGGTTTCTACAGGCTGCACAAATACGTTTACCACGTTTTCGCTGTGATTTTTTTTACGCAATTTCAGGGAATGCCTGTGTAAACTTGAGGTCTATGGACCTCAACTCGCATCAAAGTCAGACCAAAATAGTACAGGGACTACTTTGAAGTCCCACAGATATGAACGGTACTCATTGGAAAAAATGGGGTACGATTTGTCATACGACTTTGCAGTCCCAAGTCGCAGGACAAGTCGCACAAGTGTGAAAGGGGCCTTAGACAACATGGATAATAACATAACAAAAAACAGTAATATGCATAATATAGATTAGGCCATTCCAACCTGCATAAGAAGCATTTCTGGAAGTATATCCTACCAAGCCGTCATTTACAAGTGAAAACATTCCTGAGCCAGCAATAGATGTGCGATGGGACGGACTGATCCAGTGGAATTCAGCTACTATAGTAAAGCAATGGAAATCCGCAATCCCATTGGCAGCCAAGCCAAGGATGTCCCGAAATATAACTACGCTTTAACCCCTTGTGACCTGCAGAGGTCTCCAAATATTAGACCTCTGGGGCCCAAAATAAAACCTAAACGAATCATACAGCTGTTACATAAAGCGATGAGAGTGTCTCAGCCTTGTCATCAATAATAACTAGCATGGCCAAATTCAATAGTACATTTGAACTCACAGTCAATACGGTTTCTAAAATACAAAAAGGTGTGCACATATAAAACATGAACACAGCTGTAAACACATACATGTGGAATGGCCATTTAAAAAAAAAAAAAAAAAAAAAAAAAAAAAAACGACGTTATAAAAAATATATATATATATTATGTATATATATATATATATAAATATATATATATATATAATATATAATATATATATCTTTATATATATATATAATATATATATAAATATATATATATATATATATATAATAAATATATAAAATTTTAAATGTTACCGAGTTGAAATTCTTAAGGCTGAACTCCAGGCAACTATAAAAATATAAAATAAAGTGATATTAAAAAGTCTTATTTTTTTTTTTTAATTAACAAACCTGTTATACTCATATGCTCTGTGTAATAGTTTTGCACAGAGCAGCCCCGGGGCCCCCCCCCCCCCCCTCTTCTCGGGTCCCTCGCCGGCACTCCTGCCGGGTGTCCCCACGGCAAGAAGTTTGATATGGGGGCACCCAAGCCGAGCCGCTGCTCCGTGTTCATTCAGACATGGAGCAGCAGCTTAGCCCTGCCCCCTGTCTCCTCTCATTGGCTCACCGACTGATTGACAGCAGCCAATGGCTGCCACTGCTGTGTTTCAGTCAATCAGGAGAGAGTGCTGGCAGTCAATGTTTTTGTGCAACATCAAACAGTAAGAAAAATACCACACTATTAAAAAATAAAAATATATATTAAAAAAAGTATCATAGTTCATAGTATCATAGTTAGTAAGGTTGAATAAAGACACCAGTCCAACCTGAGTAAGTGTCTACAATTGTCCCTATCCCTGTACATCGCACACTCACATCAGTGCCTACCCTCAAGGAGCCCACAATCTAAGGTCCCATTCATATACTAGGGCCAATTTTTGGACAGAAGCCAATTAACCTACCTGCATGTCTTTGGATTGTGGGAGGAAACCCACGCAGGCACAGGGAGAACATGCAAACTCCAGGCAGGTAGTGTCGTGGTTGGGATTCGAACCAGTGACCCTTCTTACTGCTAGGTGAGAGTGCTACCCACTACACCACTGTGCCGCCAAAAAAAAAGTGAAAGAAATTTTTTTTTTATTTTTTTTTTTTTTTTAAGTAAGCAGCCACTAAAAGGGAGATACATACAAATAAAAAAAATTGTAGCAGCGCTAAAACATATACACAATACAAATATGAACGTGAACCATTAAGTATGAACCAATAAATGATGTATGGTTATGCCAAAGGGCGTGACAAAGAATTAAATCAATAAATAAGTAAATTCAACATAGATAAAGTCTGTAATTGCATAGCATTTGTGATGATAAATTACACATCCACAATTAAGTATTGTGAAAACAAAGTCCGTGAACACAGGTGTGCCTGAATAGCTGAAAAAAAAAAAATCAGTGACAAAAATTCCTCCAACACAGTGTACCAATTACCCAGCCAGGACCTTTATCCAGGGGCGATTTGCAAATCGGTACCTCCAAATGGTCGGTATGTTGTAAAGCATATATCTAGCAGACAGCCAGGATAACCCCATCAGGACTGGTCAAATGTTACCCAGAATGAAAAAGGAACTCACCATAGACTAATTTCCGATAAGAACCATTTAATAGAAAATGAAAAGTTACACTTACAGCAGCGAGTGTTATAAACAGCAGAGTAGCCGGCCGGCTATGCGAAGGCCCGCTTAGACAGAAAACACGCAATGATGTCAGCTCCTCCCGACGCGCGTTTCGTCATAAAATTACGTCTTGTGCAAGATTGTTGGATCGAGATGAAGCGCAGGCAAGTATTAGGGGGGCTGCTGCACACTGAAAGTTTATCTTAATGCATAGTTTGTTGCCAATACACAAGCAATTTTAAAGCTTGACATGTTAGGTATCCATTTACTCGGCGTAACATCTTTCACATTATACAAAAAAATTACGATAACTATTGCGTTTTAATTCAATAAAGTATTTTTTCCCCAAAAAAAATTTAGTTTACAAAACCACTGCACAAATGCAGTTTTACATAAAAAATTGCAACAAGCACCTTTTTATTCCCTAGGCCAGTGATGGGGAACCTTGGCACCCCAGATGTTTTGGAACTACATTTCCCATGATGCTCAACTACACTGCAGCGTGCATGAGCATCATGGGAAATGTAGTTCCAAAACACCTGGGGTGCCAAGCTCCGCCATCACTGCTCTAGGGTCTCTGCTTATATATTATAATTAATTTACATTTATATATAAAAAGTGCCTGGTCGGCAAGTGATTAATGGGATGTTCAAAGATTGTTTGTTAAAATTTAACCCCGTTTTATATTTCTTCACAACAGTCTGGAGAGCGCCTTGCTCTTCATATTGCTGCTTAGTACTGCAATTCAGGGGCCTTTTAGAAGAAATGTATTTATACTGACATATTATGTGATATTCTGCACACAGGTGGACCTCACAATCAATTATGGGATGTTTGAAGTGGATTGGATTGACCGCACTTCTGCACAAGATTGTGTTTTGTCTTAATCATTTGTATTACAATAAAAAAAATATATATATTTTGTACCTTCAAAAAGGTTGCAGGCATGTTGTGTACATTACATAGTACCAAGACTCAAAAAACTAATTTTAGTTCCAGGTTGTGATGCAACAGGAGAAAAAAAAAAAAAAAAAAAGAAGTGAATATTTTCTCAAGTCACTGTAACTATGCAATTAAAGCCGTATCTGGAGTTCCCACAAGAATAGCACTCAATATATGGAACTGCTGGCGCCAGTCCACTCAAGTGTTAAGGAAGCACAATATTGCAGATTTCCCGGGGAGTAAAGCTCCTCGTCTATATGCTCTGTGCAGAGGGAACTTATTTTTTCTTTAATGCACAAGCAGGAAACCCCTCAATGTGTATCCAGGCAGACAGGCAAATGCTTTTCTTGGGGCTCCCGCTGCCTGTCCTGCACTAAGGACACCTCCTCCTGTCAAGTTGCAAAGCAGCACCTTCTAGTGGTGGCTATGGCAAAGTAATGGGCCTCCTGAAATGTCACCCCAAGTATGCTGCTGAGCATCACTATGGCAACCGGGAAGCAGCTGGGTAGCCATGGAGGGGAAGCGAGGTTTTCAGTGCAGGGGAAGCACAGTGATGATTGAGCAGAGACAAACAGGTGCATTGCCCTGGGACGGGCACGGTGCCCGACCTGAGGTCTGAAGGTCCCTGCCCTGGGGGGGGGGGGGGGTGGCACCCGACCTGAGGTCTGAAGGTCCCTGCCCTGGGGGGGGGGGGCCCAACCTGAGGTCTGAAGGTCCCTGCCCTGGGGGGGGGGGGGGGGACCGACCTGAGGTCTGAAGTTCCCTGCCCTGGGGGGGGGGGACCCGACCTGAGGTCTGAAGGTCCCTGCCCTGATGATATTGACATCACACTTGTGGGAGTGTATACAGGCTGCAGTGAAAATCTCCTTCTTCCTGAACTCTCAGCACTGGAGAAACTATACAGTTTTCTCATGTAAGGTAGTATACAAATCATCCCAAAGAATATATATATATATATATATATATATATATATATATATATATATATATATATATATATATATATATATATATATATATATATATATATATATATATATATATATATATATATATATATATATATATATATATATATATATATATGTGTGTGAGTGTGTATTTTTTTATTTATATTACACACACACACACCATTTTAATGCAAGTTGGATGAACTATTTTCATTTTACTGGGTTTAGTAACACTTTATGCTTAGTTAAGTTTTGAATGGACTTCCGCTTTAATGTGAAAAAGGTTGCCAACCCCCCCGCTTAGACGTCTCAGCATTTTTAGATAAATGCTTAAGGTTTTGTGTCAGAACTCAGAATGGAAAACAAGGGGGCTGACCTTACTGACATGTTTTGAAAGGCTCCAAGGCCACCATCCTTATCTTTTCTTTACTACCTAGAAAACTGCTGCCCTGGAAGATGCATGTTAAGTGTTACTGCACCTTATATAAATAAGTTTGCTCTTAGTCAGTGACTTCAATAGTTCAGAACTGACAAAACGTAGCACTATAGCACACAAAAATAAATAAAAAAAAAACCTACAAAAAAAAAATAAAAAGCTTTATTCTTTTCCTGACAATTCACCTTTAAAAGAAACCCATATGCCCGCACAGGGCGAGACTCGGCACAGTAAGAGCCCCCGCTATGTAATCTTGCCTGTTGCCAGCCATGGTGAAAATGTCTCAAAGAACAATCATTCAGTTGCCTTTTACTGGACTTGGCAAAGTGTCCAAAAGCTACTTCACCCAAACGCTATAAACCGAGGGTGTATCAATGTCAAGCACAGTTCAAGCAGTATATTTAAAAATACATTTTATTTCAGGTACTTGTATAGCACCTTCAAGTTACACAACGCTTTACATATACATTGTACATTCACATCAGTCCCCGCCCTCAAGGAGCTTACAACCAAAAGGTCCCCCCCAACTCACATTTACACATCCTAGGGCCAATTTAGACAGGAACCAATAACCTACCAGCATGTCTGGAGTGGGAGTACCCGGAGGAAACCCACACAGGGGGAGAACATGCAAATTCCAGGCAGGTAGTGTCGTGGTTGGGATTTAAACCATTAACACTTTTGCTGCTAGGTGAAAGTGCCAACTATTACACCATTGTGCTGCCCTATATGGGCAACTTCTTACCAGCTTGCCAACCGCCTCACGCAGATATAATGCGGCAGAAGGGCACGTACAGGCAAATTAACATACCTAAACGTGGCCCTTAACACGGCCTGCGGGCACGTGCGCCCGGCCGGTGGCACGCTACACAAATCGGGTCACGCGGACTCAATCACCGCGGGGATACCCGCGATCATCTCACGGAGCGGAAGAACGGGAGATGCTAATGTAAACAAACATCTCCCCGTTCTGCCTAGTGACAGTCACTGATCTCTGCTCCCTGTGATCGGGAGCTATGATCAGTGACGTGTCACAGGTAGCCACGTCCCCCTACAGTTAAAAGAAACACGCCCAATGACACACTTAACCCCTACACTGCCCCCTAGTGGTTAACTCCTTCACTATCAGTGTCATTTACACAGGAATCAGTGCATTTGTATAGCACTGATCGCTGTATAAATGACAATGGTCCCAAAAATGTCCAATGTGTCCCCATAATGTTGCAGTCCCAATATAATAAAAATAAAATTGCTGATCGCCGCCATTACTAGAAAAAAAAAAAAAGGCATAAAGCTATCCCCCCCATTTTGTAAATGCTATAACTTTTGCCCAAACCAATCGCTTATTGCAATTTTTTTTTTTTACCAAAAAAAAAAATGAATATGCATCGGCCTAAACGGAGGGAAAAAAAATGTTTTTTTTTTAATATATTTTGGGGGATATTTATTATAGCAAAATATAAAAAAATAATGCATTTTTTTTTTTAAATCTTCGCTCTTTGTTTACAGCGCAAAAAATAAAAACCGCAGAGGTGATCAAATACCACCAAAAGAAAGCTCTATTTGTGGAAAAATAAATTAAAAAAAGCATATTTTTTTGGGAGCCACGTCGCACAATTGTCAGTTACAGCGACGCAGTGCCGAATCGCAAAAAGTGGTCTGTTCAGGAGGGGGGGGGGGGGGGGGGGGGGGTCTTCTGGGGCTGAAGTGGTTAAACAACCGTCCACAATAATTGTTATCCTGACAGTTTTCTCCTTGCCAGACAGATAGAAACCAATTGCACCCCATTCTAATCTATCAGGATGACATTCACCAACTCTAGTAAAATCAAGTTTCAGGTCAAGTATATATAGACCACAACGCACAAAACAATGTGTTGTGTCTGAATAGATCACAGCATGAGAGTACACAGCACAATCTATTCTCAATGATCAGACTGGGGGGAATCTACAGAATACCAGCAACACTGGCAGAGCCCCTGCCGGGACTTCTTGCCTCCATCAGAGCCATGACATCTCTACAGATACTTGTAAAGGCAATGGAAGTGCTTAGAGAGTCCTGGCAGCTGAAAAGTCCATCTACTCTGCTTGCCAGTCATGCGTTGTTTGCGCACATCACGTACACTCTGGCATTAAAAGTATATTTTACAAAAAAAAAAAAAAGTATATTTTACATGTTTTTTTGTGTGTTAAATCAAAAATATGTTGAACTTTAATCATTTGAGAAGTACCGGTAAGTCTTTTTTCCCCAGATACAATACAAGCCATACATCTGAACTCCAGGCAGATAGAAAAAGCACAAATGATTGCACTTATGCAATCATTTAAATGCACTTTAAATCCAACCACATAAGTACAGGAGCGTGTCTTGTGATAAGCCTAGAGTAGAGTAATTGACTGTTCGGCAACATTTGCCCTAAGAGCAGGAGAGCCAGCACTCAGTACCAATCAGGCCCTGCAGTAATGCACATGTAATGACAGTGAACTCCCAGACAGAAGAAAGCAGAATGAGGACTCAACTATCCCGCTACTCCATCACTGCTCAATCATAAGGTGCAGTGTGTGTTCTTGAACAGCATTCCTGATGTAATTAAAGCGGAGCTCCACCCAATAGGGGAAGCTCCGCTTGCTTGCGTCCTTCCTTCCCACCGCTGCCACATTTGGCATCTTTCAGGGGGAGTGGGTACCTGGTTTTGACAGGTACCTGCTCCCACGTTCGGCTAATATCACCACGACAAAGTGACCCAGAAGTGCGACCCCCTTCCTCCGTCACCAGGCCATTCACAACGCACAGTAGGGAAGCTGCTGTGAGGCCGCAAGGCTTCACTGAGGGTTTCCCCTTACAAGAAATGGCGGTGGCAGTACACGAGAGCCAATTGAAAAAAAATCATCTGGGGTGAAGAAACCACTGGATTCGTGGACAGGTAACTGTCCGAATATATAAAAAGTCAGCAGCTATAGTATTTGTAGCTGCTGACTTAGTTTCTGAAGGAACCTGGAGCTTCTCTTTAAGGTCAAGGTCCTGGCTGTGCAATGTGGCTGGGGTGCAAGGACTAAGGACGCTCTCTTCTGCTCTTTTACCTAGCTCTTTCACGAGCGGAGGAGCCCCGGCTTTCTTCATCGTCTGGGGGTCTCGTTCCGCCTTCGGGGGTCTTCCAGGGTCTCTTCTGTTCTTGCAGCTGTCGCCGCCTTCTGCCTGCAGTTACGTTCTAAATGAACGGACTTTCCGATCGTGTGTCGGCAAGTCTGTTCATTTCCAAAAGTCCCGTGGATGTTTTCCCGTGGATTGCCTGCCGGAAAAGTCCGGGAGTGTGGGCAAGTCTACACGCTCGGAAAGTCCGGCGGACCTCCGCTGGAAAGTCCGGCGGTTTGTCCGCTAGACTAGGTCCGGCGGACAACCCCGCTGGAAAGTCTGAGCGTGTGTACGCCGCATAAGGGGGTAATTCTTCCCAATGACCACAAACGTAAGGAGCATTCTTCCCACTGATGTATCATGAGTTGTGGATATGGTTATTAGCAGGGGTTCCCTGAGACCGCAAAGTTATTTCAAGGGTTCCCCCATGTTGAAAAGGTTGAGAAAGGCTGATCTAGATGTTATGCCTGCATAAGCAGACAGATAAAAATGGCATCATAGCACAATATACATAAATATAGGAAACTATTTGAGTCATTGGCTTTACTCAAAATTCCGACCATGACCTGCGTCATCAAAATACAAGTGTCCTTATTAAAATTAAAAATCATAAAAAAAAAAAAACACATATTCCTCAAAGTCCGAGTCAGGATTTATAAAAACCATAACGATCATCAATAAAAGGCTTAAAAGCCTTCCCATGTAAAAATGTCAAAAATTCTAATTATGGGTCAAGTAATCAGGCCACAATGAGAAAAACAACAATGGGTTATGCGTCTGTATCATATGTCACAACACAGGGGCCGATGCCGAGGTCACACTGCACAATCCAGTCTCTTATTCTTTTGTACAATGGTCAGACTGGGTGGAAACTGCAGAACATACCATGTTGACAACTGCCCATCCCCCCATCCAATTGGCCTGTCAACACAGAGCCTAGTGACAGCAAATTCTGCACAAGCTGGCTGGTCACACAAAGAAAATTCCCATAAAGGTCCAAATAAAAAAAAAAAAAAAACTGCTGGAAGTGACGGAAACACAAAACTATGTTCCAAGATTTCCAGATGCCATTGTAATCCCGGCTGTAGGTGACTGTTCCATTAGCTTACATATAAAAGCATGACACTGGCTTCGTCATACAGGCGGACATTGTGTACACATTGCATCAGGATTCCACTAAAGCTGAACTTCTACACATTTTAAAAGAAGACGACCTTTACACCAGGCCACTCGGAGCCCAGAGGAGCAATGACTGGTGAGCTCATGGGAAGCCCTGGGTGCTGATAACAGCCACACCTGCCGTATGGAAAGACATTTACAAGTGGCCTGCGCCCCAACGTCTCCTTCACACAGGAGGCAAAGGGGCAGCGAGGACAAGTGGCTGATCCACATTCTTTAATAAGGATATTGCACCGAATGGGTTTTTGGTGCCGAAACTGATACCGAAAAAAAAAAAAAAAAAAAAACACACACACTAGGCCAAAAACCAAAAATGATTAAAAAATATATATATACTTTTAAACAGGAGATGGGCAGAGACTGGCGACATGGCACAGGAGATGGGCAGAGACTGGCGACATGGCACAGGAGATCAATGCAGCCTCACCAGTGCCCGTCAGATGCAGCCAGCATGTGTCGGAGAAGAGGAGAGCCGCCGCCTGGTTGATTACAGCGCTGGGAACATAATAGCTTTCGTTTCAATAGCTGTGTTCCCCGCCTTGCACCGTCACATACAGCCCCTCCCCCTTGTCCGGGGACCTTTGATAGACAGATCACCCGTCCCAGAATTGGACAGGTGATCTGTCTATCAAAGCTCCCCCCTGGGAAGATCTGAAATGAGGGGAAGCTCTGCTGATTTTATTATCCAATCCTGTGCAAGCTAAAATTAGGTTTTTTTATTTCCCTGTTCTATTTGATTATTTCTGTACGACCCCTGTACACATTAAATGGAAATCGTACGTTGTGTTCAAGTACGATAAACATTTTCTAGCTTGTACCTTTGTCTGAACATTAAGAGTTGGATGTAGAAAGCATTATACTAAACAGATAGTTGACCAATCAATCGTTCCTCATACAGAAATGTCCTTATTGTGTGTATATGGGACCCTCACTGGTGCCGTTAGCACTGCGGATTCAGGTTTGAAGGTCATCTCCTATCACAGTCCCCTACCGGCCCCTTGTGACGAGTCGCTCCCCTCTGGATCCCGATTAAAAAAAAAAAAACACAGGCTGTTATGTGGGACACCCGGGGGAAGGACCCCAACTGGGAGAAAACACAAGGATTGAGACCTGAAAGTCACATGACTGCAGGTTTAGACAAGAAAAAAAAGCGCGTTTGGATTTAGGGATTTTTTTTTTTATTACAGCGATTAGCTACAAAGTAGAGGGAAGGAAGGGATTCTTGCCTGGAGTTTCGCTTTAAGTTGTAGTATACATAAGATCTAATATAATAGTAATTAGGAGGCTGGCGTTGCTGGTCTCATTCGGAAAACGCTAGCGCCCAACTGTCTCCGGTTTTTGCACTCTCCGAATCACTGATACAAGCACTTCAGTTTAAATAGTTTGAGTGAACTCCTGAACGCCTCCCCCAGGTCAGCATCTAATAGAACTGAAGCCATTGGATCAGTAGTGAGTAGTTAAAGGGCCAAACCAATTGAGACAGAATCCAGACGTTTAATAAAGAGTAACTCTACTTTGATTCGGGGGGGGGGGGGGGGGGGGGGGGGGGTGATCCATGTATTACAACGATTTAAAGTGCTTGTTAACCAAAAATAAAAAAAATTATATTTTATACATACCCTGGTCCTTTAAAGTATATTACACAGCACAGTGCTTGTGTAATCTGCCCCTCTAAACTGTAAGAACCTCCCTGATCCTGCCACTTCCTGTACCCCCCTCTCTGCACTAACAACAAAAATCAGGGCTACACAGCCCTGACCACCGTGGTCACAGTACATCCCTCTGTCATACGCTGCTGTCCCCTCTGCTCTCCCCATTTCACATACAATATTAACACCAGCCACTAAGGATGAGCTGCGGCGTGTTTGCATGCTCCACGTGCAGAGCCCGCCAGGAAGTCGGCGCTGCGCTAATCACAGGCAGTGAGACATTGCCCCGATGCGCGGCTACAGAGATTGGGCAATGTCTCACTGCCTGTGATTAGCGCAGCGCCGACTTCCTGACGGGCTGTGCACGTGGAGCATGCGTCGCCGAAACGCATCCTTTTTTTTTTTTTTTTGAAAAATCTTTTTATTGAGTTTTTAGAAAACAGTACAATACATGCATACAAACAAATATACATACAAAACATACAAAAAACAGTATAGTGCAGTACAGTCCTACCTGCACTTATACACACAACCCAAAGTGGGCAACCTACCACAACCTGTGGCTAATGAACTAACGTAGTTCACAATGCCCCCCCTTCCTACCCTCCCCTCTCCCCCCCCCCTGTTCCCCCTCCCCCCAACCTTGCGTGCAACTCGATACTTTTTGAGTGTACCATGTACTAATGCAGTAAATTTAACCTAAGCCCACCATGCCAACCCTACTTAAAGGTGGGGTAGAGACTGCCTTCTGATGTGCCTTCAAATGCAGGTAGTAGTAACTACTCTATGGTAAAGCATTACATTGTCAGACATGTTATATAGATTGGCGTCTAACTATTGTTCCTATCAACCCACAGTGTCCGAGGAGTCTAACCAAGGTTGCCAGACTTTATAGAACTTCTTCTCACAGCCTCTGGATCTATATGTCGCTTTGTACAGGGGGATAACTTTATTCATTAAACCCTTCCAGAATGACAGAGTAGGAGCCTCCATCTTTTTCCACTTCAGTAGTATGGCCTTCCTGCCATAGAAGAGGCCAATGTTCAGAAATGTACGATGGGCCCTCGAAGGAACGACCTCCTCCACAAGGCCGATCATACATACCCTAGGTGATTTGGGTATGGGTATACTCAGCACCTCCGTCAAACAATCAGTAATACCCGACCAAAATGGTTGTATTTGTGAGCAGCTCCAGAATATATGTTCGGCATCCGCCGGAGAGTAGTCGCAGCGCCAGCAGAGGCTACTGGATGTGGTGTAAATTCGAGCTAGCCTAGCTGGTGTGAAGTAGACTCGATGCAAAAATTTAAAGTGTATTAATCTATCCCTCGCCGAGACCAGGTGTTTAAAAGGATGGTCCCACATGTCATCCCAGTCTTCCCCTTGAATATCTGCAATCTCATTCTCCCATTTCCTCCTACATTTGGCTAAACCAGGGGGGGTCTTTTTGAAAAGAGATTTATATACTGTGGAGAGAGGTTTGGCCAAGTCCTCTGAAGTCAGCAAAGACTCCAGGTCCGAGGGCAAATACTCAATACGCAGGCCTAAAAATTGAACCTGAAAGGCATGGCGCAGTTGCATATATCGGAAAAAATAAGTATTCGGAAGGTCGTGTCTAGCTTTCGCCGAAACGCATCCTTACCAGCCACTAATGCAGCAGGTCAGCCTAACAGATAGCATTTTCAAGACAAAAACAGGTGAATGATGGCTGCTTTTATTACCTCTTAGTGCCAGTTCACACTACGAGATCGCATGCGATTCACACCGCACTGCAAATCACATGCAATTTCAGCCATACAGGTATGGCCGATATCGCATTCTGACCGAACTCGCACAGGACCCTTTTTTTGGTCGGCACCAGAATTGCGCTGCATGGTTGTTTACACCCATGCAGTCAAATTCATGTCCGAACTGTCAGTTCTCAGTGCGATACACGAGCTGAAAAGGGAGTGTGTCATTAACATTGTATGACCACTACCAGCAGTTTGCATATGGCAGTGTGAACTGTTGTCCAAGTCGGGAACCCCCAGTGGATTTGCAGGGATCACACAAGGGTGAACCAAGCCTTAGTCCCGAGCCTTGGATCCAAGAACTACATGCATGGAGTTTATATCCTCCCTGGAAATCCTAGATCAGCCTTTTCAAACACTGAGGATCCCTTGAAATAACTTTCCGGTCTCAGGGAACGCCCTGCTAAAAATGACCATATCTACAACTCCTGATACATTAGTGTGATGGTTGGTGAGAAGAATGCTCCTTACACTTGTGGACAGTGGGAAAAATTACCCCCCAACAGATCGCTGAAACGATCAATGGTGTCAGTGGGAGCTTATCCGAGAGGCAGAAATTGCTCATTGATCATGGAACCCCTAGAGGTTGCTAGGGAACCCTAGAGCAGCCATTCTCAATCAGGGTTCCTCCAAAGGTTGATAGGGGTTCCTTGACCTCCTATCTTAAAAAGGTATTTACATAGTTCTGTTGGTAGAGCCAGTTGCACAAAGCCAACAATCTTTTGGCGTTCATCTGCTGGTCACCCTGGGATCTTCTGCTGCGGCTGCACATCGACATCCCTGGAAACCTGTAATACACTGGGACCTGGCTGATTCTGGATCCCCTGTTCTATACACCCATGAAATGCTCCTTCCAATCCTTTATTTTTGTCAGTGTTTTTAATCCTTTGTTGATATTAACATTTTTAATTCTGCACTTAGAGGCGCCTTTTTTCTTTTGTCTTGTTTTTGTGCCCAACAATCTTTGAAGCCTTCCATAGGGATTGCCTTTTTACTGCCACTACATGACCACAAATGTAAGGGGCATTTTTTTTTCTTCACTGACCACCAATGAATTGGTTTTAGTAAGGGTTTCTCAAGACCTGAAAATAATTTCAAGGGTTCCTCTGGGGTAAAAAGGTTGAGAAAGACTCATTTGGCGCAACCCCCAGGGTTCCCTAGCAACCTCTGGCGCAACCCCCAGGGTTCCCTGGCAACCCCTAGGGTTCTCTGGCAACCTCTGGAGCAACCCTGGCAACCTCTGGAGCAGCCCCTAAGGTTTCCTAGCAACCTCTGGAGCAGCCCCTAAAGGTTCCCTAGCAACCTCTGGAGCAACCCCTAAAAGGTTCCCTAGCAACCTCTGGAGCAACCCCTAAAAGGTTCCCTAGCAACCTCTGGAGCAACCCCTAAAAGGTTCCCTAGCAACCTCTGGAGCAACCCCTAAAAGGTTCCCTAGCAACCTCTGGAGCAACCCCTAAAAGGTTCCCTAGCAACCTCTGGAGCAACCCCTAAAAGGTTCCCTAGCAACCTCTGGAGCAACCCCTAAAAGGTTCCCTAGCAACCTCTGGAGCAACCCCTAAAAGGTTCCCTAGCAACCTCTGGAGCAACCCCTAAAAGGTTCCCTAGCAACCTCTGGAGCAACCCCTAAAAGGTTCCCTAGCAACCTCTGGAGCAACCCCTAAAAGGTTCCCTAGCAACCTCTGGAGCAACCCCTAAAAGGTTCCCTAGCAACCTCTGGAGCAACCCCTAAAAGGTTCCCTAGCAACCTCTGGAGCAACCCCTAAAAGGTTCCCTAGCAACCTCTGGAGCAACCCCTAAAAGGTTCCCTAGCAACCTCTGGAGCAACCCCTAAAAGGTTCCCTAGCAACCTCTGGAGCAACCCCTAAAAGGTTCCCTAGCAACCTCTGGAGCAACCCCTAAAAGGTTCCCTAGCAACCTCTGGAGCAACCCCTAAAAGGTTCCCTAGCAACCTCTGGAGCAACCCCTAAAAGGTTCCCTAGCAACCTCTGGAGCAACCCCTAAAAGGTTCCCTAGCAACCTCTGGAGCAACCCCTAAAAGGTTCCCTAGCAACCTCTGGAGCAACCCCTAAAAGGTTCCCTAGCAACCTCTGGAGCAACCCCTAAAAGGTTCCCTAGCAACCTCTGGAGCAACCCCTAAAAGGTTCCCTAGCAACCTCTGGAGCAACCCCTAAAAGGTTCCCTAGCAACCTCTGGAGCAACCCCTAAAAGGTTCCCTAGCAACCTCTGGAGCAACCCCTAAAAGGTTCCCTAGCAACCTCTGGAGCAACCCCTAAAAGGTTCCCTAGCAACCTCTGGAGCAACCCCTAAAAGGTTCCCTAGCAACCTCTGGAGCAACCCCTAAAAGGTTCCCTAGCAACCTCTGGAGCAACCCCTAAAAGGTTCCCTAGCAACCTCTGGAGCAACCCCTAAGGTTCCCTAGCAACCTCTGGAGCAACCCCTAAGGTTCCCTAGCAACCTCTGGTGCAACCCCTAAGGTTCCCTAGCAACCTCTGGTGCAACCCCTAAGGTTCCCTAGCAACCTCTGGTGCAACCCCTAAGGTTCCCTAGCAACCTCTGGTGCAACCCCTAAGGTTCCCTAGCAACCTCTGGTGCAACCCCTAAGGTTCCACGGAACAGCTGGTTGAGAACCCGGCCCTAGATCATTTCCGCAATCCAAAACATGCTGTGTGTGATTGACTTTAGACAATAAGTAACTGGGGGGGGGGGGGGGGGACGACAGACTGACATGGATAGTCATCATCCTACTCTGTGCTGATTCGGTTACCCGTGTCATGTGACCACCTGGAACTTACCAGACGGGTGGCAAGCAGCACCAGTATGCAAAACGCCAATCAACATTTCATTACAAACCGTCATGTGTCATCAGAGAGACAACCGACCGGGAGAGCAACACCACCGGAATGTCACCCAACACACCAAAGATTCATAACAACCCCGTGTTTACATCCAACTACACCACACCCTCCCACAAGGAATACATAGATAATATTGTAGCACATACATTTGTTTTTGTTTTGTTTTTTTTAGTACACACATATTTACCCAGGTTATAATTTCCAAATTATATATAAAAATAATATAATAATTTTTACTATTTATAAAAAAAAATAAATAAAAAAAAAATAATCTATAATCATAAACACACAGTGCTCAGCCTCATATACAATACATAATGAGCCCCCATAGAGTGTGAATTCCTCGCTCCTCACACAGGAGGCCGGGGCCCCTGACACTGTAGGCCCGGGGCCCCTGACACACCGGGCAGCCCCCTCCTCCCCCTCTCAGGTGATGACAGGTGACCCCCCCGGGGCCACCCCTCTCCCCCGTAGTACGGCTCTCACCTGGCTCTATCCCGTGACCGGCTCCCTTCCCCCGCTCATCTCCCCCGGGACCGGACTCCTCGGTGTCGCTCGTCCGGTCCCTCCCGCTCTGAGCCGCTCCGGTGTTCTCCAGCTCGGCTCGGTCCGGTTCTCCCCGTAATGGCGGCTCCGGAGACCGAAGCAAAATAAAGCAGACGGGAACTACGTGACGTCACTCTGCACCCGAGGCCGGCGGGACCGCACCATTGGCTGGGCGGGGGACAGGCTGGCGCCCAATAGGAGCCGGTGTCTTAAGCGGCGGGGAGGTGACGTCATGACAGCGGCAAGACAGCAAAATAATAATAAATAATAATAACAACAGATGAGGAGGATCCGGGAGTGGTGTCACTGCATTGTGTGTACAGATTCCCATATACCCCGATCACATGTATCCGAGTCTATACTATACAACACTGGATCCCATATCTCTGATCTATACACTGATTTACAGCATTGGATCCCATATCTCTGATCTATACACCGATATACAGCACTGGATCCCATATCTCTGATCTATACACCGATATACAGCACTGGATCCCATATCTCTGATCTATACACCGATATACAGCACTGGATCCCATATCTCTGATCTATACACTCATATACTGCACTGCATCCCATATCTCTGATCTATACACTCATATACTGCACTGCATCCCATATCTCTGATCTATACGCTGATATACTGCACTGGATCCCATATCTCTGATCTATACACTGATATACAGCACTGCATCCCATATCTCTGATCTATACGCTGATATACTGCACTGGATCCCATATCTCTGATCTATACACTCATATACTGCACTGCATCCCATATCTCTGATCTATACGCTGATATACTGCACTGGATCCCATATCTCTGATCTATACACTGATATACAGCACTTGATCCCATATCTCTGATCTATACACTAATATACAGCACTGGATCCCATATCTCTGATCTATACACCCATATACTGCACTGGATCCCATATCTCTGATCTATACACTCATATACAGCACTGGATCCCATATCTCTGATCTATACGCTGATATACTGCACTGGATCCCATATGTCTGATCTATACGCTGATATACTGCACTGGATCCCATATGTCTGATCTATACGCTGATATACAGCACTGGATCCCATATCTCTGATCTATACGCTGATATACAGCACTGGATCCCATATCTCTGATCTATACACTCATATACAGCACTGGATCCCATATCTCTGATCTATACACCGATATACAGCACTGGATCCCATATCTCTGATCTATACACTCATATACTGCACTGGATCCCATATCTCTGATCTATACACTCATATACAGCACTGGATCTCATATCTCTGATCTATACACCGATATACAGCACTGGATCCCATATCTCTGATCTATACACCGATATACAGCACTTGATCCTATATCTCTGATCTATACACTGATATACTGCACTGGATCCCATATATCTGATCTATACACTAATATACAGCACTGGATCCCATATCTCTGATCTATACACTGATATACTGCACTGGATCCCATATCTCTGATCTATACACCCATATACAGCACTGCATCCCATATCTCTGATCTATACACTGATATACAGCACTGGATCCTATATCTCTGATCTATATGCTGATATACAGCACTGGATCTCATATCTCTGATCTATACACCGATATACAGCACTGGGTCCCATGTCTCTGATCTATACACTGATATACAGCACTGGGTCCCATATCTCTGATCTATATGCTGATATACAGCACTGGATCTCATATCTCTGATCTATACACTGATATACAGCACTGGATCCTATATCTCTGATCTATATGCTGATATACAGCACTGGATCTCATATCTCTGATCTATACACCGATATACAGCACTTGATCCCATATCTCTGATCTATACGCTGATATACAGCACTGGATCCCATATTTCTGATCTATACATCGATATACTGCACTGGATCCCATATCTCTGATCTATACACTCATATACAGCACTGGATCTCATATCTCTGATCTATACACTGATATACAGCACTGCATCCCATATCTCTGATCTATACACTGATATACAGCACTGCATCCCATATCTCTGATCTATACACTGATATACAGCACTGGGTCCCATATCTCTGATCTATACACTCATATACTGCACTGGATCCCATATCTCTGATCTATACACTCATATACTGCACTGGATCCCATATCTCTGATCTATACACTGATATACTGCACTGGATCCCATATCTCTGATCTATACACTCATATACAGCACTGGATCTCATATCTCTGATCTATACACTGATATACAGCACTGCATCCCATATCTCTGATCTATACACTGATATACAGCACTGCATCCCATATCTCTGATCTATACACTGATATACAGCACTGGGTCCCATATCTCTGATCTATACACTCATATACTGCACTGGATCCCATATCTCTGATCTATACACTCATATACTGCACTGGATCCCATATCTCTGATCTATACACTGATATACCGCACTGGATCCTATATGTCATCTATACAGTGCCTTGAAAAAGTATTCACACCCCCCTGAAATTTTCCACATTTTGTCATGTTACAACCAAAAATGTAAATGTATTTATTGGGCTTTTATGTGATAGACCAACACAAAGTGTCACATAATTGTGAAGTGGAAGGGAAATGATAAATGTTTTTCAAAATATTTTACAAACAAATATGTGAAAAGTGTGGGGGGGCATTTATATTCAGCCCCCTTTACTCCTATACCCCTAATTAATATCTAACCATTTGCCTTCAGAAGTCACCTAATTATTAAATAGAGCCCAGCTGTGTGTAATTTAATCTCAGTATAAATACAGCTGTTCTGCGAAGCCCTCAGAGGTTTGTTAGAGAACCTTAGGGAACAAACAGAATCATGAAGGCCAAGGAACATGGCCTTTTCACCTTCAATAGGCATGTGACAGGTACTCTTTTTAAAGAGATCTTTGGTCTATAAGACCCCAAATCCCTTCTCTGCCCATAAAAGCATTCAAAACACCAAGATCAGTGATTTGGAATGCTTTCGATTTTTTTTAAATGGTGGCGTTGTAACGCAGGTAAACCGGACGTGACGTCAGGTCAATGCTCTACGCGTTACCATAGCGGAGAGCTGACCAAAGCCAATCTGGGCTTTGCTCGGCTCTCCGATCAGTTGGCGGAAGTGCTGGCTGGTCGCTCAGGTCTTCCGGTGGGACAGGAGAGCCTGAGATATAAACGGAAGACAACAGGCAGGGGCCTAGCTGCTAGGATTGCTTTTACAAGAGAGCTGACCACCCGTGCTAAAAAAAAAAAACAGTACAGCTGCAGGCATCATCCTGGTATAACCTCTTGAAGACCAGCGACTTACGGGTATGTCACTTCTCCAGAAGTGGTACATTTTATCAGCCAGGCCAGTGAAATAATGACTACAGGACCATCCACAGTTCCGAGCTACATCATCAACTTTGTCTTAAAACGCTATCCTATCCTCCCAAGACCTCCTGCTCTCTAGCAACCTCCTCACCTCCTTCCGTGCTCGCCTCCAGGACTTCTCTAGGGCCTCTCCCATCCACTGGAACTCCCTGCTCCAATCTGTCCAGCTATCTCCTCTGTTCACATTTAGACGATCCCTGGATACACATCTGTTCAGGAAAGCCTAGCTGACCTCTACCTAAACACTGAACTTTTACCTTCTCTAATGAACCAATCCCACAATTTACCTTTTCTATCACTTCCCCTCCCTGTTAGATTATAAGCTCCCACGAGCAGGACCTCCCTAACCCTCTTGTGTTGAGTTGTATTATAACTGTACTGTCTGTCTTTATTTTGTAAAGCACTGTGAAACATGTTGGTGCTATATAAAGCATGTATAATAATAATATGTAGAGATTTGTTGCCAATGAGGCAAAGTGAGTGGCGGCCCTGAGCCTGGAGTGTCTATGCAGAAGACTGTATCCTCACCAGAGCTCAGTAATGTTGCCATGTATACACAGGGCAGCATTACTAAGTTGGTTGCTAGGATGCTGGCGGGTGTGCTCACAGTGATATCGATTGTTATGGTGCAGATGCTTGCCTGCACCGTAACAACCAATGATGACGCTGTACAGCCCAGCCACCTGCATCCTAGCAATCAATGACACCATGGGGGTAGATTTACTAAACAGATGCATACAGAATCTGGTGCAGCTGTGTACAGTAACCAATCAGCTTCTAGGTTTTAGTGTCAAGGCTTAATTAAACAAGCTGAATGGTTACTATTCACAGCTGCACCAGATTCTGTGGGCACTAGTTTCAGAAAATCTCCCCCTGTGTGTCACTAGTTGCTAGGAAGCTGGCAGCTGGGCCACATAATCATTGGTTGCTAGGAAGCAGGTGGCCGGGCCACAGTGTCATTGGTTGCTAGAAAGCTGGCACCTGGGCAACATCATCATTGGTTGCTAAGAAGCAGGCGGCTGGGCCACAGCATCATTGGATGCTAGGAAGCAGGCGGCTGGGCCACAGTGTCATTGGTTGCTAGGAAGCTGGCAGCTGGGCCACAGTGTCATTGGTTGCTAGGAAGCTGCTGGGCCACATCATCATTTGTTGCTAAGAAGCTGGCGGCTGGGCCACAGCATCATTGGTTGCTAGGAAGCAGGCGGCTGGGCCACAGTGTCATTGTTTGCTAGGAAGCTGGCAGCTGGGCCACAGTGTCATTGGTTGCTAGGAAGCTGGCAGCTGGGCCACATCATCATTGGTTGCTAAGAAGCTGGTGTGTCAGGTACGGGTATGGAGATCGAGTTGCTAAGAGGGCTCCCCTTGCGGCTAAGTGAAGTGCGTTCCTGAAGTTTGGAACAGGAGCGCAGTGCCCAAAGAAGCACGGATGACCGGGTGCTTGCTTGTAGTTCGATGGGCTCGGCTGCTGAGGGATGGCCGGAGCAGGCGGAGCAGAACTTGCTGTATTCAGATAAATGGAGAAACCAGGAGCCAGGCCAGGGGTCATACACAGGCAGATCAGTCCAGAGAATACACAGGGGCGAGCCGAGGTCAAACACAAGCAGGGTCCAGGTACAAGCCGTAGGTCAAGCCGGGAGGTCAGGAAGCAGAAACAGAGTCCAGGAACAGGCCAAGGATTGGGCTAGGAGATCAGGAAGCAAGGTCAAGGCGGGCCCGGTCACAACGAGTAGATCAGATCAAGGAAGCAAGGTCAAGGGAGCTGAGGAGATAATCCAGCGCTGTCCTGTGGCTACAGGCTGGCTTAAATAGAGCCACTGGCGCCAAAGTCCATCACGCCAGCGTGCGCCGTTGCGCACGCGCAGTATTGTGCGTGCATGTGCGCCGATGCGCACCCGTATGCACCAATGCGCACTGGTGGGAACCTGTATGCGCCAATACGCGCCGATGGGAACCTGTATGCGCCAATGCGCACTAATGCGCGCCGGCATGCGCCAATGTGCGCTGATGCGCGGCGCATGCTTGTGCACGACATGGGATCCTCCGTAGGCGTCCCTGAGTGCTCTGGGCGGTGTCATCACCGTGACAGCCATGTCCACAGCATAATTGGTTGCTAGGAAGCAGGCGGCTGGGCCACAGTGTCATTGGTTGCTAGGAAGCTGGCAGCTGGGCCACATCATCATTGGTTGCTTAGAAGCTGGCGGCTGGGCCACAGCATCATTGGTTGCTTAGAAGCTGGCGGCTGGGCCACAGCATCATTGGTTGCTTAGAAGCTGGCGGCTGGGCCAAAGCATCATTGGTTGCTGTGCCAATGCCCTAGCAAACAAGGGTGGGGTGGTATTTGGGTTGGGACAACCTGGGGTGGTTCCTCACTGTGCTAAAGATGTGGACAACCTGTGGAGTATGACCGTTGTGTGCTACAGAGGAAGACAGATTGCTTTCATTGGCAGACTAGATGAAAAGATCAGAGCCACTGCTGAGATGGGGGGAAATTTTCAGGGTGCAGAGTAAACCTAAATCTATCAATTTATCAATTTATTAACCACTACAATACTGGGCACTTTCGCCCCCTTCCTTCCCAGACCAATTTTCAGCTTTCAGCGCTCTCGCACTTTCAATGACAATTGCGCGGTCATGCTACGCTGTACCCAAATGAAATTTTTATCATTTTGTTCGCACAAAAAGAGCTTTAGTTTGGTGGTATTTATTCACGACTCCGTTTTTTATTTTTTGCGATATAAGCGAAAAAATAGCGGAATTTAAAAAATATATATATATATTTTCTCCTTTCTTTTTTAAACGAAATCCAATAAAAATCGAATTTTGTCATAAATTTAAGCCAAAATGTATTCTGCTACATGTTTTTAGTAAAAAAAATTCCGTTAAGTGTATAATAATTGGTTCGCGTGATCACGGACATATGTACGCAAATGATCATGGACATATGTGTGCAGATAATCATTGGCACATGTGATTTTACTGGGACATATGTGGGGGACATGTGTTTTTATTATTTGGGGACATGTGTGTTTTGGGGACATGTGTGTTTATTTGGGGACATGTGTGTTTTGGGGACATGTGTGTTTATTTGGGGACATGTGTGTTTTGGGGACATGTGTGTTTTGGGGACATGTGTGTTTATTTGGGGACATGTGTGTTTTGGGGACATGTGTGTTTATTTGGGGACATGTGTGTTTTGGGGACATGTATGTTTTGGGGACATGTGTGGGGACATGTGTGTTTACTGGTTAGACTGGTGATCAGTGAGTAAAAAAACAGCTAATACTCACTGATCACCAGCCGGCTGCAGCGATCCGCTCTCCTCTCCTCACCGACGACTTCCGTGTGAGGAGAGGAGAGCCGATTGCCTAGCAACCGGCTGTTTGCTTACATCACATGACTGCTGTGTTAGTACACGGCCGTCATGTGATCAGGAGGGCCAATCACAGAGCCCTTCTGCCGATCCGAGATGCGCCGTCCGGGTGACACGAGTGCATCGGGATCGGGATCGCGCCGCTGCACGGGCACGCGCGCGCGACCCCCCCACTTCTGATGTTCAGGAACGTCCGATCAGAAGTAGTTAAGAACTCTTGAGGTCAATAGAAAGATGTTTTAGTAAATGATTTGCTTGACAAGAAAGTCTATCTCTTCTTTATATGACGTCTTTGAAGTATAGTTTGATTGGATAATCACCATCACTTATCCCAGTTCCACTATAGATACAAATGTACTCTTATGCCGCGTACACACGATCGGATTGTCCGGCAACAAAATCCATGTTTTTTTCCGAAGGATCTTGGCTCAAACTTATCTTGCATACACACGGTCACACAAATCTTGTCGGAAATTCCGATCGCCAAGAACGCGGTGACGTACAACACGTACAATGAGCCGAGAAAAATGAAGTTCAATAGCCAGTGCGGCTTTTCTGCTTGATTCCGAGCATGCGTGGAATTTTGTGCGTCGGAATTGTCTACAAACGATCGGAATTTACGACAACGGATTTTGTCTGAAAATTTGAGAACCAGCTCTCATATTTTGTTTGTTGGAAATTCCGACAGAAAATGTCCGATGGAGCCTACACACGGTCGGAATTTCCGACAACAAGCTCCCATCGAACATTTTCCGTCGGAAATTCCAACCGTGTGTACGCGGCATTATAGTGAAGAGAAATGTCATTACACACTGATCTGGCTGGATTTTGGATGTCACATGTTGTTTTTTTAATGCAGTACTGAACACAGGGTTTATACTTGTAAATGTGTTAATAATACACAATGTGGAATCATGAATGCTTAACCACTTCAGCCCCGGGAGATTTGGCTGCTCAATGATCAGGCCTTTTTTTTTGCGATATGGCACTGCATCGATTTAACTGACAATTACGTGGTCGTGCGACGGTGTACCCAAACAAAATTGACGTCCTTTTTTTCCCACAAATAGAGCTTTCTTTTGGTGGTATTTGATCATCTCTGCGGCTTTTATTTTTTGCGCTATAAAAAAAAAAAAAAATAGAGCGACAATTTTGAAAAAAAACACAATATTTTGTACTTTTTGCTATAATAAATATCCCCCAATTTTTTTTTATCCACTTTCAGACCAGACCATTTTGCTGGCTTAAGACCAGAGCACTTTTTGCGATTCGGCACTGCGTCGCTTTAACTAACAATTGTGCGGTCGTGCGACGTGGCTCAAAAACAAAATTAACGTCCTTTTTTTCCCACAAATAGAGCTTTCTTTTGGTGGTATTTGATCGCCCCTGCGGTTTTTATTTTTTACGTTATAAACAAAAATAGAGCGACAATTTATTGTAAATGTGTAAAACACATTATTTTTTACTTTTTGCTATAATAAACATCCCCCAAAAATATATAAAAAAACATTTTTTCCCTCACTTTAGGCCGATACGTATTCTTCTACATATTTTTGGTAAAAAAATCGCAATAAGCGATTATTGATTGGTTTGCGCAAAAGTTATAGCGTTTACAAAATAGGGGATAGTTTTATGGCATTTTTATTAATAATTTTTTTTTTTTTACTAGTAATGGTGGCGATCAGCGATTTGTATTGTGACTGCGACATTATGGCGGACACATCGGACATTTTTGACACATTTTTGGGACCATTGTCATTTATACAGCAATCAGTACTATTTAAATGTACTGATTCCTGTGTAAATGACACTGGCAGTGAAGGGGTTAACCAGGGGGTGGCAGTGTAGGGCTTAAGTGTTCCTAGGGGCGTGTTACTAACTGTGGGGGGCGTGGCTGTGTGTTAGTGAACACTGATCTCTGCTCCAATCACAGGGAGCAGAGATCAGTGTCACTTGTTGCTAGGCAGAACGGGGAGATGCTGTTTACTTCCGCATCTCCCCGTTCATCCTTCCTGTGAGACGATCGCGGGTATCCCCGCGGCGATCGAGTTCACGGGACCTGCGACCGGACTCAGGGGGGTCCCGACCGGCCTGGCGGCATTCTTAAAGGGACGTACCTGTACGCCCTTATGCCTGTCCGTGCCATTCTGCCGACGTACATCATCGTGCGCCGCTCGGAAACCGGTTAAAAAAAGCTAATGTTGTTTGGGTATTATTTCAAGTAAATCTTTATTTCCTGTGAACTGCTGTCCCAGGGATGGGTCAGCTATGTAAGGGCTCATATGCACACGGCCATTTTGCCTGTAAATCTTGAAAACGGAGTACAGGGGGTCCCCTAGTTACAAACATTCGACTTACAAACGACTCCTACTTACAAACAGAGGGAGACAACAGGAAGTGAGAGGAAATCTACCCCTAGAAAGGAAAATTCACTCCTGTAAGTGTTGTTATGGGAAAAAGGTGTCTCCACTGATGCTTTATCACCAATTCTTGTTTCCACAAAACCCAAAATTTTCAAAATACAATTGTCATTGGAACAGAAAGTGAGGTGAAATCTTCTGAACAGGGGCACAGACAGCAAAACAAACGTTACAGGGGTGATAACCCTTCCCTATGTTATCCAAAAAACTTAAAAAAATAATTTTTTTTGGTAGAGCTACAATTAACCACTTCCCGACCGCCTCATGTAGATATACGTCTACAGAATGGCACGGGCAGGCAAAAGCACGTACCTGTACGTCCCCTTTAATTGCCTGCCAGCAGCGCGCTCGCGACCCGGTCGGGAGCTCCGTGACCCCGGCCGCGGGACCAGTGGACCCGATCGCCGCTGATGTCCCGCGATCGGGTTACGGAGCTGAAGAACGGGGAGAGGTCTGTGTAAACAAACCTCTCCCCGGGCTTCCTACTCTGCCTGTCATTGATTGGCTGTTCCCGGTCATCGGGAAAGCCGATCAATGACGTCAGACGTCAGCCCCCTAATGTAAAAAAACACACACACGTCACAGCCCATAACCCCTCCCCTGCCCCTAGTGGTTAACTCTTTCACTATCTGATCACCGCCATTACTAGTAAAAAAAAAAATATTTAATAAAAATGCTATAAAACTATCCCCTATTTTGTAAACGCTATAACTTTTGCGCAAACCAATCAATAATCGCTAATTGCGATTTTTTTTTACCAAAAATATGTAGAAGAATACGTATCGGCCTAAACTGAGGAAAAAAATAGTTTTTTTATATATTTTTGGGGGATATTTCTTATAGCAAAAAGCAAAATATGTTGCATTTTTTTCAAAATTGTCGCTCTATTTTTGTTTATAGCGCAAAAAATAAAAACCGCAGGGGCGATCAAATACCACCAAAAGAAAGCTCTATTTGTGGGAAAAAAAGGACGCCAATTTTGTTTGGGAGCCACGTCGCACGACCGCGCAATTGTCAGTTAAATCGACGCAGTGCCGAATCGCAAAAAGGGGCCTGGTCCTTTGGTTGCCAATTGGTCCGGGGCTGAAGTGGTTAAAAAATGTACCTGTTCCGACTTACAAACATATTCAACATAAGAACAAACCTACAGACCCGATCTTCTGCTCACCAGTGCCGCCTATCAGTGCCACTCAACAGTGCCCATCAGTGCTGCCTATCAGTGCTCATCAGTGCCACTTATCACGGCCCATAAGTGCGGCATATTAGTGCCTCCTCATCAGTGCCACCTAATCAGCGCACATCAGTGAAGGTGAAAAATTACTTAGTTACAAAATTTACTGACAGAAAAAAAGTAAAAAGCATTTTTTTTTCAAAATGTTTGGTCTTTTTTTTTTTAGTAAAAAATAAAAAAAAACAGCAGTAATTAAATACCACCAAAAAAAAAGCTCTATTTGTGTGAAGAAAATAATGAAAAATTTGTTTGGGTACAGTGTAGCACGACTGCAAAATTGTCATTCAAAGTGCGACAGCGCTGAAAGCTGAAAATTGGTCTGGGCAGGAAAGGCGTAAGTGCCTGGTAGGCAAGTGGTTAATAGTGAACTTCCATCCCAGCCTCGCCCCGGAGATGTACATCATGTCCTTTTCTGGCTCTGCCCCCCCCCCCCCCCCCCCCCCCCGCTGCCTTCTGGGACCTATGTGTGTCCCAGAAGATGACGGGGCCATTTAGAAAGCGCCTCGCGACTCACGCATGCGCAGTAGGAAACCGGCTGTGAAGCCTGAAGGCTCCACTGTCAGTTTCCCTTAGCTACTATGACGGCGCCTGCACCCTATCTGATGGACGTATCGGCCTCAGGGGGCCGACGTCGCAGGCTCCCTGGACAGGTAAGTGTCCTTATTAAAAGTCAGCAGCTGTAGTGTTTGTAGCTGCTGACTCTTAAAAAATACTAGGGACGTATGCCTTAAAGTCATAGGTGTGCGTAGCCTATTGCATTAGGGTGTGCACCCCAAAGCTCAAACACACATGGGTGTGTGTGTGTGTGTGTGTATATATATATATATATATACAGTATATACACACACACACTCTTATAAATATAAACAAACATTTTGAAATGTATTAAAACATGGACATGTCAGGAGGGCAGAGGTTGGGGTCAGTAGACCATAGCAGTGGACCGTATCAGTAGAGAATTAGAAGGTGTCAGTAGGGCAGAGGATGTGTCGTAGGACAGTGGATGGTAAGTCAGTAGAGCAAGGAACATTGTCCGTAAGGCAGAGGTTGGTGTCAGTAAAGCAGTGGACGGTGTCAGTAGGGCAGAGGACTGTGTGAGTAGGGCAGTGGACGGTGTCAGTAGGGCAGTGGGCGGTGTCAGTAGAGCAGTGGACTGTGTCAGTAAGGCAGAGGATAGTGTCAGTAGGGCAATGGATTTGTCAGTAGGTCAGTGGGCGGTGTCAGGGCAGTGGGCAGTGGGTGGTGTCAGTAGGGCAAGGGATGTGTCAGTAGGTCAGTGGGCAGTGTCAGGGCAGTGGGCAGTGTCAGTAGGGCAGTTGGATGTGTCCGTAGGGCAGTGGATGGTGTAAGTCAGTAGAGCAGTGGACGTTGTCAGTAGGGCAGAGGTTGGTGTCAGTAAAGCAGTGGATAGTGTCAGTAGGGGAGTAGGCAGTGTCAGTAGGGCAGTGTACATGTCAGTAGGGCAGTGGACAGTGTCAGTAGGGCAGTGGACAGTGTCAATACGGTAGTGGACGGTGTCAGTAGAGCAGAGGTTGGTGTCAGTAAAGCAGTTGACGGTGTCAGTAAGGCAGTGGACGGTGTGAGTAGAGCAGTGGATGTGTCAGTAAGGCAGAGAACAGTGTCAGTAGGGCAGTGGGCGGTGTCAGCAGGGCAGTGGACGGTGTCAGTAGGGCAGTGGGCAGTGCCAGTAGGGCAGTGGTCAGTGTCAGTAGGGCAGTGGACTGTGTCAGTAAGGCAGAGGACAGTGCCAGTAGGGCTATGGACGTGTCAGTAGGGCAGTGTGTGCTGTCAGTAGGGGAGTGAGCGGTGTCAGTAGGGCAGTGGGCGGTGTCAGTAGGGGAGTGGGCAGTGTCAATAGGGCAGTGGACTTGTCAGTAGGGCAGTGGACTGTGTCAGTAAGGCAGAGAACAGTGTCAGTTGGTCAGTGGGCGGTGTCAGGGCAGTGGGTGGTGTCAAGGCAGTGGGCAGTGTCAGTAGAGCATTGGGCTGTGTTAGTAAAGCAGAGGATGTGTCTGTAGGACAGTGGATGGTGTAAGTCAGTAGAGCAGTGAATGTTGTCAGTAAGGCAGAGGTTGGTGTCAGTAAAGCAGTGGATAGTGTCAGTAGGGCAGAGGACTGTGTGAGTAGAGCACTGGACGGTGTCAGTAGGGCAGTGGACTGTGTCAGTAAGGCAGAGGACAGTGTCAGTAGGGCAGTGGGCGGTGTCAGTAGGGCTGTGGACGGTGTCAGTAGGGCAGTGGGCGGTGTCAGTAGGGGAGTGGGCAGTGTCAATAGGGCAGTGGACTTGTCAGTAGGGCAGTGGACTGTGTCAGTAAGGCAGAGGACAATGTCAGTAGGGCAATGGATGTGTCAGTAGGGCAGTGGGCGGTGTCAGGGCAGTGGATGGTGTCAGGGCAGAGGACGGTGTCAGTAGGGCAGTGGACAGTGTGAGTAGAGCAGTGGATGTGTCAGTAGGGCAGAGGGCGGTGTCAGGGCAGTGGACGGTGTCAGTAGGGCAGTGGATGGTGTCAGTAGGGCAGATGGCGGTGTCAGTAGGGCAGTGGACAGTGTGAATAGAGCAGTGGATGTGTCAGTAGGGCAGTGGATGGTGTCAGTAGGGCATTGGACGATGTCAGTAGGGCAGAGGGCGGTGTCAGTAGGGCAGATGGCGGTGTCAGTAGGGCAGATGGCGGTGTCAGTAGGGCAGATGGCGGTGTCAGTTGTTTTTTACTTTTATTTTATTTCTTAAAATATTTTTTGCAATATTTAGGAGCCCTGTTAAGGGGTTTTGGTAAATTATCAGGGGTCTGATCTCTCACTTTTGAGACAGGGAAAGGGACTGAGGTCAGAGATTCCCTATTACCTTTTTCTGCAGCCTGAGGTGCATTGGACAGTGAATGGATGGGAAGTGTGCTGTGCTGAGTGGTTTCCGGTTTATTCACAAACTGAAGCATAGTAAACACAGTTTACTATGCTTCAGCTTTGAATGAACACAGTGAGTGATTGGTACTGATGGAGAACGGGGGGACCGGGTAACAGGGGGAATCTGCATCACACAGGGTTATTAGGGCGTGCCAGGCACACTTGGCACCCCCTGTGCGCATGCCTATGCTTAAAGTGGTCAAAAACCCTTCCATATTCCCAGCGAAGTGACTGGCCTCAGGTGTTAAACAGAGATGAAACAAATCCGCCTACATAAGTTGTATCCATCTATCTGCAGCATTCTCTTCTCTACATCCGTTCAGAGTGCTGAATTTATAAGCTTGTCTGAGAGTTCAGAAAAAAGGGGGCGGGGAGCTGATTTTAGGGAAGGGACACACCCCCTTCACACAGCACATAGGAACAGAGTTGAGGCTGTCAATCTGCTGGAGGTCAAAATGTTTCTCTTGGTGTCATGAAAACTTGTCAGAAGTCATTCATGCTTATAGCAGAGGAACGAAGTAGCAGACAGAAATTACACATAGTGCTCTGGACTGAGGCAAGTACACATTATAAAGGGATATGCTTTGTTCATATTTCACGTCTGAGGTTTACAACCACTTTTACCACTTAAGGACCAAAAGGATTTGCCCCCTTAATGACCAGGCCATTTTTTTTTCGTTACGGCACTGCGTCGTTTTAACGCTGTACACAAACAAAATGTATGTCCTTTTTTTCCCCACAAATAGAGCTTTCTTTTGGTGGTATTTGATCACCTCTGCGTTTTTTATTTTTTGCGCTATAAATCAAAAAAGAGCGACAATTTTGATAAAAAATATATATTTTTTACTTTTTGCTATAATAAATATAATAAATATAAAAAATAATAATAATTCTTCATCAGTTTAGGCCAATGTGTATTCTTCTACATATTTTTGGTAAAAAAATAAATTAAAAAAATAATCAGAGCTAAAAAAAAAAAAGCACTGATTACTGTATAAAGGACACCAGCAGGGAAGGGGTTAACACTAGGGGGCGATCAACGGGTTAAATGTGTTCCCTGGGAGGTGTTTCCAACTGTGGGGGGATGGGACTGACTGGAGGAGGAGAGAGATCGCTGTTCCTAATCACTAGGAACAAAACAAATATACATGTGGCGCTGGTACTGAAACAGATCCTAAAGTACTGAAGTCCAAGTGGCCAGTGGGCTGCTATGCAGCCTAAAAATAGTCTATTGATTCAGGGCCGGCCTTAACAGGGAAGCAGAAGCCGTCTCCAAGATATGCAAGAAAAAAAAAAATGCAGGCGCCTCTGAGTTAGACTCTAGTCACTAGGAACAGCAGAGCTCTCTCTAAGGCCCCTTTCACACTGGGGCGGGAGCGGCGTCTGCGGTAAAGCAGCACTATATTTTGCGCTGCTTTACCATAGTTTTAGCCGCGGTATTTGGCCGCTAGCGGTGCGGTTTTAACCCCTGCTAGCGGCTGAAAGAGGGTTAAAACCCCCCCGCAAAGCGCCGCTTTGCGGCGGTTTTGCCCGGTATTACCGCGGTGTCCCATTGATTTCAATGGGTAGGAGCGGTATAGGAGTGGTGAATACACCGCTCCTTCACCGCTCCAAAGATGCTGCTAGCAGGACTTTTTTGACCGTCCTGCTAGCGCACCGCTCCAGTGTGAAAGCCCGCCGGCTTTCACACCGGATTGAATTTGTTGTTGTACCCATAGTACAGCCCAAAAACAATAGTGTGCATTTTGCTTTTTTTTTGTAATACTACCTAAAACACACTGACACTATTTATTTTTTTTAAATCCTGCCCCAATCATACTGACCCTGACCTTTGATGCTCACTTGATCCAAACAATAACCCTGACCCTGACCTTTGGCTCTTACTTGATCCAAACACTAACCCTGACCCTGACCTTTGGCTCTTACTTGATCCAAACACTAACCCTGACCCTGACCTTGTTCAAACCTTGATCTAACTATTTTTTTTTACACAGTTGTTTGTTTTTTTCCCTCTGAAGGAGAGAGAGCGAGAGACACAATGGAGAAGATTTACTAAAACTGGAGAGTGCAAAATCTGGTGTAGCAGTGCATGGTAGCCAATCAGCTTCTAACTTCAGCTTGTTCAATTAAGCTTCGACAAAAATCCTGGAAGCAGATTGGTTTCTGTGCAGAGCTGCACCAGATTTTGCACGCTCCAGTTTTAGTAAATCAACCCCAACTCACAGAGAAAGAAACACAGGGTCAGGCTTCACAGCGACTGATCACTGTGATAGCCAATCAGAGGCTATCACAGAGATCAGGTGACACAGAACCGGGAGTCCCGGGTCCCAATCATTAGTACAGGACCCCGGGCTCTGTACTGGGGGTGCGCTGTGCGTAGTGCTTCCAGCAGAAAGACAGGTACGCATGTATGCGGCCCCATGGAAAAAAAAAAAAAAAAACAGTCCAGTGGGGCTGTATATATGTGTACTGTTGGCATCAAGGGGTTAAAAAGGGCTGTAAAAACGCAGCTCAACCACAAGTGTAAAGTTAGCCATAGGGCTTTTTCAGACAGTTCGTACAGTATAAAGATTATATAAAAACTGCACTAAAATAAACCCCAAAAAAAGACCCCAGCAGCGATTCTCTTGTGTAGCATAATCACAATAAACAACATAAAAATAAATAGAGTCGTGCTTAAAAAACAAAGAACCATTAATGATAAATGATGTTTAAAATGCAGATCAGCATGCAGTAGGATAATGTATCAAGGCTCTATAGGGGAGTCCACATAAGTAGTAAGTAAAGCCTCCTTAGTGATAAAATTCACCATCCATCACCTTGAGCCACAGAGCCTCTACCAAAAGCTGTACAAAACTGCTTACCAGCTCCTGTGGACCCCTTGTTATAGGGGGTCGATCTGCGCCTGTGGCTTAAACCCAGCCAGGGCCCTTCTCCGCATCTCAGGGCTCCTCCACTAATCAGATGTCACTCAATGAGTTGAATGGGAAGTTTTATCACCCAAAAGAGACAAAGGCTTGATGTAGCATAAAATCCTTCAAAGGTTTATTAAATGGTAAAATATTGCACTTGCAACAACAAAAATCAACAAGAAAGCCTTAAGTTTGGTGTGTCGGCTGACACACAACCAAACAAACCCGTCCTTCGGGACACGAGGGAGATGGTGACATCAGTGCGACGCTCCGCCCTACTCATTTCGTCACAAATGACGTCGTCCAGGGGCAACCTATCAAGGATTTTATGTTATGTGGAGTCTGTCTCTTTTGGGTGATACAACTTCCCATCCAACTCATTGAGTGAGATCTGTGTGGCGGAGGAGCCCTGAGGTGCGGAGAAGGGCCCTGGCTGGGTTTAAGCCACAGGCGCAGATCGACCCCCTATAACAGGAGATGGTAAACAGTTTGTACAGCTTTTGGTGGAGGCTCTGCGGTTCAAGGTGATGGATGGTGGATATTATCACGAAGGAGGCTTTACTTACTACTTATGTGGACTCCCCTATAGAGCTTTGATACATTATCCTATTGTATTCTGATCTGCATTTTGGATAATTCGTACAGCCATCTGAAAAGCATTGCTCCCAACTGTCCCTGATTTTAAAGGACTGTCCCTGATTTTAAAGGACTGTCCCTGATTTTAAAGGACTGTCCCTGATTTGGAACAAAGTCCCTCTGTCCCTCATTCCTCCTTATTTGTCCCTCATTTTGGTCTGATCTGTATAGTTGTATATAAAATGCACTTTTTAGCTTTTAAAAAATGTTTCCCAGCGCTAAACCTTTCATCCAATTTCTAAACGGCTTTGTTTAATTCACCTTTAAAGAGGAAGTAAACCTTCCTCAAAAAAAAAAAAAAAAAAAAAAAAAACGGAACCTGCAAGGCAAAGGCATAATGAGCTAGTATGCATAGCATACTAGCTCATTATGAATGACATACCTGAGAACGAAGCCCCCAAAGCGGTCCTCATCCACGACCTTCTCCGGCGCCATCAAGCCCGGAGTGACTTCCGGGTCTCGCCGCTCCAGCGCTGTCATTTGCTGGAGCAGCGATGACGTCGCGCACGCGCGCGAGAGCGGCATATCGCCGTGATCTCGGCATGCGCAGTGCGCCTGCGCGCCGCTGTCTACGGCGCACGCGCCGTAGACAGCAATGCCTCTTTTTTTCTAAATATCTCCTAAACCATGTAGGTTTAGGAGATATTTATTGGACCTACAGGTAGGCCTTAATCTAGGCTTACCTGTAGGCCAAAGTGGTTTGTAAGGGTTTACAATCACTTTAAGGTTAAGGTGGCAGGGGGTGTGTCCTATGCCTACATATTTTTGTTATTAGGTGTCCCTCATTCCCATCTCAAAAAGTTGGGAGGTATGTGAAAAGCCATCCACAGTGGATTGCTTTTCAGGGGGCTTTATAGCAGTGGCTGATAGACTTTTTTGCTTTTAATACAGGACCGCGCCGCAACTGCAAGCCAAGAGCCTAGTTTGTGGTTGCGGTGTGGCCCCATCGATCTCCATGGGCGAGTTTGACAGGCAGTGCCACCTGTCAAGCTCTTCCCCCCCTATGAGTTAAAACTTGTGTTGTGTTAAAAGCATGTGTAAAGCATTGTCAGGCTGTAATGTAATGCCGCGTACACACGATCGGAATTCTCGTCGGAAAAAACTCTGACGGTTTTTCCGACGGAATTACGCTCAAGCTGTGTTGCCTACACACGATCACACCAAATTCCGACGGTCAATAACACAGCGGCATAAAACACGTTCGACAGCACTATAAAAGGGAAGTTTAATGCTTCCGAGCATGCGTCGAATTGTTTCTGAGCATGCGTCAGAATTTTGCGTGTCGGAATTGCATACACACGATCGGAAAATCCGATAGAAAGGTTTTCCGTCGGAAAAATTGAGAACAGGTTCTCAATTCAAAGTCTGTCGGAAATTCCGACAGAAAAAGACCGATGGGCATACACACGGTCGGAAAATCCGATGAAAAGCTCCCATCGGACTGTTTCCATCGGAAATTCCGACCGTGTGTACGCGGCATTAGAATTACCAGGTGGTGGTAAAACTGCAGCTCAGCCACGTTTTTAACACCTCCCGGCCACCGGCATGAAAGAACCATTTGTAAAATGACGGGTGCTGAATAGACATGTATACAGGATCCCAGAACCGGTACCAGTACCTTGCCACCAAGGACTTCAGATTGTGTACAATTGTCTTAGCACCAGCATCTTTCAAAAGGGTCATGAGGACCTAACACGGGTTCTAACCAAGGACTAACTGACCAGGATATAGTGCTTTATAGCAGTTTAATATTAAACAACGTACAATGAAAAAAATAAATGAATAAATCTTTAACAATCATTTACTTTGGTAAGTGTGACAGTTCTAGATCAGGATCAGCAACCTTTCCCCATACCAAACTTGTGAACAATAGCGCATTGTAATCTTTGTTTACATTTTTTTGCACTCGTAGTTGTACTGGTAATGGCACGTTAAAGCTCGTTTGTTATGTAATTATTAACAAGTTTAACTGCCATTAGCAGCAGAACTATGAGAGCAAAAATGGATTAACTAGTGTACACAGAAAACATGATCAGCCCCAATGCATGGCACTTAGACCACCCCTGAGCCCTGTACCCCTATGGGTGAAGGGTACCACTGTAGGCATGCCGATGCCCTCAGCCAGCAGCAGGTTTTCAGCGATGTCAAGCAGATGGGTGGGCCATGCTTTGTAATTACCAGTCTAGTGAGCTGTTAGTATCAAAAGACCACCCCAGGTGACGTCCAATCAGACGAAACGCGTAGGGTCGAGTTCTGCCATTACCACTGTGCCACCTATGTCCTTTTAACCGTTGACTGCATCGGAAATGTGAGTGTCCAATTTTTTTACCTTCTTTTATTAACCACTTGCTTACTGGGCACTTAAACCCCCCTCCTGCCCAGACCAATTTTCAGCGCTGTCGCATTTTGAATGACAATTGCACGGTCATACAACACTGCACCCAAATTACATTTTTATCATTTTTTTCCCACAAATAGAGCTTTCTTTTGGTGGTATTTGATCACCTCTGTGGTTTTAATTTTTAGTAAATTTGTTTTAAAAAAGACCGAATTCAAAAAATATATATTTTTTTATATTTTGTTATAAAATTTTGCAAACAGGTAATTTTTTCTCTTCATTGATGTACGCTGATGGGCACAGATAGGGCGGCACTGGTGGGCACTGAGAGGTGACACTGATGATTGGCACTGAAGGGCATTGATAGGTGGCATTGGTGGGCACTGAGAAGTGGCACTAATAGGTGGCACTGATGGGCACTGATAGGTGGCAGTGATGGGTGGCAGTGATGGGCACTGATCGGCGCTGGTAGGTTACACTGAAAGGCAGCACTGCTAGGTATCACTGATAGGCACCACTGGTGGGCATTGATAGGTGGCACTGGTGGGCACTGGCAGGTGGCACTGGCAGGGTGTACTAATTAGCACAGAGGATGCAGATGTGCCTCCTTCCTCTTCGGGACCATTGTCCCTTGAACATAAGCCGGTGATTGCCTTTTTTTTCCCCTCACGCTAACACGTGAGGATAAAAAAAAAATGATTACCGAGCTTTTGTTTACACACGTGATCGGTTGTCATTAGCTGACAGCTGATCACGTGGTAAGGGGCCGGGATCGCAGGGGGCGCACAAAGGGGAGGACATCCTATGATGGCCTCCTGGAAATTCAGGTCCGTTTTGTAGCCGTCATTCGGCTATAGCGCGGACCTCAAGTGGTTAAAAAACATTTTTATCACATTTTTATCACACTAACCTTCTTTCTTTTTTTGGTTTCATGGTGTGAGCATGTGAATCTCCCCTGGCTGTCCTCCTCTCCATCTGAACCATATTTGATTGTCCATTTGGGAATACAATGATGACCAGTACCGCTCAAAGTTCTTATTGTGATCGTGACTACTGGGATCGCTGATGGTTTCATATCACAAAGGGTGTTTATCACCATAAGCCTGTTTGACTTGAGAAATATAACCCCCTTTAACCACTTGCTGCCTGCCCATTGTCAAATGACGGCGGCAAAGTGGTTGTAAAATCCTGACAGGGCGTCATATGAAGTCCTCAGGATTTTGAGCCGATGCCCCGGGGGCGCGCATCGCGGCGATCGTTGTTGCGGGGTCAGTCTGACCCCCCGCAACTACGATCTTGGTAAAGAGTCTCCAACGGAGACTCTTTACCACGTAATCAGCCGTGTCCAATCACAGCTGATCACAGTGTAAATAGGAAAAGCCGGTAATCGGCTTTTCCTCACTCGCGTCTGTCAGACGCGAGTAGAGGAGAGCCGATCGGCTGCTCCTTTGACAGGGGGGGGGTCTGTGCTGATCGATTATCAGCGCAGCCCCCCCGAGGATGCCCACACTGGACCACCAGGGATGCCACCAGACCACCAGGGATGCCCATCAAAAGGTATGCCACCCTAGACCACCAGGGATGACACACAGTGCCCACAATGGATGCCAATCAGTGCCCACAATGGATGCCAATCAGTGCCCACAATGGGCATCACTGATTGGCATGCATTATTGTTTGGCACTGATTGGTCCATCAGTAAAAAACAATGCCGCCTATCAGTGCCTATCCGTGCCACCTACCAGTGCCCATCCATGCCGCCTATCAGTGCCCATCCGTGCCGCCTATCATTGCCCATCCGTGCCGCCTATCAGTGCCCATCTGTGCCGCCTATCCATGCCAATCTGTGCCAGCTATCAGTGCGAATTTGTGCCACCCATCAGTGCCCATCCGTGTCGCCCATCTGTGCCCATCCGTGTCGCCCATCAGTGCCCATCCGTGTCGCCCATCAGTGCCACCTATCATTGCCCATCAATGTCACCTCAGTGCCACTTCATTGGTGCCACCTCATCGGTGCCACCTTATCAGTGCAGACCTATCAGTGCCCATCAGTGAAGGAGAAAACATACTTATTTACAAAGTTTTGAAACTGAAACAAAAAAAAACATATTTTTTCAAAATTTTCGGTCTTTTTTTATTTGTTTAGCAAAAAATAAAAACCGCAGAGGTGATCAAATACCACCAAAAGAAAGCTCTATTTGTGGGGAAAAATTATAAAAATTTGGGTACAGCGTTGTATGACCGCGCAATTGTCATTCAAAGTGCGACAGCGCTGAAAGCTCAAAATTGGTCTGGGCAGGAAGGTGTTTAAGTGCCCGGTATTGAAGTGGTTAAGTCTAACTTTTCCGGTAAGCCTTCATGCAATCGGTGACGGTCTCTTCACAAGATTTCCTTATCAACATGTCTTTATTGATGTTTTCATTGATGTCTTCTGTTCCGAAGATGTTCCAGAAATGCTGACCTACTGACATTGTTTATTGATATCAGGCCTTTTTTTTTTTTTTTTACAGAGTTCCTGCTATGATATAATTTCCTGACAGGCTGGACTTTGTCACACTTGCCTTCTAGTATTGTTTGTTCACACTATAGAGCAGTGATGGGGAACCTTGGCACCCCCAGATGTTTTGGAACTACATTTCCCATCATGCTGAGGCACTCTGCAGTGTAGATGGGCATCATGGGAAATGTATTTCCAAAACATCTGGGGTACCAATGCTCACCATCACTGCTCTATACTATTTGTCACTGTTTATTAGTACATTTAAGCGCTGAATTATTTTTCTTTTTTTAGTGAGCTGTTAATGACGAGTACATGGGGGGTTGTCAATACTTTTGCTAAAATCATCTAAATTTCACATTCTTTTATTTTGCCTTTAGGAAATGACAACACCATACCCAAGTCCCCTTTCACACTTGTGCGACCTGAAAGTCGTGCGATTTTGATGTGACTTGAAGCAATGCCTGTGTGCTCTATGGACCTCAAGTCGCATCAAAGTCGGACCAAAAGTAGTGCGGGGACTACTTTGAAGTCGCTGCAACTTGAACTTGCACAGATATGAACGGTACTCATTGGAAATCATAGGGTAGGGACTTGTCAGGCGACTTTGCAGTCCACCACGTCACACAAGTGTGAAAAGGGGCCTAAGGTACTTTGTTTTTGGAAAAAATGGGAGTTGTCATTGCGGACCATCTTGTAAAAATATTAGCTGAATGGCTGTAGTGCTAACCTTCTAGCTTTATTACCAAAACTGACCCAGGGTATTGAGGCAAGGGTTAAATAACAAACATGTTATACTTACCTATACTGTGCAGCTTGTTTTGCACAGAGTGGCCCCAAACCTGGTCTTCTGGGGTCCCTCGGCGGCTGTCTCGGCTCCCCCTGCAAGTACTTCTCACCTAAATGCGAGCTCCCTCACATGGTGTGGAGTACTTACGGGCGCGCTCCCGTGATATAGCCGCTCGCTGTATCACTCGGCCCCGAAATAATGTACATCCCTATATACTGCACACCAAATAGTACACCTATACCAAGGTTCTCCATCACTGCCATAGATACACTCCTAAACCTTGTGGACGGCCTTCCCATAAGATTTGAAGCTGTTATAGCTGTAAAAGGAGGGCCAACTCAATATTGAACCCTACAGACTAAGGGCTCTTTCACACGGGGCGGATCAGTGCAGATCCGCCCCGTGGATATCCGCTTGCTCAGCGGGGATCGCCGGAGTGATCTCCGCTGCGCAGGAAGATGACAGGTCCGTCTCTGCACTCCGTGCAGGGATGGACCTGTCAGAGCGCCGCTCTCCCCTATGGGAGATCGGGTGACGACGGACCGTAGAGTCCGTCATCATCCGATCCGCTCTGCAGACGGATGAAAAAATGGGGTTTTCCTCCGTCTGCAGAAACGGAGCATTGCGGATGCTCTTCCGCTGACACCCGCTATCCCATAGGGATACATGTATGTCCGTTTTTCATCCGAAAACGGAAGGATGAAAAACAGACATACGGACCGTCCGTGTGAAAGAGCTCTTAGACTGGGATGCCATTAAAGTTCATGTGCGTGTAAAGCCAGGCGTCCCAATACTTTTGGTAATAAAGCGTATATTGTATACCATGCTAAATCTAAAAAGCACCCAAACATTTCAACAACTCAAGGATTTTGAAAAAAAATTATATATATATATATACATACATACATACACACAGATATGCCACCATATGTTGTGTAAAAAGGAGCGAGTCACCTTCATCTAGAACAGCTATTGAAAACCTTTGCAGATTCAACCCCTTTAGGAAGGAAGCTCTCACCTTACTATGTCTTGAACACCACCCTCTTCCTTCACCCCTTCCTATTGGTCTTGCTGGGAGAAGGAACTAAATGAAACCTTCACCAGGATAAGATGACATATGGCTTAATTTAAGTGATTAATCCTCTGCATTAAGTCTCTTTGATCCTGTATGCACAGATCCTCCCTCTCCTGCATTTGTCGATCTGGGCAAAGCCAGCTAACACAGGCAGGGTAGCCAACCTGCACATGCTCAGTTGTGTCTTTTATGCTGGAGAGAACATTTACTTGTTCTCAGAGCTAGCCAGGTCACATGATAGTGACATCACACATGTGGGCGTGTAGTGAAAGTCTCCTCCTTCCTGAACTCTCAGTACTGGAGGAACTGTGCAGTTTATCATGTGACCGTGGTATACAGATCAGCCAAAAAGGTATATTGTGGCAGTATTTTAATGTAAAAAAAGGAGATTTATAAACTGTGGGCACTGTGTGGAGGGGGGGGGGGGTGAACTATTGTCATATTACTGGGATTAGTAACACTTTAACCACATGCCGACCGTGCTATAGTCGAAAGACGGCTACAGCGCGGTGGGGTTTCCCTGAGTGGACGTCCCACGGACGTCCTCCCAGAAACTTGCTCCTGCGCGCCACCTGGGGAGCGCACTCGGGAACATCCGTGACCGCTGGATCACGGATCACTGTAAACAGCCGCTGATAGCGGCCGTTTACCACGTGATTGCTCCGTCAAATGAGGGAGCGATCACATGTACACAAACCGGCGTCACGTCATGACGCCGGTTCCTCCCTCCCCTCTCTGTACCGATCGGTACAGAGAGGAGAGAAGCGGAGAGGGGGAGAGACGGGACCAGCGCTGTGGGCTGGATGTGTAGTGCCCACAGCGCTGGTCAATACTCTGCCACCGCTGTGCAATACTCTGCAACCACTGTGCAATGCTCTGCCACCACTGTGCAATGCTCTGCAACCAACCACTGTGCAATGCTCTGCAACCAACCACTGTGCAATGCTCTGCAACCAACCACTGTGCAATGCTCTGCAACCAACCACTGTGCAATGCTCTGCCAATACTCTGCAATAATTTTTAATAGAAACAAAGAATTTTTTTATTTTTTTTTTACCGAACTTTCAGTATTTTTTGATTTATAGCGCAAAAAATAAAAAACCCAGCGGTGATTAAATACCACCAAAAGAAAGCTCTATTTGTGTGAAAAAAAGGACACAAAATTCATTTTGGTACAGTGTTGCATGACTGAGTAATTGTCATTCAAAGTGTGAGAGCACCGAAAGCTGAAAATTGGTCTGGTTAGGAAGGGGGTTTAACTGCCCAGTGGTCAAGTGGTTAATAATAAAAATTTGACTATACAGTGGAACCTTGGTTTACGAGTAACGCGGTTAACGAGCGTTTTGAAAGACGAGCAACTTTATTTTTTAAATTCTGACTCGGTTTGCGAGTGTTGTCTTGTAAAACAAGCAGAATTCAAGCAAATGGGCCATGCAGTACCGCCTTTGGCCAGAGGTGCAGGGACACATGGAACAGTTTGGAGCTGTTGGGAAAAAATCATAATGACTCAGAAATACTCAGTTTCCGAGTTCAGCCGAGCTGTCCCCGAGTATTTCCGAGGCTCTCCAACGCCCCCCCACCTCTGGCCACATGCGGTATTGCATATAATAGAAGTCAATGCGGAACAAATTATCTTCCTTTCCATTGACTTCTATGGGGAAACTCGCTTTGATATGCGAGTGCTTTGGATTACAAGCATTCCTGGAACGGATTATGCTTGTAATCCAAGGTTCCACTGTATTACTGAGGGATTCCTTAGATAAATTCCTACAGATATAGTAATCATGCCTACCTATTAATACAGCCTTTTGGAGTAGACAGTGGGGGTTACTTTTTTTTTTTTTTTAAACTGGAGGGTGCAAAATCTGCTGAAACCAATCAGCTCCCAGTTTTTTTTTTTTGTCAAAGCTTAATTGTACAAGCTGAGGGTAGAAGCCGATTGGCTACCATGCACAGCTGCACCCGATTCCGAGTGCACCTTTTTTCATAAATCTACCCCAATGTACAGGCTTCAGTTGTAACTAGGGATGCACCGATCGATACCAGTTCCCTCACCGATACCTATTTTTAGTGTCATGTGACATCGCACCTGAAGCGCTGAACAAAATGGCAACGGACGGGGCTTTGACATCACACTGCAAAACCGGCCAGTCTGAAGGCATCGGTCTTAGTATGGGAGCATTTGCACAAATATAAGTACTCATGCAAATGCTTAGTGTATCAGCAACGCTAGTTATAACCCCCATTACCTAGACCAGTGATGGCGAACTTTGGCCACCCCAAATGTTTTGGAACTACAGTGGTACCTTGGATTACGAGCATAATTCGGTCCAGAAGAATGCTTGTAATCCAAAAGCACTCGTATATCAAAGCGAGTTTCGCCATAGGAGTCAATGGAAACTCAGATAATTTGTTCCACAGTGACTGTGGAACTTAGGGGGTTAATCCTCTGCATTGTGTAAAAAAGGCTGTTTGATCCTGTATGCACAGATCCTCCCTCTCCTGCACTGTCTATCTGGGGAAGGCCAGCTAACACAGGCAGGGTAGCCAACCTGCACATGCTCAGTTGTGTCTTTTATGCTGGAGAGAACATTTACTTGTCCTCAGAGCTAGCCAGGTTACATGATATTGACATTGTATGCAGTACCGCATATGGCCAGAGGTGGGGGGGGGCACTCAGCAACGGAGTATTTCCGCGTGGCTCTGAGTGTTACCAGGCCCCCCACGCACCTCTGGCCAAATGCGGTACTGCCCCCCCCCCCATTGGTTTGAACCCTGCTCGTCTTGCAAGACAAACGCTCGCAAACCGAGCCAGGTTTTAAAAAAATAAAAGCTTGTATTGCGAAACGCTCGTAAACCGCGTTACGCACAATCCGAGGTATTACTGTATATTTCCCATGATGCTCAACTACACTTCAGAGTGCACGGGCATCATGGGAAATGTAGTTCCAAAAAAATCTGGGGTGCCAAGGTTCACCATCACTGGCCTAGACCCTATTCTTCTAGGGCAGGGATGTGCAATTAGCGGACCTCCAGCTGTTGCAAAACTACAAGTCCCATCATGCCCCTGCCTCTGGGGTGTTATGCTTGTGGCTGTCAAGAGTCTTGCTATGCCTCATGGGACTTGTAGTTCTGCAAAAGCTGGAGGTCTGCTAATTGCATGTCCCTGTTCTAGGGCTCTTTCACAGCCTCTGGGACTCCTTTCCTCCCCACCAATCTGTCCCGGAACTTCCCTCTTCCCCTTCTTTTATCCCCAATTGTCATTCCCTTCTTCTAAATCCCACGTTCTTCCAATATTCCTAATGTCCTTGTTATCCGTCCCCTTCTAGGACTTTCCTCCTTGACAGCAGTGAAACAAAAACGGATTAGATCGCTCCAGGCAAATCATAAGATCTCCACTACTGTATAGTCAGGTGCCAGCCTTGGTCCAGAGCCAAAAGATGATGAAGAAAAGGGTGGCGGCACTTGCAGCATAAATTATTTATTTTATTGAAATTCCATTAAAAACCAGGACATGACATGCAGCCAGCTCAAAAAGTTTAGCAAACGCGTTTCACACACCTGTGCTTAGTCATTGCCTATGACTAAGCACAGGTGTGTGAAACGCGTTTGCTGAACTTTTTGAGCTGGCTGCATGTCATGTCCTGGTTTTAAATGGAATTTCAATAAAATTATTATTTTATGCTGGAAGTGCCCCCACCCCTTTTTTTTTTTTTTTTCCTCCTGGAGGGCCTCTGGGGTGTCCCTTTCCTCATCACCCACCTCGGTTGTCCTACTCTCGTTCTAAGCCCGTCTTCTCATCTGGAGTTCAGCGTTATGAGTGTCCAAAGCTTAACGTGTGAATGTTGTCTACGCATGAAAGGTAACTGCAACCGACACGCTTATTGCTCACTTGCCATCTATCCAGCCCCCAGACATCTATTAGAATGACGGCAAATACTTTCCAGCAATTAAAGATCACTCTCTATTCTTCTTGTAAAATGCCGCCATTCATTGCAGGATTCACTAAACATATTACAGACCGACATTCCAAAATGAAAAAGTCCCCCTCCTCAGTACATCGAGGTCCACTTGGACCTTGATGTAAAATAACTATGCCCTTTTTATTTTAGATCAACAGAATGATTAGCGGTATTGTATCGTATTCCTCTATTCTGGGCGGGGATTTAAAAGAAGTTTTCTTTATTCTGGTAAATATAGAGTATTATGCAGTCTTCTATCTTGCCAGCAGGTGGAGCTGTATTCATCACAAAAACAGATATCCCTGATCAGACACTACAGAAGGAATTTAAAGCGGAGATGCAACTCATTTTTTTTTTTTTTAAAGTCAGCAGCTACAAATACTGCAGCAAAATAAGGACACTTACCTGTCTCGGGCGACCATGATGTCGGCACCCGAAGCCGACCCGTCCCTTGGCTCTCCCATCTTAGGTAAGGGAATCAGGAAGTGAAGCCTTGCAGCTTCACTTCTTGGTTCCCTACTGCGCAGGCGCGAATCGCTCTGCGTGAGCCCACTGGTCCCTGCTGTCTTTTGGGACCCGTGTGTGTCTCCCAGAAGACAGCGGGTGGGGGGGGGGGGTAAAGAAGGCGCCGCAAGTGGCGCTGATAGCCACAGGTGGCTCGGCTATCTATGCCCGGAAGTGGGAGCAAAATACCTGTATTAGACAGGTATCTGCTCCCCCCCCCCTGAAAGGTGCCAAATGTGACACCGGAGGGGGGGGGGGGATTCCGAAAAGCAGAAGTTGCATTTTTGGGTGGAACTCCGCTTTAAAATCAAAAGGAACCTATAAAAAACACACTGACTGCTTTGCTGCCCTTTTAGCTAAGCCATATTGCTTTTGGAATTCTTTTTCATGTACTAAATTTGTAACGCAAAAAAATATAAAACATTAAAAAAACAACTAACAAAACCATTATGGTTCCCCATTAAACAGAACCTAGAGCATTCCAGACTGGCGCTCTTTGAGCAGCACACGAGTACTTACCAGTTGCAAACCATGTCAAAAAGTTGTGTTTTTTTTTTTTTTTTAATGAGGTTAAGTATTTGACAGTGTGCAAATCTGAAAACAAAATCTCTTTTAAATGTAATTTAAGGCAGCAATACAATGTAAATATTCAGTGAATAAAAGTGATCAGTGACCTCACAGAGTGATGTAACTTTTTGTTTTTAACATCTTGCAACATTAGCTAGGCAACCACTGAATGGCATGCATATACTCAGACAATAATGAAATAAACCCGCTTTAAAATAACCTTGAAGACGTGTAATTGAGATGATCGGTTTGAATATCATAGGGTCTGATGGGCCAAGACCAAGAAAAGAAGCACACACTGTTAAGTCCATATATCTTGGGACACAGGCACAATTATAGTTTTTCTTTTTTTTTTTTAGGCATTTACCAAAAGATATTTAAAAGGGGTTGCATCCTATGCATCAAGGTGAAAAAACACCTGGTAGTCACCGGCCCCCCAGCCCCCACCCCACCCCCCCGTCGAACTGGACTCGGGAACGCACCAAAGTAACCACCCTGGGGATAGCACTGGTCCGAGTGGGTTATCTGATGCAGGGAGGAGCCGGGAGAGCCGCCCGGGGGACCCCCAGAAGAGGATGTTCGGGGCCACTCTGTGCAAAACGAGCTGCACAGTGGAGGTAAGTATGATATGTTTGTTATTTAAAAAAATAAAATAAACAATCCTTTACAAATCACTTTACGCTATATAGTTAATGGATACGGGCTGAAAGTGCACACTTTCAGGTTTAATTTGAGGGTATGTACATCCAAATTGGCGGAAGGGTTTAGGAATTACAGCTCTTAAAGTGGTGGTGCCACCAAAAAAAAATAAAAAAATTGGCTTAAAAATCATAAAAAAAAAAATAAAAATTTTTTACTCCTCTAAATGCCTGTTGCTAGGTGGTCCCTCGTAGTCTGCCACCTTCAGTGCCCAGCAACTGACGTCACTTCCCCTAGGCGCCGCACAGTCATCTGGGACCTGTCACGTGTCCCAGATGAGTGAGCGTCGAATCACAGCGCATGGCGCCGCTCGCGCATTCACAGTGGGTGCCCGGCTGTGAAGACACAGCCGGGTGCCCACATTAAGAATGCCGGCGCCGCGGGGAACGAGGGGGGGCCTCGTTCCCTCTCATCGCTGGACCCTGGGACAGGTAAGTGTCCGATTATTAAAAGGCAGCAGCTGCAGTATTTGTAGCTGATGACTTAATTTTTTTTTGTGGGCCCTCCTCTTTAAGAATAGCCACCCCCCCCCTCCCCTTTTTCAAGGTACCAAAAGTAATTGGACAACTGAATCAAACGGGGTTTCGTGGCCAGGTGTGGGCTACTCCATTATTTCTTCATCAATTAAGCAGGTAAAAGGTCTAGAGTTGATTCTAAGGCCCCATACACACCATTAGATTTTCTGCAGATTTTTGTCTTCAGATTTACCAAAACCATGTAGTGCAAGGGCCTTGCCTGATTTCATACAAATTGAAAACACCTAAGGTTTGACCTCATATTATATGGTTTTGGTAAATCTGAAGGCAAAAATCTGCAGAAAATCTGTATGGGGTCTAAGTGTGGTATTTGCATTTGGAATCTATTGCTGTGAACCTACATAATGCGATGAAAGGGAGCTGTCCATGCAAGTGAAACAGGCCATTGTAAGGCTTCAAAAACGAAACAAATCCATCAGAGAGATAGCAGCAACATTAGGAGTGGCCAAATCAACAGTTTGGTACATTCTGAGAAAAGAAGAATGCACTGGTGAGCTCAGCAACATAAAAAAAGGCCTGGATGTCCACGGAAGACACCAGTAGTGGATGACCGCAGGATCCTCTCTATGGTAAAGAAAAACCCATTCATAACATCCAGACAAGTGAAAGACAATCTCCAGGAGGTGGGCGTATCATTGTCAAAGTCTACAATCAAGAGAAGACTTCACAAGAGCAAATACAGAGGGTTCACCACAAGGTGCAAGCCATTCATAAGCCTGAAGAATAGAAAAGCAAGATTAGAATTTGTAAAAAAAAAAAAAACACACAACAACTAAAAATGTCAGACCAGTTCTGAAAAAGCATTCTTTGGATGGATGAAACTAAGATTAATCTGTACCAGAATGACAGGAAGAAAAAAAAAAAAAAAAAAAAAAAAAAAAGAGTGGAGAAGGCTTGGAACAGCTCATGATCCAAAGCACACAACGTCATCTGTAAAACATGGTGGAGGCAGTGTGATGGTATGAGCATACATGGCTTCCAGTGGCACTGGGTCATTGGTGTTTATTGATGATGTGACAGAAGACAGAAGCAGCTGGGTGAATTCTGCAGTATTTAGAGATATACTGTCAGCCCAGATTCTGCCAAATGCAGCAAAGTTGATTGGACGGTGCTTCACAGTACGGATGGAGAATGATCCAAAACACACTGCAAAAGCAACGAGGAGCTTTTGAAGGAAAAGAAGTGGAATATTCTTTTGAGCATTTCACTTGAAGGCAAAACTAAAAAAGGTAAAAAAGACCTACAAAGAACTAAAAAGACAGCTGCAGTTAGAGCCTGGCAAAGCATCAGAAAGGAAACCCAGTCTTTGGGTTCCAGACTTCAGGCAGTCATTGCCAGTAAAGGATTCTCAACAAAATATTAAAAATGAACATTTTAGGATTCTATTCAATTTGTCCAATTACATTTGAGCCCCTGAAAATGGGGGGACTGTGTATAAAAAATGGCTTCCTAAAATTGGTATTACATATTTACGTTCAACCCCTTGAATTAAAGCTGAAAGTCAGCACTTTAAATTAATTAGGATTGTTTCGTTTTAATTTTATTCTGGTGGCATACAGAGCCAAAAGTATGAAAATTGTGCCTGTGTCCAAATACATATGGACCCAACTGTATTGCTCCTAGCAGTGACACACAGGCTGTCATTGTCATGTTCGATAAGGACAATACACAGCCTACATAGGCCACACCCCCCCCCCCCTCATTTTCTCTTCTCACAAATTTCATGAAAATAGTCCCCAATAAAGCGATTTCAGAAGAAAATACTGATCAGGCACATAATCTGGGACCAAGTTCAATAAACTAAAGCACATTTATTATGTTTGATTTGTACCAGTCTTAAGGCTGAAAAACATTTGCACCAGTCCATGGATAAGACAGGCATTTAGATACCATTGTCCAGGCAAATTTAATCGGCAGTAAACTCAAAAACTTTTACGTCCGGTATTGATGCGCCAACAACAACAAAAAAAGAACATAGTCCGGCAACCAGCAGTGGACCCCACCGCGATCTTCTTTAGATTTGTGTTGCTCCAAAACGTGTTTTCCTTCTTCTTGGATTTACAGGGATAATTAAGATTTAGTTAATTTATTTTAAAAAGTGCAACTAATTTTTTTAAACATTTGAACCCGCTGTACTCACTGTCACATTAAATCGAAGGTAGAGAGGAAGAAACTGAAGAACGGATCGCAATGTTTCCTGTAATCGATAAACTGGTTAACGAAGTTATATGGCGGGCAGCTTAATGACGGATTCCATTGCTGTATTCACACCAATAAAGAACAGAACTATGCAAGCGATGTCTTCACCCGGGGGTTGCATGTGGAGTGTCCTGAAAGCTTGTGCAGCCCACACACAAAAAAAAAAAAAAATATATATATATATATATATATATATATATATATGTATATGTGTGTGTGTGTGTGTGTGCGTGTGTATGTGTGTGTGTGTGTGTGTGTGTGTATGTGTGTGTGTGTGTGTGTGTGTGTGTGTGTGTGTGTGTGTGTGTGTGTATATATAATATAATTATTTTTTTTTTTTATATAATATATATAAAATAATAATTATATAAAAAAATAATATTATATATATATATATATATATATATATATATATATATATATTTATTTTTTTATACATTATATAATTATTATTTCATACACACACACTATATATATATATATATATATATATATATATATATATATATATATATATATATATATATATATATATATATATAAATAATTTTTATTATTAAAAATATATATTTTTTTATTTGTTAGCGTTACCACATGGCATATGCAGACAGTGGACACTTGGGTTTCTACTGCTCAGGCAGTAGCTAAAAAGTTGAGGTGGGTAGGACAGTTGTATGTGATCTAGGAAGAGTTGAGCGGAATTTCACGTTTCATGTGAAGTTGTAATCAGTGAAACCTTTATCTATAACAATTACTCAACCAATAGATATAAAAAATGAAAAGAAAAAAAAAAATTCCAAGGGTAAAGGGCTAATGTGCAATTTAGTAAAACGATCGTATAATTTAAAAAGAAGCATGGATCGGTGAATACAGAATGAGGCATTAGGAGGATTAAGCAATGAATGGGAAAATGGATCCTGAATTAGCCAAGGAACCAGAGCAGAAGACCCCTAATGTCAGAAGATTTGTGTTTTTTTTTTTTTTTTCTTTGTGCTCCCTCATAATTCGTAATCGCCCCCGGGTTGCTGTGTGAATGCTTTTGGCAGCAGAGGGGTTAATTGTAACCACTAATGAGGAAAAAAAAAAAAAGTAGGCTGTGAATTGCATGTCCCGCCTCCCTTATTTACCAAGTCATCCCTTTAATCTACATAATGTCTCCACAAGGTTGGACAGTACTGGCTCGAAATCTACATGAGATATATGACAGGCAGCTCAGTGTACTTTCAGCAGAACTGATGTTGCAGAAATCAGTGAGTACAGGAAGCTGATGGGAGTTTAAAGCTCACACATAAGTGGCTGGGAAACTCCCAAATAGCTGACAGCTTCACATTGCTTACATTCCACGTTACATTGCCAGAATCCCTATTTATTGGTCTGAGGGCACAAAGCGGGGAGGAGTCACTGCTCTGCCAGCTCTCCGTCGGGCTGCGTGCTGCCATGGTATGTCTGCTCCTCTGCCATCTCGCTGTCGGGGGAATCTGAACGGTGCCGCGACTTTTTATGATCGCTCTGTGAGTTGTCTGTGTCTTCATTCACGGACGTCTTAGAGGCACCTGTAACGCCGTCTTTTATATCCTGAAGGAGGCGGCACGCTGCACCCACCGCCTGCGGCCTTGGCATGTCAGGGGGGCTATCCACACCGTCGTCTGCATTGACGCGATCTTCTGAATAAGGTGGTGGAAGGAGGTCTTGTGGTCTTGATGTGGCACCTTCGCTGTCCCCAGAAGGAAACGTTACCATGTTCTCTGCAGGCACTTCTGTCTGGATTAACATGGACTGAAGCAGGTCTAAAAAAAAAAAAAAAAAAAAAAAAAATGAAGAAAACAATTGAAATTAAAGTGATTGTAAAGTCTTGTTTTTTTTTTGAACAACAAACTAGGGTTGCACCGATACTAGTATCAGTACTCGTGCAAATGCACTGATACCTGAAACTGATACTTTCAGGCTCAGTTCTTTGAGCCATTAGTGGGTCTGTTAAAGAAGTCCGGTAATTGGAGCTTTATTAAATAAATAAAAAGCAGCTGGCAATGTTTATTAACAACATTGCTCAGCCCTGAAACACTAAAATAAAAAGAAAGATGGTTTCTTTTTATATCTTTCTGTTCCTTCATCTGCAGATCAAAGGGATGAACAAATGTTCCTCCGTTTAATCCCTTAATTTACTCTAATCAGCCTTAATTAACTCCCTATTCTCCATTTGATTATTATTTTCCTTTTTTTTTTTCACGTCTATTTTTATAAACGATAAACAATTAAAACTTTATTTTTTTGTTTGCTTTGTTAGTGAATATTTTTACACATACATATATCTATATAGCTAAATAAATTAAAAAAAAAAAAAAAATGTATTTTATTTGTAAATAACTTTTCAATGCTTTGTACCATTGCTAAAAGCTGAAGTTAAAACAAAAAACATTTGCGGTAGGTATCGGTAATTGGTATCAGCGAGTACTTAAAAAAAAAAAAAAAAAAAATGGTATTGGTGCATCCCTACAACAAACATGGTATACTTGCCTCCTCTGTGCAGTTGGTTTTGCACAGAGCAGCCTGGATCCTCCTCTTCTCGGTTCCCTCTTTGCTGCTCCTGGCCCCTCCCTCCTTTCCAGTGCCCCTACAGCAAGCAGCTTGCTATGGGGGGCACCCAAGCCGAGTCACAGCTCTGTGTATCCATTTGGACACGGAGCCCTGACGCGGCCTTGGAGCTGTATAATTCTGGCTAAATTAAGAATCATGATTTCTTTTTTTTTTTTTTTTACTTAGAATAAGGATCACGATAGTCTCATGATTCTTGCAGCATAACATCATCTTACACATTATGCAAAAAATTGGGCTAACTTTACCGTTTAGTTTTTTATTTTTTTTTTAAATTCATTGAAGTGTATTTTTACCCCAAAAATTGTGTTTGAAAGACTGCTGCGCAAATACAGTGCGACATAAAATATTGTAACAATCGCCATTTTATTCCCTGGGGTCTCTGCTAAGATATATATATATATATATATATATATATATATATATATATATATATATATATATATATATATATATATAAGGTCAAACCTAACCACTTTCAATGTGTGTGCAATTAGGCCCTTGTACTACATAGTTGAAAGTAAATCTAAAGGAAATTAAATAAAAAAAAAATTGTATAACGTATTGGCCATTTTTTTGCAGGGTTTGTATCCACCCACACTGGTAACAGATTTTTCATGGGCCCCTTGCACATGGGGTTGTCTATCAGTAGTGCGCCCCCTCCCAGCCTTTTAGTGTGCTCTGGAGGCACAGGTGCATCGTCCAACCCCGCAGCGGGAGCCTGTCAAAGTCTATGGCAGACTGCGGCTAGACAGGGCTGAACGCTGTACTGAGTGGTTCCCAGGTTTAGGGCCCTGTAGGTTCAGCGATGAAGGTCTGGGACGTAGGTAAAATGTTGACATACACATTGGCGGGTTGGATGCTGCATTGTCACTTGTGGGCGGGGCTAGAATGGTGGGAGGGTCATACAGCTCCTAGATGGCCCCCCTGTGCAAGGGACCATAGAGGAAAGAGGACAAAATTATTTCTTTGTTTTCTAAAACTGACCTGGGGTTATATTATGTGATCAGTTTAGAAGCAAATAGTGCACAACAGCATTCTTTTTTTAGGCTCAAGAAATCCTTCTCAAATGATTTACACCAAATTATTCAGTCATAAATAGTTTACACTTGGTGAAAGGCTTATTAAGAATACTGAAAGATCCCCTTCAGTCGTCTGAAACTGTATCATTTGATGTGGAATATTCTCTTCTTGGCAAATGAAGGATATCAAAAGAATGTTAATATCTGTATCTCACCAAAGCAATGCTCCAGACGATTTACAGCTCACACTGTCTTCTGTAAAATATGTTAAAGTGCTGTGAAAAAGTATGTGCCCTTTCCTGATTTTTTTTTGCATATTTTTCTTTTTGGAAAGCAAGGGAACAGAGGCAGGAGAAGGGACATGTTACAAGTTCAACCCTAAATATGGGTGGAACACGTAGCATGTTTAAAAAGGTGAACTTATCCTTTAACCACTTCAATACCAGGCACTTACACCCCCCCTTCCTGCCCAGACCAATTTTCAGCGCTGTCGCACTTTGAATGACAATTGCGCGGTCATACGACACTGTACCCAAACTTTAATTGCTAAACTGCTAAACAAATAAAAAAAGACCAAACATTTAGAAAAAAAAAATTTTTTTTTTTTTTTTTTCAGTTTCAGTTTCAAAACTTTGTAAATAAGTACGTTTTCTCCTTCACTGATGGGCACTGATGGGGCTGCACTGACGGGCACTGATAAGGCAGCACTGATGGGCACCGATGAGGTGGCACCAATGAAGTGGCACTGATAGGCAGCACGGATGGGCACTGATAGGCAGCACGGATGGGCACTGATAGGCGGATGACGGATGCCAATCAGTGCCAAACAATAATGCATGCCAATCAGTGATGCCCATTGTAGGCACTGATTGGCATCCATTGTGGGCACTGACTGGCATCCCTGGTGGTCTAGGGTGGTATACCTGGTGCTGGGCATCCCCGGTGGTCTAGTGGCGTCCCTGGTGGTCCAGTGTAGGCATCCTCGGGGGGGGGGGGCTGCGTCTGACAGACGCGAGTGAGGAAAAGCCGATCAACTGCTCTTCCCATTTACACTGTGATCAGCCGTGATTTGACACAGCTGATCACGTGGTAAAGAGTCTACAACGGAGACTCTTTACCAAGATCATAGTTGTGGGTTGTCAGACTGACACACCGCAACAACGATCGCCACGATGCGCGGCCCCAAATCCTGATCACGTCATATGACATCCGGTCAGGATTTTGAAACCACTTTGCCGCCGTCATTTTGCTATATGGCGGGTGGCAAGTGGTTAAACATTCAGTGACCAGGAGCAAAAATTATCTTTAGAGAATTCAAATTACAAAAAAGAGGAAATATCTGACACCACTAACATTTTCTTCCCCAATGATATGCCGGAGTAACCCCTGGACAACTAACCATTTTCTGAAACTTGTTGCTTAGTTAAAATCAGTATTGTTTTGCTAGACAATTACGTAGAACCCCCAAATTATATATTATATAATATATATATATATATATATATATATATATATATATATATATATATTATATATATATATATTATATATATATATATATATATACACACACACACACACACATATATATATAATATAATGTGTGTGTGTGTGTGTGTATATATACACATGTGTGATAGATATATCTATCTATCTATTTTTTTTTTTTGAACTAAGACCCTAGAGAATAAAATGGGGGTCTTTGCAATATTTTATGTCCCACGGTATTTGCGCAAAGGTCTTTCAAACACAATTTTTTGGGAAAAAATATACTTCTGTGAATTAAAAAAAAAAAAAAAAAAAAAAAAACAAAAATAGTAAAGCTAGCCCAATTTTTTTGTATAATGTGAAAGATGATGTTACACTGAGTTAATAGATACCTAACATGTCATGCTTTAAAAAAATTGCACACACTAATGGAATGGCAACAGACAGATGATACTTAAAAATCTCCATAGGCGCCGCTTTAAAATTTTTTAATGGTTACCAGTTTAGAGCTACAGAGCAGCTAGTACTAGAATTATTGCTCTCACTCTAACGACCGCACGTGTGGTTTGAACACTTTACATTTGCAGGTGCGACTAAGGTATGCGTTCGCTTATGCGCACAAGCACGAAGGGATAGGGCGCTTAACATTTTCTTTTCTGATTTTATTTTATTTTTACACGATCCCCTTTAAAAAAAATATATATCATTTTGATCACTTTTATTGCTGTCACAAGGAATGTAAACATCGCTTGTGACAGTAAAGGCCCGATCGGACTTTTTGACAACCAACATGCAAATTAGCTGTTTTGGACCAACATCCGACCGTGTGTACGCTCCATCGGACCAACTTTTTCCAGGTTTCATCTGACTTTTGTTGGCTGTGCGAACGGACCAACTTTCTGCCAACAAAAGTCAGATGGACCAAAGTCTGACCGTGTGTACACAAAACCAACGGACTTTTGTACAAACCAATGCAGAACCAATGCAAAAGATCAGACAACAATACAGAAGTTGACCAAAGGTGGCGGTAAAGAGCAGAAAAACCAAGTGATTTGGTGAAAGTTGGCTGAAAAAGTCCTGCCGTGTGTATGCAATACCAACTTGGGGCCAACGCCCTTTGGACAAAAATCCACGGGAAAGTTAGTCCACGGACCGATCGTGTGTATGAGGCTTTATAGGTATGTGACAGGTACTCTTTATGGAGGGATCTGGGGGGGTCTATAAAACCCCAGAATCCCTCCTCTGCACTTAAAAGCATTCAAAATGCCAAGTTTGGCTGCTTTGAATACTGACTTTGTGTTTTAAATCTAGCGCCTTTAAGGCTCCAGTTAACTGGAAGAGATGTCATGACATCGCTTCAGGGTTACTAGATCAAAGACCCAATCAAAGCCGATTCTGGCTGTATTCGGGTCTTCGGCCAGCCAGTGGACGTGCCGGTTTGTCGCTCTGGCCTCCCAGTGGGACGGGCAAGCCTGCGAAAGGGGGGGGGGGGGACAACCCTTCCTGCTGCTTGTAATAATGGCCGAGCAGCTGATTAGCTGCATCGGTGGTTATTACAAGCCAACTATCGGCTCTAAAAAAAAACAAAAAAAAAAAAACGGTACAACCCCTTGAAGCAGAAGGCCGCACATTTGCGTTACGTCGGCGTCAAGGGGTTAACAGTCCTGTTACTTTGCTTACATTTTTTTCAAAAAAGGTAGCTGAAGCGTTAAAGTATGTATGGCTGAATGTTTGTCTAGGGGGTCTAGGGGGCGCACGGTACGCTTTCCCAGCGGCCGCGATGTCCGCCGCGCACCCGCGATTGTCGGGAACACAGCAGGACAGTGGATCTGTGAGTGTAAACACACAGCTCCACGTCCTGTCAGTGGAGACCGATGGTGTGTTCCCAGTACAGAGGAACACCGATCGGTCTCCTCCCCTTGTGAGTCCCCGCCCCCTACAGTTAGAATCACTCCCCTAGGAAACAATTAACCCCTCGATTGACCCCTAGTGTTAACCCCTTCCCTGCCAGTCACATTTACACAGTAATCAGTGCAATTTTATAGCAACGATCGCTGTGTAAATGTGAATGGTCCCAAAAATGTGTCAAAAGTGTCTGAAGTGTCCTCCACAATGTCGCAGTCAAAAATAAATAAATAAATCACAGATCGCCGCCATTGCTAGTAAAAAAATAAAAAATATGCAATAAATCTATCTCCTATTTTGTAGACGCTATAACTTTTGCGCAAACCAATCAATATACGCTTATTGCGATTTTTTTTACCAAAAATATGTAGAAGAATATATATGGACCTAAACTGAGTAAAAAATGTATTTTTATTTTTTTATTTTTAAATGGGATATTTTTTATAGCAAAAAGTAAAAAAAATATTGTGTTTTTTTCTAAATTGTCGCTCTTTTTTGTTTAGAGCGCAAAAAATAAAAAATAAAAAACGCAATGATCAAATACCACCAAAAGAAATCTCCATTTGTGGGAAAAAAAAGACGTGAATTTTGTTTGGGTGCAACGGCGCACGACCGCGCAATTGTCAGTTAAAGCGACGCAGTGCCGTATCGCAAAAAGTGCTCTGGTAAGGGAGGGGGTAAAATCCTCCGGGGCTGAAGTGGTTAATATGGCTCTGCGTGGCCAAACTTTTATTCCTTTTTCTCCACATTTTGACATGGCGGTTGCGATGTCAATTGTTTGTAACATATGTTATATGCAAGTAAATTTTATTTTTTTTCAAAAACCTCTTGGGAAAATGTCACTGTTTTTGGCAGATTGCTTTTTGCCCAATAACTATAGCCATGTATTGTCTAACATGCCCCACATTATTGCAAGGTCTCTATGATGGTGCCCCTCTACAGGATGCCGAATGTACAATGACGCCACAACACCTCTGCTTGGAAGGGCAGCAACAGTCCTCCAATTTGGTTCCCAGACTTACTTTCTTTACGCTGCTTTTCTGCTTTCCTCTTGGCAATTTGTGCTTGCAGCTCGTTTACTTCTAGTTGATGGGATTCAACGATCCTCTCACTTTTCTCCACCTCCTCACACACAGCCTGGCCAGGGACAAGACACGGGAGGGCAATGAGTGGCACAGACATACATTCCCCAACACAAACATCACCCCACAAGAGAGAGACGCTTACCTGCACTTTTTCCTGCAAAGCGTTATAAACCTGATAAATTAATCGAATGTCCTTCATCACACCATCTTTATCAAAAAAATTGGTACTAAAACAAATAAAATGAAAAGTTTCTTTGAAAATGAAAATGTATTCACACATGAAATTTGCATTTTTGTTTCTTTTTAGTAGTGCTAAAATAGCCTAAAAGTAGAACTATAGGTAAATTCTTATTTTTTTTCATTTTGGATAGAGTAAGGGCCCTTTCACACGTCGGACCGTTCAGATTTAGATACATCTCTATAGAGCGACGGATGTCAGGGGTGACATGTCCGCTGACATCCGATCTGCTAAATCCAGACGGTTGGAAACCCTATTTTGCAATGCTTTTGCACAGAGCAGCCTTGATTCTCTTCTTCTGGGGTTCCCTGTCAACACTCCAGGCTCCTCCTTTTCGGCAAGTGGCCTCATGGAAAGCCGCTTTAAAAGGGAGGCCCCCGTGCGGGTTCGCTCCTAGGCTGCCCTGTCTGAATCTATTGATACAGAGCAGGTGGCTCGGGCTCTGCTCCACCTTCCGCAACACAAATGGCTCCCGCGGCTATCAATCTGCCCAATGAGGGGGGAGACAGCTACGAGAGCCACTGCTCTTGTGCACATCGCTGGATCGGATCGGGCTACATAAAATGCAGTAAGGTAAAAAAAACTTAAGGCTTTAAAACCACCTTGATTTCAAAGTGCCAACAATGCTAGGGGGAGAAACCAATTGAATAGTAGTGGTTTTGCTCTGTTGGGCCAGAACTGGACTCAAGTAATACTAAAGTCTCATTTATTTTTCATTTAAAAATAACAAACATGTTATACTTACCTTCTCTGTGTAGTGGTTGTGCACAGAGCAGCTCAGATCCTCCTCTTCTCAGTCCCTCGCCGGCGCTCCTGGCCCCTCTTTCCTGCCGAGTACCCCCACAGCAAGTGGCTTGCTATGGGGGGCACCCGAGCTGAGCTGCTGCTTTTTGTGTGTCCAATCAGACACGGAGCTGCGGCTCGGCCCACCCCCTCTCTCACCTCATTGGCTCACCGTGTTTGATTGACCACAGCAGGAGCCAATAGTGCACTCAGGAGGGAGAGTCTCGGATAGCAACATCGCTGGATCGAGATGGGGCTCAAGCAAGTATTAGGCGTATTAGGTATTAAGTATTAAGTATTAGGCGGGCTGCTGCACACAGAAGGCTTTTTATCTTAATGCATTGAGAAATAAAAAAAAAAAAACTTCTGCCTTTAGAACTACTTAAAGCGGAGAGCTACAAAAAAAGGTAACTTCAGCTTTAAGGGAAGGTCCCTTATTTGGGGGGGGGGGAGCAGAAACACTTTTTAGAGGGTTCCAGCTCCCACCTCCTCCCGGGGCTCCACAAGGGAGATCACCTCTCCCCCCTCCCTCTCAGTAATCATCTGGGACACGTGCCAGATGATTGCGCGGCCAGTCACAGCGCGGCTCATGCATGCACAGTGCATGCCGGCTGTGGAGCCACAGCCGGGCACCCACAGTGACAATGCCAGCGCTGCAGAAAGGAGGGGGGAGACTAGCGGGGCTTCGTTCCCCCGCATCGCTGGACCCTGGGACAAGTAGGTGTCTGATTATTAAGTCAGCAGCTGTAATATTTGTAACTGCTGACTTAAATTTTTTATTTATTTTTTTCACACTGCCACGATTTTGCGTTCACAATTTTGCAGCGATTTCAGGGAATACCTGTGTAAACGTGAAGTCTACGGACCTCAACTCGTTTCAAAGTCGGACAGGGACTACTTTGAAGTTGGTGTAACTTGAAGTCGCACAGACATGAATGGTTATCATTGGAAATCATGGGATACGACTTGTCATGCGACTCTCATGTCCAAAGTCGCACAAGTGTGAAAGAGGCCTTAAAGCCATAAGCAGGGAAATGGAAGAATCACCAGATATTTTATGTTAAATAAAAATAATTTAAAAGCGAATACTGTTAAAATGTACACACATTAGGACTTTGCAAAATATAGCTTTTCTTTTTTTTTTTTTTCCTAAAATAAAAAACTTTTTAGTCTTCTTGCTGCAATGCTTTAAAACACTGACCCACAACAATTAAGCACTTGGTTGGTCAGTGACTCAGACTATTAAAAGAGCAGCATAACAGCCAGACCAATTGCATTTTCAAAACGCGATCTGCAATAGCACCCCTCATATTATTATGAACAGCTGCTGATACACATTATGAGCATACTGACCCGTGCTCTTTGATCACTTTGGCATAGTTCTGAGATGTGTTTGGCACTGACGTCACTTTATATTCCTGCTGACTGGTTGTGCCCAGGTTTGGAATTGTAAGAGACACTCTCTGGTTATACCTGGATAATAAAGAAGACAAATTACTTTTTAAAACCATAGAGTGAGGCTGGATTAGAAAAGGATGAGCATTAATAAAGCATTTATTTTAACATCTCAATGTCGAGGCGTTCCATATAGACTACTCTATTCTCTGAGTTATTTCCTTCTCTGTGTTCATTTAAAGTTGGGAAGCTGCCATACAAGCCTTGGCAATCTATCAGAAGCGCATATAAAAGGAAAACTGAGACACAACATGAGCCATAACTACAGTAATGAAGGTTGGCCTTGCCTGTCTGCTTCAAAGTGCTCTATAATGGGCGATGATAAAGCACTTCTAGAACTTTTAAATATGCCATTTTCTGGACCACAGAGGGCAGGAAATTGAGCGAGCTATAATGCAGGCGTTGACCTTACACAACAGATCTTTTATGATTAGCTTTGTACACACAAGTCCCGAAAGTGTACTTTTGCTTTGCGGTGCGTTTCTGTACTCATTTCTTATGAAAATCCTAAATTTGCTTTACGGTATTCTCATCGATAGTCACTTCCCTGCACATTAAAGCTTCTTTTGTTTCAAATACTAGCGTCCGTTGGTAATTTTTTTTATTTTTTTTGGGGGGGCGTCAAACATCAGTTTAGGCTGATACGTATTCTTCTACATATTTTTGGTAAAAATAAAAAAAATTGCGATTATTGATTGGTTTGCGCAAAAGTTATGGCGTTTACAAAATAGGGGATAGTTTTATGGCATTTTTATTAATAATTTTTTTTTTTACTAGTAATGGCGGCGATCAGCGATTTTTATTGTGACTGCGACATTATGGCGGACACATCAGACATTTTTGACACATTTTTGGGACCATTGTCATTGATACAGCAATCAGTGCTATTTAAATGCACTGATTCCTGTGTAAATGACACTGGCAGTGGAGGGGTTAACCATGGGGTGGCAGTGTAGAGGTTAAGTGCGTCCTAGGGGCGTGTTGCTAAGACCCCTTTCACACCGATCCGCCTATAGCGTCGGCGGTAAAACGCCGCTATGGAGGAGCGGTGAGTTCACCGCTCCAAAGAAGCTGCTGGCAGGACTTTTTGTGACGCCCTGCCAGCGCACCGCTGCAGTGTGAAAGCCCTCGGGCTTTCACACTGCAGACAATGAAGCAGCAGTTTGAGGGCGGATTGCAGGCGCTATTTCTAACGCTATAGCGCCTGCAAAACGCCCTCGTGTGAAAGGGGTCTAACTGTGGGGGTGGCTGTGTTTTACTGATCAGTGTCTCTTGTTGCTAGGCATAACGGGGAGATGCTGTTTACATCGGAATCTCCCCGTGAGATGATCGCGGGTATCCCTGTGGCGATCGAGTCCGCGGGACCCGCGATCGGACTCACGGGGGTCCTGAGCGGTGCGCGATGGCACGGCGGCAAATTTAAAGGGACGTACCTGTATGCCCTCATGCCTGTCCATGCCATTCTGCCGACGTACATCGTCGTGCACCAGTCGGGAAGTGGTTAAAGGATAAGTTTACCTTTTGTAACACGTTACACCCATATTCAGGGTGAAACATGTGACATGTTACAGATACACTGGCCCCCCGCTCCTCCAGTCTGACAGCTAGCGGGGGATCTTCTCCCTCCTGCTAGCAGTCACAATCTGTAAAAGATGTGGCAGTGTTATCCATTCAGTGATCTGTGAATCAGAAAACTTCAAGGTCCGAAAGCCTTTTCAGCTGTCGGCTTGCAGTTCTCAATGAATTACCATGGTGCGGCTGAGCGCTGTGGTAGTTCATTGATGCTTCCTGCTAGTGTGCAACTGCCTGGCTGTACATTGTATGGCCAAACAGCTTACACACAGAGTCTGTAAGAGACCAGGATAGCACCCATCATCTGCTGATCGTGAGTGCAATGCTTTCCAGGCTCCCAAAAAAATAAATGCATTTTTTTTTACCTGCAAAAAGAGGTGCCTTTATTTTTAGTAAAAGGTGAACTTATCTTTTATCCCCCTGTTCACATGGGGGCGATTTGACACACCAAATTGCATGCCAAAATCGCTGCCTATTGCCAGCAACGTCACTGCCCAAAAGTGGTTCCGGAACTACTTTTGGCGACGTCAGGGGCCAGGAAGGAAACCACACAGATGTCTCTCAAATATCACCCGAAGTCGGAATGAAATGCTGGTTTGAAATAGTGCGAGTTCAGCTGAAATCGCAAGATTTCAAACCCGCTTTCAGTGTGAACCTAGGCTGAATCAGAGCAAGATTATTATAGGAAACACATTGCACAATTCCCAACTATTTTGACCTTCTGATGAATTAATCAGGGTTAATTTTCTATTGTGGTCATCTTCTGTGATAACCACTGGCCATGATCATTAAAGAGGAGGTCCAGCCTGGGTGAAATTTAAAAAAAAAAAGTCAGCAGCTATAAATACTGTAGCTGCTGACTTTTAATATTAGGGCACTTACCTGTTCAGGGTTCCTGTGATGTCGGCACCCCAGCCGATCTTCGGATTGACTCCCGTGTGCTGTCGCTGCCATTCCTGGTAGGGGAACTGGTTCCCTACTGCTCAAAGCTGGCCGTGCTTTCTAATTGGCCGAGTGGCAGAGGAAGGAGGAGGGGGGCCAAACTTCCGGGAAATCCGGTCGTGGCCCCGATCTCCCGAAGGGGACCTGTCAAAAAACGACCTGTCCCCTCTGCCCCCTGAAAGGTGGCAAATGTGACACTGGAAGGGGGGGGGGGGGGGGGAGCATATAAGCAGAAGTTCCACTTTTGGGTGGGACCAGAAGATTTGCCCCCTTAACGACTTGGCCATTTTTGCGATACGGCACTGCGTCGCTTTAACTGACAATTGCGCGGTCGGGCGGCGCTATACCCAAACAAAATTTATGTCCTTTTTTTTCCCCACAAATAGAGATTTCTTTTGGTGGTATTTGAGCACATCTGCGGTTTTTATTTTTTACGCTATAAACAAAAAAAGACCGACAATTTCGAAAAAATATATATATTTTTCACTTTTTGCTATAATAAATAAGAAAAAAAAAAAAAGTCTTCATCAGTTTAGGTGTGTGTGTGTGTGTGTGTTTATATATCTATATTTATTATTATATTATTACACATACACACACACACCGTATATACTTGAGTATAGGCCGACCCGAAATAAGCCGAGGCACCTAATTTTACCACAAAAAAATGGAAAACCGCATGGACTCGAGTATAAGCCTAGGTGAGAAATGCGCAGCTACTGTAAGTGAAAAGAGGGTCAACAATGCCCATTTGCAGCCATAGGTCCTCTGAACTTCAAACTTGGTAGTTAAGGGTTCCTAGATGCCCCCCGAGCTGGTCTCTGGACCCAAAGGGTCCTAAAAAAAGACATTGCTGCAGATGGACACAGTTGACCGAATTTGGGGCCCTGTATCTCAGGGCCACATGGTGCTAGGACCCCAAATTTGGGTATGTTGTAGTGTTGGTTTGCACACCAAATTTGGGGTTCCTAGCACCAAGGGCCCCAAATTCGGGTCGGAAAATGTCAAGCACTTTTCTGCAGCAGAGAATGACATTTTCCTAACCGACTTTGGGGCCTCGTATCTCTAGGAACAGGGCCCCAAAGCAAATGTCAAACAGATCGTGTCTGTTCCTAGTGATTAGGAACAGCGATCACTCTGAACTTCCCTGTCAGAACGGGGTTCTGTTTGCTTATATTAAAAGATCCCCGTTCTGGCTCTCTGTGGGAGCGATCACGGGTGGCCGGCGGACATCGCGGCCACGCGCATCAGCTCCCCAGACACACCCGCTGTAGCTGTTAAAAAGGGACTGCCGTACAGCTACAGCAATTCGTGGGAACGAGCCGACCTGCCGCTGGTCAGCAAGTGGTTAAAGTGTAACTAAACCATCCTATCTTTTACAGCCAAGAAAGCTGCCACCTTAGGCTGCTTTCACACTGGAGCGGTGGGGGCGCTGGCGGTAAAGCTGTGCTATATTTAGCGCCGCTTTACCGGCGCATTTCGGCCGCTAGCGGGGTGGTTTTACCCCCCGCGAGCGGCCGAAAAAGGGTCAATACCGCCCGCAAACCGCCGCTGCAGCGGTGTTTTGCGGGCATGTTCGGCGCGCTCCCCCATTGTTTTCAATGGGACCGGGCACTATAGGAGTGGTAAATATACCACTCCTATAGCGAGCCAAAGATGCGGCTTGCAGGACATTTTTGAGCGTCCTGCAAGCGCACCGCTTCAGTGTGAAAGCCCTCTGGCTTTCACACTGAAGGAACAGCAACAGCTGTTTCGGGACGGTTTGCAGGCACTATTCTTAGCGCAATAACGCCTGCAAACCGCCCCCAGTGTGAAAGCAGCCTTAGTGTCACGGCTGGGCTCAGCCCTTCCTTCTCTGAGCTGGCCGCTCAGCTGTTGGCTAATTGCCAGCTCCTATCTCGCTCCACAGTTACTCAGCTGTTGGTGATCCTGCTCGTCAGTCCTGCCCACTTAAGCCGTCCAGTCCAGAGGAGCTCTGCCTTCGCCTTGGTCATATCACAAGAAACTATCTCCTGCGTTCCTGTTTAAAGACTTGCTTTGCTGACATCCCTTCTGGCTCCAGATCCTGCTTGCTGTTCCACTACTTTGATCCCTGACTTCTGGCTTGGCTGACTATCCGTTCCGGTTACTAAACTTTGGCTATGTTTTGACTATGTTTTTTGTTCTTTTTACTTTTATTGTTAAACGAGTGTGATTTAACTGTACTTCTGTCTCGGTCTGATTTCCTGATTTCTGACACTTAGCCTCTGTTTGTTCTGCAGTTGCCATGGTGCTGCACACGTGATCAGTTTACGACACCAGCTATTTGATGGCTTGACAGTTCGGCTGAGAGCAGAGGCAGCTATATCACAGTTACAGAAGCAGCCGCAACAGTCATCATTAATGACATGCCTTGAATATCACTGTTCTGGGAAACCATTAAATCAGTGGGTTTGGTTCTGAATCCACAGTTCAGCAAGCCTACCTGCGATTAGGTCTGAAGAGCACATATTCCAAGGCATGAGTGGAAGTGTTGGCAGTTGAGATAAAGCCAATGAGAAGGAAGACGAGGTCAGGTACTCCGAGGATACGAGTCAGCTGTTTGTGCAAAATCTGTTCTCTGTAGGACATCTGCTGCTGAGTGTTTCTTCTAAACTTGTACCAGCCAATCACGTTCTACACAAAAACACAAGATGAAGACAAAATGACCCTTTACAATGTGTCACAATGTGTCAAGGTGTATTTTCAGTGGACAACATGAAAAGGCGAGAAAGAATCAAATCACAGTTCTGAGAAACTGAGGCTGCAATCAAATTAAAGTGGATGTAAACCCTTCCATATACCCAGTGAAGTGATACACAGAGATGAAACAAATCTCCCTACATACGCCATTCAAAGTGCAGAATTTACACACAATCTCTCAGCTCTAAAAAGCAGGGGGCGGAGAGCTGAAGTTACATCAGTAAGGAGAGCTGTAATAGCTGATTGGAGGGAAGGGACACACCCCCTTCACACATGAACAGAGCTGAGGATGTCAGTCAGCTGGAGCTCTCTCCCCCTCACCATTTATTTCTTGGTGTCAGGAAAACTTGTCAGAAGTGACTCATGCAGATAGCAGAGGAACAAAACAGCAGACAGAAATGACACTTGTTGCTCTGGATTGATACAAGTACATACTATTGGAGGGATATGCTTTGTTCATATTTCATGTCTGAGGTTTACAACCACTGTAAAATCACAGTATTTAAATAGTGGACCTACATTTAGGGGCGTATTTATAAAGCAGTGAATGCGACTCACCAAATATTCACTGGTGGTGAATCAATCACGGTCATTTAAAAATCACATGCAGCAGACATTTTCCTACATGGAATATTTCATGGATGTCACATTCTCCGTTCTAGAGATAGGCCCCTTAAAGTTTTAAGTGTAGGGAATTATTCGCACACGTTTACTATGACTCAATCAGGTAAAAAGGTCACTGCTGTCTTTTTCTTGGTAGTTCTCCCCGTCGTGCTCATCCCATGGCTAATCAGTCTGCAGGTTAGCTTTAAGCAGCGATACCATAAAGAATAACATCCTTAACCGCTTCCCGGCCGCCTAACGCCTGTACGTGATCCTATAAATGCCTGCCTGTGGGGCGCGCTCGCGACCCGATCGGGAGCTCTGTGACCCCGGCCGCAGGACCAGCGGACCCGATCGCCGCTGGTGTCCCGCGATCGGGTTACGGAGCTGAAGAACGGGGAGAGGTCTGTGTAAACAAACCTCTCCCCGCGCTTCCTACTCTGCCTGTCATTGATTGGCTGTTCCCGGCCATCGGGAACGCCGATCAATGATGTCAGACGTCAGCCACGCCCCCTAATGTAAAAAAAAACACACACACACACGTCACAGCCCATAACCCCTCCCCTCCCCCTAGTGTTAACCCCTTCACTACAACTGTCATTTATACAGGAATCAATGCATTTAAATAGCATTGATTGCTGTATAAATGACAATGGTCCCAAAATGTGTCAAAAATGTCCGATGTGTCCGCCATAATGTCGCAGTCACAATAAAAAAATTGCTGATCGCCGCCATTACTAGTAAAAAAAAAAATATTAATAAAAATGCTATAAAACTATCCCCTATTTTGTAAACGCTATAACTTTTGCGCAAACCGATCAATAATCGCTAATTGCGATTTTTTTTACCAAAAATATGTAGAAGAATACGTATCGGCCGAAACTGAGGAAAAAAAAAAAATGTTCTTTTATATATTTTTTGGGGATATTTATTATAGCAAAAAGCTAAAAATATTGCATTTTTTTCAAAATTGTCGCTCTATTTTTGTTTATAGCGCAAAAAATAAAAACCGCAGGGGCGATCAAATACCACCAAAAGAAAGCTCTATTTATGGGAAAAAAAGGACGCCAATTTTGTTTTGGAGCCACGTCGCACGACCGCGCAATTGTCAGTTAAAGCAAAGCAGTGCCGAATCGCAAAAAGGGGCCTGGTCCTTTGGCTGCCAATTGGTCCGGGGCTGAAGTGGTTAAAATAAGCATATGGCTGCACAATAGAAACGGATAGGAACCGATTGGTAAAACCGGTTACAAAATTTGTTGTTGCATGGCATCCCAGAACATTTTATTCATTTTTGGATCACCAAAAATCAACCCTGATGTAAACAGTCATTGATAAAGCCAGTCGTTATTAAAGCGGAGGTCCGCTGAAAAAAAAAATAAATATATTAAAAGCCAACAGCTACAAATACTGCAGCTGCTGACTTTTAAAATATGGACACTTACCTGTCTAGGGAGCCCGCAATGTTGGCAGCTGAAGCCGATCTGTCCGTCGCTTCTCGGCGGCTGCCGCCGCCATCCTCGGTAAGGGAATCAGGAAGTGAAGCCGTGCGGCTTCACTTCCTGGTTCCCTACTGCGCATGTTGCGAGTCGCGCTGCACGTCTTTACTGGTCCCTGCTGTGTTCTGGGACCAGTGTGTCTCCCAGAAGACAGCGGGGGGGAGGACAGTGTAGGCGCCGCAAGTGGCGTAGGTCACCGCAGTGATCTAATTCCAGGAAGTGGGAGCAAATACCTGTATTAGACAGGTATCTGCTCCCTCCTCCCCCCTGAAAGGTGCCAAATGTGACACCGGAGGGGGGCAGGATTCCAAAAAGTGGAAATTTCATTTTTGGGAGGAACTCCACTTTAAATACAGAGATATAAATCAGAATCATATTTTCAATAATGCCATACTGGAACAATGATCATACTTTCCGTCTGTCTTTGAGAATCTGATCAAGCCTTTCCTCGTTGACAGTGCCAGCGTAATCATAGAAACTGCCGGAATTAAAAACAAAAATTATAATCATACATTACTCAGATGAAGTGTTATCTGAAAAACATCATAAAATTGATGAAAACATCATTACAACTTATACTATAGAACAGAGGCAGGCAACCTTTCAGAGGTTGAGATCTACCTGAACAGGTTGGTACTAGGTGGCACCCAAATAAAAAAAATAAAAAAAAATAAAAAAGCCTAGATGCAGGGTTCTGTACCCTGCCCCTCCACCAAACGCAGTGTCCTCCGATTCCTTCACATCCCCCAACCCCCCCCCCCCCCCCCCCCCCCCCCCCGCCCCAGCGTCCTCTGCCTCCCATAGAAGTGCTCTCTGCCTCCCTCCCCCACAGTAGTGCCCCCCCCCCAAAGCAACGTCCTCTGCTCCACATCACCCCCCCCCCCAATGAAGTGTCCAGTACCCCCCAGAACAGTGCCCTCTGCCCCCCTGCTGCACATCTCACACCTCCACTGTAGTCCTGTACCCCACCCGAAACAGCGGCTACTGCCCCCCTTCACACCCCCCTCCCCACTGTAGTGTCCTGTACCACCCCCCCCCCAAAAAACAGTGTCATCTGCCCCTCTGCACATCACACTCTCCTCCCCACTGTAGTGTCCTGTACCCCCTGAACATCACCCCCCGCACTGTAGTCCTGTACCCCCCCCAAAAAAGTATATTCTGCCCCCCACTCAGCACTAAGCTGCCTCCCGCTCTCCAGTGAAAGAGTAGCGGAGACTGGGGGGGGGGCAGAGCCTTGGTCACGATCCACCTGTCGGTTCCCTGTGGTCGACGGCTCGCCGACCACCTAGACAAAAGAAAAGAGAATATCCTGACAGCCGCACTCCGAAAATGTAAATCCTTTATTAATGTAAATCTATACAGCAGGGATAAAAACGGCTAACGCATTTCACACCATCAAGGCAGGTGCTTATTCATAGCTAGGTTTTAAGGTATTAACACCAACACACATACAAACTTCTGGGAGATCGGGTCGTGGCCCATCTACCTGAAGTGGGGAAGGGGACCTGTCAAAAACGGGTCCCTCTTCCCCCTGAAAGGTGCCAAAATATGACACCGGAAGGGGGGGGGAGGAAGCATATAAGCAGAAGTTCCACTTTTTCCCCTTAATGACGTGGCCATTCTTTGCGATACGGCACTGCCTCGCTTTAACTGACAATTGCGCGGTCGTGCTGCGCTATACCCAAACAAAATTGATGTCCTTTTTTTTCCCCCAAAAATAGAGATTTCTTTTGGTGGTATTTGAGC